>CM077257.1:13646341-13973841 GCA_039654775.1 Spinibarbus caldwelli
CAACATCATAAAATCCAGGCTTAAAATAGCTCTAAATGAAGAGGAAGAATGTCATCGCTCAGGATGATTATGTTTGTCTTTTGAGGACAATCTCCATTTGGGATGTTCGAAAGCTGGTGTGGAACCATCTGTTCTCCTGAGGTTATTTATTCTGTTTGTTTTTGTGTTTGTTAATGTGTGTCTGTAACATGACTCTGAGTGGATCCCATTCCACTTTAGGCTCTTTTTGAGAACACTTTGTCTCTTTGTATCCTGGAGTTCCTCTCTGGTGGAACATGGTGTGTTTATCTACTGTATAGCACTTTTCCATCCTACTTTGTGCCGTTAGGAAGTGATTATTATGTGAGCGGTACCAAAATGCTTTTTTAAAAAAAAAAATTTTGTGAGGCTCTCTGTCTGTTCCATAAAATTGACCGAAAGTCCTCACTATTCTCTTCAGCTTCCCTCCATCATCTCTTGTTTTTTTTGTGTCCTCTTTGAAGTTCCTGGTCCTGAGGCGACACGGGGGCGCACCATTATTTAATGTGTCTGCTTTCACGTGGTGTCTCTGAAGGAGACGAGAAGGAAAGTCCGTGCAAATTTTTCTTTCCCTGGAGAAGCCGAACAGTGGAAATAGTCGTGCTCGGATGGTAAGAGGTGACCGTGAGTTTAATACTGCCCCGCCGCTGTCACAGGGGGACGATAGCTGAAATGGGATTCGCAACGGGAGCCGCTGATTACATAAAAATATTAACGCCACCCTAATACAATTAAACGGCCGAGCTTTAAAGCCCCACCAGCAGATGTTTGTGCTATTTTTGCTTTGGTTTGCTGCCATAATGAGTGAACAGGAATAATACTTTATGATTAGACAGAAAAAGAGGAGAAAATGGCAAAATTGTGAAGAAAAACGCAGCCTAGAGCTCTTGGCTTGTTTGCTCTTGGCGTGTGTGTCTATCCCCTGAAGCGCACTTTACCACAGCAAAATTGAATTGAATGACAACAAAGCCTTTAAAAGGTCCCTTGAAATGAAACGGCTTTGCTGGCATCTAAACTCCTCAGTGCTGGCGGTGTTTATGCTGGTCTAGGTTTACCCGCTGGTCGTTCTCGCCCACGCCTCCTCTGCGGATCAGAGATCCTCCTGGCTTCGTAACGAGCGGAGGAGAGGAGAGTCCCACAGCATGTGAGGAGAATAAAACTGCTTTCCTTAGCAGGGCTCAATAGTAATGATGGACCAGTGGTGTGGGGTCAGTATGAGAGAGTTGTGGGCCAGTTGGTGAATTTGTCAACAGCCCTGTTGGACCAGTGCTGAAATGTCACTAAATTTTTATTGAATATGTATTTTTAAGCCTTGCAAATTAAGTTATCTGTCACATATGGAACATTGAAGTCGCAAATAATGCTGATTTAAACTTGTCACTATGGTAATGTTATCTAACTGCCTAAATACACTATATTGCCAAAAGTATTGGGTCACCCCCTTCTAATGAACAGGTTTGACTACTTTAGTAATTTCCATGAGTACTTAATGTTTAAGCATATAATGATATTCTAGGGAATTGTGTGCTTCTAATTTTAAAGCAACAGTTTGGACAGGACCCTTTTCTATTCTAACATGACAATGCCTCTGTGTATAAGTCAAGGTTCAAAAAGAAATGATTGATTTAGTCAGTGTGGAAGAACTTGACTGGTCTGCAGAAAGCCAAGTCCTAATCCAAGCTGAACACCTCTGGTGTGACTTTAAATGCAGACCTTGAGCCAAAAACTCTACCAAACACCAATGACTTGTACATATGGGTCATTTTAGACACTTCCAAAACTGTTGCAACAGAGATGGAAATACAATTTTTAAATACATGAATCATGTTTCCATCTTTGTTGCCACAGTTTTGGAAGTGCCTTTTTCTGTTCTAAAGAAGGGGGTGTCCCAATACGTTTGTCCATATAGTGTATGTACAAGTCATTGGTGTTTGGTGAAGAGTTTTTGGCTCAAGGTCTGCATTTAAAGTCAATATCATTATATGCTTAAACATTAAGATTTGTACTCATGGAAATTACTAAAGTAGTCAAACCTGTTCATTAGAAGGGGGTGACCCAATACTTTTGGCAATATAGTGTAGATGAGGTGAAATTAGTGAATGAGTTTATGGCCACTAAGATTATTCTGTGCACAAGAATAGTTTATTCAGCAAGGATTCATAAGTTGTTCAGAAGTGACAGTGAAGACATTTATAAAGTTTAAAAAAGATTCCTGTTTCAAATAAATGCTGTTCTTCTGAACTTTCTAGAATTGTGAAAAAATGTATCATGGTTTACATCAAAATAAATTACAATTTAAAATGCACTACCAGTCAGAAGTTTTTGAACAGTAAGATTTTTAATGTTTTTTAAAGAAGTCTCTTCTGCTCACGAAGCCTGCATTTATTTGATCCAAAATACAGCAAAAACAGTAAACTTTTGAAATATTTTTACAATTTAAAATAACTGTTTTCTATTTGAATATATTTTAAAATGTAATTTATTCCTGTGTTTTCAAAGCTGAATTTTTAGCGTCATTACTCCAGTCTTCAGTGCCACATGATGCTGATTTGCTGCACAAATTTTTTTTGAAAATGTTGAAAACAGCTGAGTAGATTTTTTTCTGGTTTCTTTGATGAATAGAAAGTTCAGAAGAACAGCATTTCTGAAGGATCATGTGACACTGAAGACTGGAGTGTTAATATTTAGCTTTGATCACAGGAATGAATTACATTTAAAATATATTCAAATAGAAAGCAGTTATTTTAAATAGTAAAATATGTCACAATAATACTGCTTTTGCTGTATTTTGGATCAAATAAATGCAGGCTTGGTGAGCGGAAGAGAATTCTTTAAAAAACATTAAAAATCTTTCTGTTAAAAAACGTTTGACTGGTATTGTATATTTAAATTAAAAATAGTTATTTTAAATTGTAAAATTAAAAAAAAATTAATTAAAAACTGTATTTTTACTGTATTTTTGATGAAATAAATGCAGCCCTGATGAGCATAAGAGATGTCTTTGAAAAACATAAAACATTTTTACTGACCCCAAGTTTTGATTGGTAGTGTGTGTTTGTGTTGGTAGCATTGTTTCAATTGTTTATTTTTTGCATCATATGCCATCATTTATCAGCAAAAGTATATTTATGAATTTGTAGCTGTTGCATATAGCAGTTATAGTTCTATATTGTAAAATTAAATTTATCACAATGAATTTGTAAACAGCAGTTTTTAATCAAGTGAATATATTTTTATTTTAAATGTTATATTTTAACAAAAATAGACTATTTTAATGTTAAACATTTAATAAATATTTTGTGTAAATGATAAAAATGGACACTTTAATAATGTTTCTGTAGTGTATTTCCACAAGTGATGAAATGATTTTGTGACATTTTTTTTTCTTGCACATACAGCCATACATTATTTGCGGTGAGTCCAGTGAAAATGTTGGCAGTGCAGATAGTGACTAAATTCTGACTCCGCTGGGCAAGCAGAAGAAAATCCTTATTTTTGATCCCTGAGCAGTGAATGACACTGGATTACATTGTACTGGATTCAGCCTGACAGTTCCACGCTGTATCTCACCTGCTGCGTCTGGCGAGCTGCAGTCACGCAAACCCTATCAGCGGGAGGCGGAGAGAGGTGCGAGGTGACGGCAGCTACATGCAGACAGATGTCAGTCTCTCTGCAGCCTCCAGGCATCAGAAGGGTGCTTCCGGCTGTGGTGCGGCACCCAGGCTCAGGAAATGCTTCAGCTTTTGGACTAATGGTTCAGTTTCAGCTGATTGCATCCATCCGCAAAGAGATTTTATATCTCTCATTCATTACCTTTACTTTAGTGCTAGCTAAAGAAATGATTCCTCATGCCTGAGTTGATGACTTGTGCTTTTTCTCCATTTAGTTCAGTCAGGGATTGGTTGCAGAATGGCCTTCCATTTTCTCTGGAATGGAAAGAAAGAATCATTGACCATTTAGCAGCTGGGTCCAAGTCACCTGTAGAGAGACTGTGAATTACATCTTCACGTTGTGGAAATATGATATTGGTTGAACCAAATGGCACCCAATCAGAGGAGAGCTTTAGGCTGAGTGTTTGTGAATGTTTGACTCACACATGGAACATGGCATGATTCATATTAATTTCATATTTATTTAAAATCCTATTTTAAATTTAGTGTGTATTGTAATTTCATGCGTCAGTTTATTAAACCTCACTATAATTTACATTACAATTTACAATAAATTTACAATAAAATTTACTTACGTTATATTTGTAACATTATGGCTTTGTCTAATATTTAGAATTGCCTTTGATTTTAATTATTAGTTTGTTTTAGTAATTTTGTGTTTTTTTTAGTTATTTTTATTAGTGTTTTTTATTTAGTTTTAATTTATATTTATTTGTTTTAGTTTTAGTAATTTTTTTATTTAATTTAGCTGCCAGCTTTCTTCTTTTTTATTTTTATTTTAGTTTTGTCATGTAATATTTACATTTTAATTTTAAACTGTTTAAATAATAATAGTTTTAGTTAAAGCTGCAGTCCGTAACATTTGGAGCTCTAGCGGTTAACAAACAGAACTGAGTGCGTCTTGCGAAAGAACATTGTAGCCGGAGCTATTTCTCTCTGCTTATGTCTATGACGAATCACGTGGGAAAAACGCTACTCCGCAGCGGTACCTACCCGAACCAGTCTAAAATAGTCTGAATATAAACACTTATTATAGGTGTACCATAGTGATTCAGGACAAGCCAAAAACATGGTTTGGAAAATGGATTCATGGTGTACTCGCTTATTATAAAAATTTGATAAATTTTGAACACAAAAACATTACGGACTACAGCTTTAACTATAGCAACACTCTCAGTTCAGTTGTTAACCTGAATCACTGGTCTTTGAGCTGTTGACCCAATTCAGTCTGATTTGCAAAAGTTCAGGTTTTATGAATCATTTCAACTGATTGATTCACAAAAATGTGACTAAAAAGAATAATTCATTTATAAAGTGAACATCACTGCTAAAAAATTACAAAAACTTCATCTGTGATTGAATTGGCAGCTATAAATGCACTAAACGTTGATTCTGACGGAGGTGATGGTTTAAGTCAGTCACTAGAAGGACAGTGTAAATGGTGAGGTGCTCTTTAGGGCTCCTGAGAGCGCTTGTGGATGAGTGAGTCTGGTCTCCAGTGGCAGCACTATAAAGGCTCTGTTAATGGCTGTGGCTTTTGTGAGAGTCTGCAGTGCTGCACTCCTAAATTGTGTCGTCCTGTCGAAGACTGGAAATCAGACAGTCTCTCTACCTTCAATTCATGTGTGCTCCCAAATTTTTCTTTAGTTTTTTTTTTTTTTTTTAATGGGTCTTTCTTATTTTTAAAGCCTAAGTAAATATTATCCTGGGTAATGTTTAATACTGTTCATGTTTTACCCTCACTATTCCGTACTAAGGTTCAAGAAGTTCATTAAGTTCATTAAATCAAAAGTGACAGTAAAGAGATTTATAAAGTCACAAAATAATCTATTTAAAAAACAAAAACATAATAGGAAAACAGTGTATCGTGTGTACCAAAATGTTAAGCCGCACAATTGTTTCAACATTGCTAATAATAAGAAATGTTTCTTGAGGATCACGTGACTCTGAAGTCTGGAGAAATGACTGCATAACTGTTCACATTTCTTGCCATTTCAGTAATAAATTACATTTCAAAATAGATTAGAATAATAAAAAAGGTTATGTTAAATTGTAAAAATATTTAACAGTATAATTCTTTTTGCCCTATTCTCTTGGAAAAAAAATTCTGTTAAAAAAGTGAGAGAAATACAATTTCTTGGTCATTAAGAAATATTTACACCTGGTACAATTTTTCAGTTTTCCCAGTTGTCAGGTGTGAAAAACAAGTTAATTTTGGAGCCTGGTTGTATTAATGTGTTTTCATGTTAAACAGCTTCACATTTCAAATGAACGAACCCCATTAAAGAGTTTGATGTATTTCACTCTTTCTGCTTGGGTTGCTTTTGTAATGAAACCTGATGAAAATGTTTCTCCACCCTGTATATCACAGTCCTGTTTGCTCTGCGTAAAATACAATTGTGGGGACGTTTATATGGAGGCCCAGTAGAGGTGAAGATCAGGGGTCATGAGAGGCTCCACGCTCATCCATCTCTCTCTGTCTCTCTTTGTAGAATCCCAGTGCCCTCTGTGCGATTGCCAAAGTATCTCCACGGCTGCGGATCCTGGCAGTGTGGCACTGGAACTCTGCCATTTAACGGAATTAAAAGGGGATTTAGGGAGATGCGTGTGTGTTTGGGGGGGATTGGTGGCCAGCAGAACTGGGAGGTATGGAGGCGGGGCTTTGCGGTCGCCGCACAGTGCACCAGAGTGTTACATAACGTGTTTACTAACACACTAGCCAGGAGGCGATTACTTCCCATAGTTCATCCTGACCTGGTCTGATTGATAGTGGCTCTCGATTGGTTCCTGAGCGTCTGATTGTTGCTGGGTTAATGAGACGGCCCTATCCACCCGGCTCCAGAGGACGCGGCCTTTTCAGAGCTGTTGGTCTTGTGTGTGTGAGTTATTAGATGCCATATTGGGCTAAGCTTATTTGGATAATCAGAGAGGCCCTTTCCTCTCTCTCTCATTAGTTCACTCTCTCTCTCTCTCTCTCTCTCTCTCTCTCTCTCTCTCTCTCTCTCTCTCTCTCTCTCTCTCTCTCAGTAATTGTTGGCTATGTTGTGCTGTGCTCTGCAGTGCATTATGTAAATGCATAAATCCTCTGGTGCAATGGTTGCACAGTGCCAGCGAGTGTATGACAGTATCGGCCGGGGCATCGACCGGCACGGGCTTGGGCTGGGGGTGGGGTGGAATGCGCTGTCGTCGTCATGGCCGCCTGTGACTCACAGTTGTACCCTGTGTATCACGTGACCCCATCCATGAATAATTACTTCAACGACCTCAGCAGTGCCGCCCACTGAGAATGAGCATTCACACCTGTTTTATGCAAAATGAGATGCACGTACATGCATGTAAAGCAGCGTGTCACGCTTCACTCTCGTAACTAAAAAATGCCATTTTTCAGGTATTAAAAATATAAATAAACAGTTTTATTAAAATTTATTAAAATCATAAAACGCATATCATGGACTCCAACATAATATTTTCATTAAATTAAAAAAAAATTATTTTAAATAAATTGACAAAGTTAGCAACGTGCACATGGTGTTTGGAAACCACACATAAATTATTATTTTTTTTTTAATAATTAAAAATATTCACATAATTATATAATTATAATGGAAATAAAAATACAGATGACTCTTTCTTTAAACATCATTAAAACATCAGTTTGCGAATCTTTATATTTTGGACATTACTTTTTGCAGATATATTTAATATTTTCAAATACTTATTCAAATACATTTAAATAAGTTTAAATAACTTGAGTATTTATGCTTTCTTTATAATAATATTTTTATTCTGCTGTATTGTAATGCATTTAGGGTCTTTAGCATGAATTTAAGTTAGTTTAATTTGCTATTAATTTATCACTCTTAATAATCTGAATTGAAAACAGATGACTCTTTCGTAATTAAAACGTCACTTTGTAGATCAATAATTTTTTGACAACTTTTTCCTCATATATTTAATATTTTTTAATATTTAAAATATAACATTTTTAAATATTTAAATAACTTTTAATAACTTGAATATTAATGTTTTCCTAATAATACATTTTATGTATAGATTTAATACATATATTTCATTAAAAATGATTTGTGGATAATCATGGTGTTTGGATTCCACACATAAAAATTATTTAAAATATATATATATATATATATATATATATATATATATATATATATATATATATATATATATATATATATATATATATATATATATATTTTTAAATATTTAAAAATATTCGCATAACTTTTAAATTTTGTGTAGTTTCCCATTAAAAAGTAACAAAAAATAAATGTAATTTTCCATATTAAATGGTTCGACAAGCCAAGTTTTCTGTCCTGTGTTGACATATTTCCTACTTAGACAGGAAGTTTGGGTAAACAAATGAAAGGGCTTATCTTTTTTAGTTGGTTTTACTGGCAAACAATTATTGTCAATGACTCAAATGAATCAGCAGGCAGTTATAGCTTCCACAGAGCTGACCCTGATTAAGAAGAGCAGGAAAGATGTTTCTCCGTGACCCTGTGTAACACCTGCCTCAGGTCTGTCACACTCACTGTTCTTCCACATCAGAACATCCCTCTTCATGCCTCTGCCTCAGGAGAACAGGACACACTGCGGGGCCTCGCTCTGGCTCCGGCTGGTCCATGTGGACAGAGTGTGTGTTTTGTGTGTGAATGTGGGAGTGTATTTATGTAGTAGTGGGAATAGGACATTTGCTCAGCACGCCGCTGCGTCCAACCTGGCAGGACAGCTCTGTGATACAAGCTGTGTCTCTGCAGTGATGCTGTCTTTCCTCTCCCTCTTTACCTTCCTCTCTCACTCACTTTTTCCAGTTTGAAAACAGTGGAGATTTTGCATGTATACTGTGCATGTATACCGTGGTTGAAATATTTACATTTCATGTAAATATGGTTTTATGTACATACGAGAGGAGTAAAAAGTTGACATATAACCTGGCCGTACACTTTTTTTTTTTTTCTAGCACAAAGATTTTAGATTTAAATTTACAAAATTTAAATTTTAAATTTATTAATGCATAAGGAAATGTTTTTCGTTTTAAGCATAAGGAAATGTTTTTCGTTTATGTAGTCTCTCAATAAAATATGAGGAAAAATGCATTTATAATAATTGTAGAATTGTAAAAATTCCACGTTAATATAAAATTCAAGAGATGTGTGGTGGTCACAAGTGTTTGTATATTGGTTATTTCATAGTAGTTTCATTTGTGGCATATCCAGACATTTTATTTTATTATTATTATTATTTATTTATTTATTTTTTAGAAATTATTACTTTTATTCAGCAAGGACACATTAAATTGTTCAAAACTGACAGTAAAGACATTTATAATGTTATAAAAGGAATGCTTCTATTTTAAACTTTCTTTTAATCAAAAAATCCTGAATATCATGTATAATGTTTCCACAAAAATATTACATTTATTTTATAATATTATGCGGTTTTCAACTGTAAATGTTTATTATTATTATTATTATTATCAAATCAAATATTATAATGATTTCTAAAGGATCATGTGACATTGAATAAATTCTTTAGAAGAATGGAGTAATGACTGGATTTCACAGGACTAAATTACACTGCATTTTAAAGTATATCAACATAGAAAACAGCTTATTTTCTTTTCTTTTCTTTTCTTTTTCTTTTTTCTTTTATTTCACAATATTACTGTTTTTCTGTATTTTTGAATGCAGCCTTGGTGAACATATTAGACTTCAAAAACATCTTCATTTGTAAAACCTTCCATGTGTAAAATATTTATTTCCTTGGATTAGCCAATCAGAGGGGAGAGACAGATAAAAAGAGGCATGGTGCATGTCTGAGACGCAGAATCCACAAAGTAATTTATCACGTTAATGTTCTGAAAGGATTACATGTTCTTTTGTGTAAGGAGAGTACAACAGAAAATTCAAAGTTATGTTAAAATTAAAATAAATGTGCAAAAAAAAAAAAAAGATGTTTTTTTACCTAGACCAACCAGCAGGTGGTATCACCTGAGATTGTTGTTTGAAAAATAAAAGGAATGTTTTTGAATGTAAATTATTCTTATTTATTTTTCAGATCAGCTGGGCTAAGAGAGAACACATTGAGAAGGCTCAGAGGTGAAGAGCAGGCAGCGGACAGAAAGCGGACATCACAGCGTGAGGACAGTGTCTCGGACCACACTTCCTCCAACAGACACTACAACAGTCACACAGCTGGTTTTAACCAGGCCAGTCATTACGTTTGACCCCACTTTACCGTCTCAGGTGTGTGGAGCCATTTAGTTGCGACAGACAGACATTACTGAGCTCCTCCTGCCCTTCTCAAGAGAAAACATCACGTTTATATTCACACCTGTTACCAAACCCCAGCAGATTCCTTCATTATACTTTTCGTTTTGTAATCACTGACCAAACCCTCTCTCATGGGAGTAACATAGAAGACCAGCCCAGCACAGACACTCTCTGCTCTCTTTCTCTCTTGCATTCACACACTCACACACACTCGTCTGCACCGTGTTCAGGATGCCCTCCTCCTCCAGCATGATTAGCTGGGGAAGGACGCGGCTCTTGTGGTGATTGGAGGGTGGAGCGGAGCTGGACCCATGTCGTGGAAGCGGAACTACTTTGCTTCAGGCAGCAGCGGGCTGCAGGGGATGTTTACCCCACGCACCATGACCTCCATCGCTCCCAGCAAAGGCCTGAGCAATGAGCCGGGTCAGAACAGCTGCTTCCTAAACAGCGCACTGCAGGTAGGACTGAAATTTGCTTTATATCTCTATTATGTTTATGGGTTTTTCTTTTACAGATGCTGTTCACACAGGGCAAAGTGGCAAGTGACAAACACAAGTAAAAATTGGCTTTGAGGAGCAAACTGAACTGTTGGCCTGTAGCTTTAATATAAACTGCAACAGAAAACTAGCAGGGTTCCTGTGGTGATGGAAAACCTGGGTATGTCAAGGAATAAAATTAGGATTTCCAGGCCTTAAAATATCAAAGAAATTAAAAAATATGTATTTTAAAACCATGGAAATTTCACTTAAATTTCTATAGTGAATATATATATATATATACACACACACACACATATGCACACATATATATATATATATATATATATATATATAATTTTTTTTTTAATTATGAAATTATCAAAATATTTATTGGCTTGATATTGACAATTGTAGATATTTATCGGCTACGTGTATTTTTTTCCTAAATAAAAAAGTAATTAAAAAGTCATGCTCACCAAGGCTGTTTTAATTTAATTGAAAATACAGTAAAAACAGCAATATTACTATTGCTATTAAATTGTGTAAATTTTATGATTTCAGTTATTTAGACAGGCTTTTTGATTAATACAATTTAATTTGACCATTAAAACAGTCTAGAAAAAAAATACATATATATATATATATATATATATATATACAGGTGCATCTCAATAAATTAGAATGTGGTGGAAGTTCATTTATTTCAGTAATTCAGCTCAAATTGTGAAAATTAAATAAATTCAGTGCATACAGACTGAAGTAGTTTAAGTCTTTGGTTCTTTTAATTGTGATGATTTTGGCTCACATTTAACAAAAACCCACCAATTCACTCAACAAATTAGAATATGGTGACATGCCAATCAGCTAATCAACTCAAAACACCTGGGCTTCCATACCACCTCAGCAGTGCCACAAACTGTTCACCTCCATGCCACGCCGAATTGAGGCAGTAATTAAAGCAAAAGGAGCCCCTACCAAGTATTGAGTACATATACAGTAAATGAACATACTTTCCAGAAGGCCAACAATTCACTAAAAATGATTTTTTTTTATTGGTCTTATGAAGTATTCTAATTTGTTGAGATAGTGAATTGGTGGGTTTTTGTTAAATGTGAGCCAAAATCATCACAATTAAAAGAACCAAAGACTTAAACTACTTCAGTCTGTGTGCATTGAATTTATTTAATACATGAGTTTCACAATTTGAGTTGAATTACTGAAATAAATGAACTTTTCCACGACATTCTAATTTATTGAGATGCACCTGTGTGTGTGTGTATATACTGTATATATATAAAACGGAGTTTAGAAAAATTCAAATGGATTTCATAGGGCCCTACAGATAAAAACATTTACATTTTCTCTGTTCAATCAGTTTTGGTAGTTATGGCCAAAGGTTCTTTCTTGGACCTTGTGAACAGCTTAGAACAAATGTGATCACTCACAGAGAAGTTGTTGCGCAGCTGAAGCAGTATTAATATTCTGGGATGGCTGTAGAGTTCATTCAGAGTGTTATGGATTTCTCTCTATTTCTCTCTTCCATTCTAACTTTTTCATGCTGCTGTATCTGATATCACTGTTGGTCTCTGCCGGTCCCAGTTTAGCAGAGCTTTATCTGGGTCTTCCTTGTAGGCTGTCCTCACTTACACCAATCTGTCTGGCCAAACAGTCTGTCTGCTCATAAATTAAACATCCCTCTCTGTTACCTACCCAACATAGCTTTGGACGCTTCTCCAAAAAGCCATTCGACTTCCATACGGGATACTGAAAACAACATAGGTCTAGTTAGTAGGTCTTTTTTGTTCTTATATTACACACATATATACATTCACACCAGATAACATTGTCATCTCATTTAGTTTAACTTAATGTACTAAAATAATTAAAACAAAAACTGAAATAAAATGTGTGTTTATTACACAGTGTATATATAGATGTATATATACAAATACTGCACATGCAGGAAGATATGACTAAAAAGAGTAAGTGAGGAAAAAGGGTAAAAAAAGTTATCAAATCATAAATTTTTTATTCTCTCCACTTTAGAGGAATCCTTAATAATCACTTTATAGTCGCTGTAACAGTGCTGGACAGGGATGAGGGAGCAGAAATATGCTGGAGGGTGTTTTTTCATTTTTCCTTTTTGTTCACTCGCAACTTACTTGAAAGAGCTAAATCAAATCACGGATCCAGTGAAGGCAAACTAACTTCTTATCAAACGTTAGACAGAAATTCTATTAGCGAGGCCCCTCTAGATTAGCTAATCATGTGTGAGATACTGTAGCATCGCAGCCGATTCTCCAAAGGATCTTATGCATCATGTGTCCTGAGTGTGCTGTTGTAAATGGGTTAACGTGGACCCTCTAGGGCACTTCATTCAGAAGCCAAGTCTAGCACTATGGATCTGTTTTAGCTTTTCTGAAATGAGCTCAGCGATGGATGCACTCATTTTCAGCCGGATCAGGCCAGCCAGGTACGTGGGAGCAAAAGGTCCGGGCTTCATCTCGCAGTAGAGACTTATTAATAGGTAATAAAAAATAAAAATGGGCTATTATACTAATCCTGTGGTCTGAACACTGTGCTGGAAAGAAGCTCGGCTAAATGGGTTCTGTGTCATTGGCATCTGCCTGGGGACCAATATGTACTTCGTTTTTTATTTTTTTTTCTCTGAGAATTAAAGGGATAGTTCAAAAATAAAAAATTCTGTCATCATTTATTCGCCCTCTTCTTTTATGCTCAGCAGAAGAAAGAAGCTCATTCAGGTTTGGAACAACTTGAGGGTGAGTAAATAAATAATGACAGAATTTTCATTTTTGGGTAAACAAAAGATGATTTTTTTGAAGAAGATGATTGTGGTCAGAAATAACATTGGACCCTACTATAAATATCTTTTTTTGTGTTATGCCGAAGATAGAGTCATACAGGTTTGGGACAACATCAGGGTGAGTTCATCTATGGGTGAACTAGTTCTTTAAGTCTGCTGTCCTGGAAGGCAGGTTGCTCCGAGACCTACGAAGCTCTACCTAATATCAGTTTGGAAAGGGTCTCTACAGACTCCTCCAGAGATTAGGTGTTTAATTTAAGCTTGGAAGTTGAGTTCTAAATTTCCCCCTTCATGCACATTCTCATCCCACTGCGTCTTAAGTAACACGAAAGGCTCTTAATTTAGCAAGTTTTTTTAATTTTTTTTTTGCTCTGAAGTCTGGAAGAGCTTCAGTTGGGAGCCCAGGGCTTACTTTACAGTATCCTGAGATAACCTTGCTGAAATAATTAATACACTTTTTAATCATGTACTTATTATGAAGTGTCTAATCATATCTAATTTTTTTCTCTTCATGAAGAGTCTAATCATATCTCATTTTAAAATGTCTGCAGAAGTACCTAAACTACTGCAGGGTCATTCTGTGAAGTGGGTGCCTTTTCCTAAAAGTACTTTTCAAGATTTTTTACAGTCTGTCAGACAGATAATGTGTTTAAATGTTATTAAAGTTACATTGTGCCACCTCAAGCTAAATTAACACATTTATACGGCAGAGATGCTTCAAACTGATCAAAGGTAACAGTAAAACTTGTACATTGTTACACACATTTCAGAATCAGATACATGCTGTTCTTTTGAACTTTCTATTCATCAAAGAAAAAAAAATTGGTATCACAGTTTCCACGAAAATATTAAGCAGCACAATGGTTTTCAACATTGAAAATAATAAGAAGTGTTTCTTGGGCAGCAAATCTGCATATTAGAAAGATTTCTGAAGGATCATGTGACACTGTAGACTGGAGAAATGGCTGCTAAAAATTCAGCTTTGCAATCACAGGAATAAACTATTTTTAAATTGTATTATTAATTTTTCATAAAATTATTGTTTTTACTCTGTTATCAAAGAAATGCTGCCTAGGTGAGCATAAGCGATAAAAACATTGAAAAAATGTCTTGCTGACCATACACTTGAGAAATTTGATGTATTGTAATTTTGTATTGCTTTCAACGAAGTGAAACTGCTAGGTGCTAATTACAAAGAAAAAATTCAAAACAGAAATTAGCATTTTTCAGTTGTCATTTATTTACTATACAAAATCATGCTAATATAAAGTTGATAATTAGTAAAAAATATTAAACTTAATGAGCTCCTTAAAAAAGAATTTTGCTATTATTATGAGATTTTTAAAAACTTTTTTTATGGAATATTACGTGAAGTCTTTTTAACAATACAGTATCACTTACATAACAGTGAGAGAATGAAGACAAAATGCTACCTTTTATTTTCATATTTTTTCATTTAAAAATTAGTTTATTTGTTTATACAGAAAGATGCTATAAATATGAGTGGAGACACAACACCATTGTTTTTTTTTGCAACAGCTATTCATTGTTGAAATCGCTGTATATCTTATCAATTCGAAGCACAAATGGCACCTGTTTTGTATAATCTCTCATCAGAGAGGCTAACAGTACAGAAATAATTCCCTCTATATTCATATAGACAACCTGTTTGTTTGAATATTAAATGGATAGATGGGGAATCATAACGAAGCGTATGTTTAGCCTAAAAACAGCCTCCAGCATCACCTGCCCTGTTAGCATACCATGGCATTTTTTCCTGGTTTTATCTCTTTTTTCCTTATTCAGCTGCCATTAGTGCTGTTTTACACTGCGCTGTCTGTGTTGCTTGTCTGCCGGAGCACCTGTTTTGAGTGTTGTGATTTTTCTCATTAGGATGAGTACAATAAGCCGCTGTCCACATTAAGCCTTATCAGAGCTCATTTGAATAAACTGCCCGCATCCTTGACTGAAGCCGGGCCGGGACTGCTGCCGGTAATTATCCCGGTCCACGCCACGCCACCTTTGTCTCCCCTCTGGCCCGGGTCACGTGGCTTCCCTTCCTTCATTAATTTATTTCCTCTGCCAGCCAACTCGATCAAATCCAGATTTTATGGTGATTACGGCACTTAAAAAGACATTTTTCAGCTGTCTTCCCTCATACAAGCTGTGAACGCAATCATTACTGATAGAAATACCTTGAGATGAAAAAGAAATAATGGTGAAGAAAGACAGAGAGGAGCTAATGAGGCATGCCAATGTTTCTTTTACTCCTCACAATGGCTCATTTGCATAATCACAATATCTGTTTTATTACTCAAACTGCAGGACAGAGTGGCTTCTTTCTTTCTTTCTTTCTTTCTTTCTTTCTTTTACTTTCTACCTTCCTCTTCTTTTATGTTCCATCCTTCCTTTATTCCTTCATTTTTCTGTCCTTTTCTCACTTCCTTATTTATTCCTTTTTTTATTCCCTTCATTCCATTTTTTTATTTTTTCCCTTTGTTTTTACTTTTATTTTCACCCACTTCTTTTCTTATCTTTCCTTCCTTCCTCCTTCCCTTTTAGTTTCATTCTCTTCCTTCCTTTCATTCTTCCTTCATTCTCCATTTTTTCTTTCTTTACGTCCCTCCTAATTTTCTTTCCTTTTCATTTCTATCCTTCCATCCTTCCTATCTTCCTTTGATTTTCTGTCCTTTTTTACTTCTTTCATTCCTTATTTCATTCATTTTTTTCTTTTTTAATTTTCTTCCTTCCTCTTTTCCTTTCATTTTCTTTTCAGTTCCTTTTCATTTCCATTGTCTTTTTTCCTTCTGTCTGTTTTTCCTTCGTTTTTCCTCCTTTTCTTTATTTTACATCCTTTTTACTTACTCATTTCTTCATCTTTCTTTTCCTTCTTTCATTTCAAAAAACAAAATCATTTCTTCCTTCTATTCATTTTCTGCCTTCCTTCCTCTTTTCCTTTCACTTGCATTTCACTTATCTTGCACTTGCATCTCTCTTCTGTTCTTTCTTTTTTATTCATTCTTTCCTGTTTCCCTTTAACTTTCATTCCCTTCCTTTCTGTCCATTCTTCCTTGATCATTCCCTCTTTCCTTCATTACTTCCCTCTGGTTTTCTATTTTTGCTTCTTTAATTTCTTTCTTATGTTCATATAGTAATAGTTGTTTAGTATGATAAGATGAATAATTTGTAAGTAGTCCAGCGGCAACGAAACATCCCGTCCTGATGAGCTTTAATTGAGAAAGACAAGCATTACATTCATGTAAACCTTTTGGGAAATGCTGGCTCAAGGATAAATATGTTTCCATATTCATTTATGCTAATTTATGCACTTCATGTGAGACACACAAAGCTAAAAAATACCAGTAAACAATGACTGGATATGCTTTTTTCACTTCTATGCACAAGTATTACCTTGGGTAACCCTAAAATTAACTGCTCAGTATGCAAGACTACCATGCTTCTTACTTTGCACTATATACTATGATATAGTATGCAGCAGCATGATAAACATTTTATGGATTCATAAGCAAATTTTCTCAGTGCATGAAATATATGCAAAAAAGTGTGTCATGTGGCACGAACGTTGTTCTGAATAGTTGTTTATTACTTGAAATAAGATTAGTAACACCTATTAAACCAAAAGAACCATTTTTATCTTGTGTGCCTGTGATGTTGCAGCACTTTCACTGTACGCCGGAAGAGACCAGAACAGCACAGCAATTCTGGTGTGTATCCGTGTGATGTAATAACAGCTACGTCGTTATCTGACTCACAAAATATTGTGGCAAGTGTAAAGACAGCTGTTGAAAAAACATAAATAAACCATAAATAGTTCACCTGCACTGCCAAATGTCTGGAGTGTGTTTGTTAAAAGGTCTACCTGTATTTAGCGTCAGTATCTGTCTGGAGCAGGACATATCTAGCATGAAGCTGAAGTGTTTCTTTAATGTGACAAGCCAGGTGGGCCGTGATTTCCTGTGCACAGAGTTGCTGCGTACAAAAAGCTAGAGGCAACACAAACATCTGCAGGCACTGGCTTGTTTACAGTAGGGATTAATGGACTGGGTTGGAACTAGAAGCCGCATGGAAGAGTCCCAGTGGGCCATTGTAGAATGACTGTTCCTGTCACACAGCTGCCTAACCTTACCTGAGACGAGAGTGCATGGATACAGATGTAGGGAGGAGAAACTGCTTTAAACATGTCAAGGGATGAAGTACTGGATGACTTCAAGTTTTATGGCTATGGAGGTTGAAGGTCATTTTAAACTTACATATTGACATATATAAAAAAGGGCCTCATACTTTAATGCTTAAAGGAATATAGTTCACCCAAAAACAAAAAGATGTATCACCCTCAAGCCATCCAAGATGTAGATGAGTTTTTTTTAAATTTTTTTTTATCAGATTTGGAGAAATTTAGCTTTACATCACTCTTCAGTGAATGGGTGCCGTCAGAATGAGAGTTCAAACAGCTGAGAAAAACATCACAGTAATCCACACATTTGTAAAATACAAATTCATAAACCATTATTTCCAGCTAAAATACGAGTCCTCTATCCATAATATTGCTTTCTCAAGTAAAAAAGTCTCTCGTCTGAATCAGGAGAGAAATATGCAAAGATCAAGCAAAGTTTACAAGTGAAAACAGCCCAAAACGGTTCTAAACAAATATGTTGGTGAATTTTGATGTGAGAGGACAACAGAGGATAAACTTGTTCACTGGAGGAAGCATTATTCTATATAGAGTACTCGTATTTTGTCCAGAAGCGACTGTTTAAAGTTATAGCATCTTAATGATGGATTTGTTTCATACAAACATGCAGCTTTTTCTCTTAACAAGATGTTTATTGATGGACTGGACACTTGTGGATTACTTGTGGAAAATTATGATGTTTTTATCAGCTGTTTGGACTCTCATTCTGATGGCACCCATCCATCCATAAGTGAGCAAGTGCTGTAATGCTAAATTTTTCCAAATCTGTTCTGAAGAAGAAACTCTTCTACATCTTGGATGGCCTGAGAGAGAGTAAATTTTCCGTTTGGGTGAAATATTCTTTTAATGTGCTGTATCTCTTATTTCTGCAATTGTTCTCTATTTTTGGACATGCACGCAAACATTCAAACCCTGTAGAAGCTCTTTTGTGGAACATTCCCATGACATCCTTCATTCAACTGACCATCAGTCACCCGAGTCTTTCCCTCAGTGCCGTCTGGTCTGCTTGACTGGAGATCTGGTCTTGGGAAGCCATCCTGACAGTCTTACCTCCCCGTAACCCTATAGAGGGGGCTGCAACCTGTCTCTTCTCCTCTCACACCTGTCACACATCTGCAGAGGTGCAGTGACCCAGATTATAAGAACACGTTTACTGTGAGTCGCCCCTAACCCTCCTGTGTTGTTCTGCTGGTGGTAGACGGACACTTCTCTCTGGAGGACAGGATGTGTTTGCTAGTTGTCGCCATCTTGTAACCTTCTGGAACACTCTACTGGTCTCATAATAAAGAAATGATTTATTTAACTTCAGGAAGTCAGGTCAAACATTTATGCACTCTTTGGGGGAGCAGAAAATTTTTATGGCCATATGAAAATGGTCTAGCTGTTACCGCACATGCTTCAGTAATGTATTATGTTTGGACTTTGGTGCTCATACGGGAAACACTGTTTAAATTCTGGCCTGTTTTTTTTTTTTTTTTCTTTTCTTTTTGCAGTCTAGTGTTGTATGTTGTGTAATCTGTGATTTTGATGTAATGTAATAAACATGAATTTCATGTAGTTTTATATTAGTCCATTGATAAAAAATGTATTTATCACACATTTCTGTAATTAATTGCGATTCACTGCACCTAACATGAGATCATAACTATATTTTCACACTGAATCTGCATTAATGTAGAAACAATATAACTATGGTGTTATATATGGTTTTAAATATTTGTTAAATGTCATATTTTTACCAAGTACTATGAATGAAGGTAAATATCACCAACAATACTGATATTGATGTCTCTTAAATAATCTATTTGGATTTTTTCTGATGATAAAATGAGAAATTTATAGCCATTAGACATTACAGTAAAATTGAAAGGCATCATTTTAAACATTTTTTATAGGCCTGAATAGTTACAGAACATAAAGTATTATAACTTTTAATTTAAGTGAACTTAAAACAATCTTCAAATATAAACCTGTTATAATAAATTTAGCTGTGTCTTCAGTACAGGTGCATCTCAATAAATTAGAATGTCGTGGAAATCATCACAATTAAAAGAACCAAAGACTTAAACTTCTTCAGTCTGTGTGCATTGAATTTATTTAATACACGAGTTTCACAATTTGAGTTGAATTACTGAAATAAATGAACTTTTCCACGACATTCTAATTTATTGAGATGCACCTGTATATGTATAGTGCTTATATTAATATAGTGATTATTCTGTCTCTTTCAGTATTCGTTCTTTCTGTTTGAGTGAGAGCTGTGTAAAACTTTCTCATTGTGTTCATGACCTGTGGGCAGAATGGAATGTACCACCTTTATAAATATTGAAACTCCCACCAAATATTATATCTGTAGGAGGTCTGTCTTCTCTGAAGGAACCCTTAACAAGCTTGTAATATTTGCCTTGGCTTGTTTCCATAGTGGTGAGACATTAGTATAGTTCAGGCTTGAGGTTGAAACAATGGGAGAGAGGCGAGAGATCTCGATATGACTTTACAAAGAGAAAAGAAGAGTTCATTAGGACCACTTCTTTTACAACTCCCACAAAATTAATCACACGCACAACGACCTAACAAAATGTCTGTCATATTAATTACTGCTCCGAGGGCTGAGGAGAGTGAGAGTATCAGAGAAATGAGAATGTGGCCAGCAGGCTTGATCAGGTAGCAGATGCTTGGAGACCCTTCAGAACCGAAGGACATGAAAAGACCCTCTTTCTCATTTACGTCCTTGTTTTGGCCCAATTCTTACAGCTATGTTCATTTTTCAGTGCCTCTTTCAAACGTTTACAAATTGTCTTCTGGAAGCTGTCCACTCTGCAGCTTTTAATGATTACTGACAGGCTGTGCTTGCCTAATTTTTCCGTTCCATTAGATAGAAATAAAAGAACAAAGTATAAAAAAATTTAATAAAATAGCCAATTTAATTAATAAATTAATTTATTTATCTATGTATGTTTGCATTATTTTATTTTATTTTATTTTATTTTATTTTATTTTATTTTATTTTATTTTATTTTATTTTATTTTTTATTTTTTTTTTATGCAGTGGGAAGTTAATATTAAGTATTGCTTTTTAGACACAGTATTCCAAGTTCATGTCAAAACTGAATCAATGTTCAGCTACAAAGCAGTCGAGAGAGAATGAACACTTTTGGATGAATTGATTCAGTTTTGTCTATGATTTAATGATTCACTTCTTAAAATGATTTGGTTCATTCTAAAATAAATAAGTGTTTTGAATGAATTGTTTGAGTTGACTTGGCGTATCACAAGTTAGAAAAATCTGTTTAGAAAGTACTGACAAATTTTAGAGATTGTTGAAAATAATGACACTTGAATTTCAATGACAGATATTCATTTAATAAGCAGTCTGTGATTCAGTTCAGTAAAGTATTTGGATAATTTAAACAAATCTTTCTGAACTACTGTTCAGGAATTGGGCTACATTGGTTGGAATGTATCATTTTGATTCAGAACCAGATTAGTGGACATTCACACAGGAAGCATTTTTACATTCCTGCATTTTCAATGATTTTCTATTTGTATTCGACTGTTACAACACAGTATTCTAAAAATGCAGCACTCAAATTTAGTTCAGCTTTAAAAAATACTTAGAGACCTTGAATTTCATTTTGGATTCTTCTGCCATGAATCTCACATTTTTAAATGTTAAAATGCATTTTGTGTGAATGGCCTCTCATACAAGTTGCTTAATTGCTTCTGAATTGGACAGTGGTTATATTGCAGGTTGTTGCTGCAGTCAATGAGGAAAACGCGACAGAAAGACGGGATTGTTCGGTATAGTCTTTTTATTGAATTCATACATTCAATGCACACAGCAAACCCAGATTCTCAAGTAAAATATGACTTCTTTTGTTGTGGTGTTAAAGATGCAGCAGTGCAGGAAACATACATAATTTATCTGTGTCACTGGCGTCATGGAATTTAAGTTTGTATGTATGTTTAAATTAACCTTTGACGTTTTTCTTTTTCTGCATCGTGCCGCAACTCACCTTCCTCTCAGGAGTCGGGGATGATCGATTGGTCACTTTTGTTGGACGGGAGGGGTACGGTGGTGCGTGTGCATCTGTCACTCTGAGTCATCCCAGCCTGCCCACATGGGATACACACACACACACACACACACACTCACTGCTCGACGCAGCCCCTCGCCTACTCAAACTTCATAGCATCAGAGCCCTCTCCGCAGGGCTGCTGACGGAGAGTGTAATTTATCAATGTGCTTAAAGTTGTCTCTGTTTGCGTGAGATTCTGGCTATATTTTCACCATGTAAAGCTGGGGCCCACACTGCAGACAGCTGCATATTTACAGTAAATGTATTTGACTCTGAAGTAAGTTATTGAGGCATAAATAACACCTTCTTTTTCTTTTTTATTCAGTATCTTGATATTTATGCATTTATACTCTGAAATGCTTTTTCACCGTCATTTGTTACCAATTACATTGAAAATATTTAATGAAATCACAGTAAAAATTTAGTTAAAATACTTAAGTCATTGTTTCTACACAGTTTTTCAATAAATATTTCAGATTTTCTTTTAAATATGCACCAGATCAGATCCAGAATTAACATTTTATGAATTAACATTTTTTTAATTAACATTTTAAGTTTTATATTAATTTTTATGACCGTTCAGAGGTGAGTAATTAGGGAAAATCTATGCCATTTACATTAATATTGTTCTGTATAAAGTTATAATGGCAAGTAGCTCAGCAAAACCATCATGTGGCGTTCGTTTTGGACCCTATGCACCAATGTAACACTATAAAATAATTAAAAACAGCATTTTAATACATTGAAAATTTGGTGTAGAAACAATTTTCAGTAATTGCAAGCAAATTTTACAATTAATTACGAAGAAATGGAAAAGAATCTCATTGAATTAAATTTGAATTAAATGTGAAATATTTAAGTAGAAAGAATGAAAAAGTATTTTATTCCAAAATATTTATTCTCCAATAATCTATTTACAGTTGTGAAAAATCATTTTTACAGTGTACTAAATCAGAGTTTCGAATTGATTCATTGAAACAGACAGTTTGAACTGATTTACGCAAATGAATCAAACTTACCCTAATATTGTTTTTGCTACTGACATTTAAATCATTGATGTTATTAAAATGTCTCATAAAAAATTTGACATTTGATGTATATCGCCTACCCTTCTTTTTCTGGTTTTGTTTTTTTTTTTCTCTTACATTCTCTCATATGCCCTCTCTGCAACTGCGGTACCGACTGCCGGTCCTCACCCATATCCACTCAGCTCATTGTTCAGCGGGTAGCCGATTCATCACTACTAAATAAAATAAGGAAGGAGAGAGAAAAGCGCATACGCCTGCACCAGAATGCAATCTGTCATCCTCCAGTGTCTCTCCTCTCACTCCTTCAGCTCTGCTAAGCTCCTCTCTTTCAGCTGGAGCCCTTAAATTCAGCCTCACTCCTTTGAAGTGTGTTGCTAAAGGCCTAGCGTTTCCATACGGTGCTGTTTGAGAGTCCTGAACTGGTCTTTCTTAGAGGCTGTGGGTATGAGCTCGGTTCAGGCCCATTTAATAGTGGATTGGAATGAAACAGGGTCTGTGCTTAATCTGCTTAAGCCTGGTCTCATCTTCCTGCGCTATTAGGCACACAACTTACATCATCACTTATGTTCCTTTTCCAGCCTTTCCTGCGTGTATCCTAGTGATTTAGTGCCCTTGGATTTGACTTCTTGGTCTTTATCATCCTCATCTTCACCCCCCACCCCTGCCAGAAATAGGATCAGGACAGAGAATAAGATCAGGACATGTTGCAAGCCAGACTCGAACTAGAGCAGGCACCAACTTGACAAGTTTCAGCACTGTTTAATAAATCTGTCAGTTTGAAGGAAGTTTCCTCACTCAGTCTATTCCAAAGATGTTTTTTTTTTTTGTTGTAATAATAAAACTTTTAAATGATTGAATTTAATTTGCATTTATTTGCTTAAAAAAGATATTAAAAAGTTAAAAGATATCCCTATATTTTAGTCAAGTGATTTGTATAGTGCTTTTCAGAAGACATAACTATTATTTATTTTAAAAAGATAGCTAATTTACCATTTATTCTCTCTATTTTTAGTCATATTTAGTCAAGTTGAGTCATTTGTACAGCACTTTTGAGAATACGTATAGTTTCAAAGAAGCTTGACAGGAAGTTATATTGTATCAAAGCCATACTATAGTCCCTACTGAACAGTTTGAAAATCATGCCACAGTGCATATGGTTTTATATCAGTATATTAGACAAAATATGAAACTCAGATCAGTTTTCAAGAACATTATGCTATGTAGATACATACATACAGTTAGCCTAACCACATTTATTGGTTATTTATTTATTTGTAATGTTTTAGCACCCATTGCTACTTTGAGAGTTGCCGGATATATTTTGTTGTATTTTATACAATAGCAATAGGTGGTGACTTATCTGCTACAGCATTTAACATTTTCTTTGGCTTTTTATTTTAGAGATACAAAGCGAGAGAGTTGAAATGAGCAAAAAGCTAGGGCAGGCAGGTCGGAACACATGAGTGCAGAGCTCTTTGAGGATGTACTGAGAGGAAACCAGGCCAGGCTTAAGAGCTGCAGAGACTACTAGCAAATCTGCCCTGAGACTGAACTGACAATCACGTAGTGCTGCCACGGGGCTTTTGGGAACAGAAAAGAGAGCTGAGACTCCAGAGCTTTGCTTTGTTTGTGTGTGTATGTTTAAATATGTTTATATATGTGTGTGACCCTGTGTGTTAGTGTTTGAGTGGAAATGAGAAAGCCATTTGATGCTTGTTAAGGATTGGGGTGTAATGTTTTATGTAGTCCATTTTGAGGGCATAATCTGTCTACAAGCTGACTCTAGGTAAAGACCCGAAGGATCATTTCATAATGCTAAGAGACATACAGTGGGTGCTTGAAAAGATTGAGAATGTTAGAAGGAGAGGGAGATAAAGAAGAAAAAAGCATTATATAATCCCCTTCCACATATTTAGCCCAATCAAAGGGGCTTTAGTGTTCTTTGTTCCTCGGACCTAATGCAGATGCTTTGTGTATTAGTTATGAAACACATCTATTTATTTTTCGCCAGTCTCAGGGGAGTCCTGCACTTAGCGATTTGTTTGTGATTACTTCCGTTTGTTTGTCTCTGCCTTTTTTCAGAGGAGAGTAGCTGCGGGTTAGAGCCACACACACAGGTTGATGCGATGGCTCGCTGCAGCACAGGGGGCAGCAAATGTGTTGCTGCATGAGGAATCACAGCAGGTTGCTATAGATTTCTGTCATTACATACCCTGCGTCCAAATATGCAAAAAGGAATATGTCAAATAGGACGTTAGAATGCTCAGAATTCATGATATAGTAGGTGAACACTGCATCTGTGAGCTTGAGGGATTCTAAAGTGTGCAACCAGTTGACACTTTGCTGTTCGATTAAGCCATGGAAACTGAGGAACTGCAGTACTGGAAAAAAAAAGGAAAAAGGGATTTTGCAGTTTCTGCTGGTACACCATGGTCAAAGTGTGCATTCACAGGTTTAAAGACAATGTGTCATATCATAATATATCTGTTTTATTTTATTTTATTTATTCTTTTATTTATCTTGTTAGAGCCCTAGTTGTTTTGTATTTTTCTCACGTGTTTTTCTTTTTATTTATCTTGTCACAGCCCTAGTTTTTGTTTTGTTTTGTTTTTTGTTTTGCCGCATCCCCACTTATTTAGATTTATTCTTAAAACTTCTATTATCTACCATCATTTTAGAATCATTAAAACAATTTAAAAATGAAATGAACCAGCCAGAAAACATCAACACATGTTCTGCATTATTTCCTACTGAAAAAAGTAAGTTATTTAGCGTCGCCTAGCATATTAGACAATTCCTATTAAATTTTATTCTTGTTAGGACTATATGTGCTTTGACAATGACCAAAGATGCTTGAGGATTTACTGTACAGTGCCAGTGTATTAGTTGCAGTAAGGTAAGGAGAGACTGATATATGATCACAAACCCTACGGAAAATCACAAAGCACAGCTTCCTAAGCTGAGTGTGGCATTCCTGCATTGTTAGCAGATAGAACTGATTTCCACACAGTGAGATTTTGCAGCGTTTCTCCATTGTTGTCTGTTTTTGTTGCATTACTGAAGAACAATGCTGATCTGTTATGTGTGTGGTCTGCGTGTGTGTATAAGCCCGGTTTTGGATGATGATGATGTTATGGGTTTGTTTTTGGGCCCAGTTGGCAATGGTGGAAGCATTAGGAATGGATAAAGCTTTGATCATCGGTGAGGTGTGTCTGGGTGTTCGGGTCCAGATGGTTGCTTGCGGGTAAAGGTGCAGCCTCGCTGTTTGTTCCACTTTAGTTCTGCAGTTTCTCTACGTCTCACTCTATATGATGAGTGCGAGTCGTGCCCAGGGCAAGTGAACTCCAAACAACTCTGATCTGCAGCGTGTACCGCATGTTTGGACTCGGTAATTCATAGCTTCATATCTCTGCAGCAGTCTCCCCCTCTGCGCTCCACACGCGCTCTTATTCTTACGCACTTCTCCATATCTCTCTCTCTCTCGCTCTATCTTCCCCCCTCCCCTTCCTTCGCTCCATCTCTCTTCCTCATGTGCGATCGCACCTCTCTCTTCCAGACAGTTTGTGTCCTCACATCTCTGTTTCTTTCTGTCTTCCGCTCCATCCTTCCTCCTTTCCGTCTTCCCCATTACCTCTTGTTCTACCGGGAACCGGCGGACTGAAACTCCGCCGGAGCCGGGACGGCCACTGGAAGTGCTGGATTCCTGGTCTGCCGAGAGGATTAAGTGGAGTGGACAGCTGGCAGATGATCAGAGTGAGAGCGGCAGCCAGCACTGGCTCGTATTTATTGAGAGGATTGGAAGATATTGGCCGAGCTCTGCGGGACGGGGCCAGGAAGCCTCTGGGCTGTTTTGTGTAATGTGAAAACCTGCCCCGAGGGTGAGTGAGAGCCGAAGTGTGTCATCTTTTCGATGTTAAATTACTTAATGCTATCCCAGCTTCCTGTGCAGAGTCAACTAAGAAAGTAGTTTTCCCAAAAAAGTGGAGACTTTGTCTATGTGGATCGTTCAGTTCAGTGTTGTTTGGTTTGCATGGGTGTCCTGAAAAGCCAGACTAATGGACTTTGGGATGGAATGGGACCTTCTTGTTAGTTCTGAACAATGGAAACGTGTAAAATCTGTTTGAAAACGGTCATTTTTCGATGCCGTTGCATAACTCTTCAGTATTGCAATTGCAGTTTTGTAATTTATTGGGTTTTGCTAGTTCTGCTGAGTAGTATTTGTCCATTCTGCTTTGGTGATGGTCTAGCAGGTAGACCACCATGAGGTTCACCACCAAAAAATAATGGTTGACCACCATGGTCTTTCTGGTGAAGCTAGAAAGCCAATGACGTCTTACTGGTAAAGCTAGTTAAAAAGTTTGTATCTCAAGATGGGTAACATCATCCAAAACACAACATGCTGGTATTTTCAACAGGAATGGCAGTGGTTTCTCCGGAAAATTTGGGCAGTTTAAGAGATGTTTCTCTTAATGGGCACTTAACAGTTGAATTTCACCTACGATTACCAGTTGACTTAACCCTTCTGTTCTCTTGACTACAGGTCCTTTGGCATCTCGACATCTTCCGCCGAAGCTTCCGGCAACTGAACACCCACAAGTGCATGGAGGACTCGTGCATCTTCTGTGCTCTGAAGGTGAGTGTTACCAGGTGCTTTCTTAAAAAGGCCCAGTTGTGCATGCCAGTTCAAGAGGTGCTACCTTCCCAGAAAAGTAGCTCGAGGCTGCAGGAATCTCCTAGTGCGCCCAGGCTGCTCTTCTAATGATCCAGCAAGGTGAGGGTAGAGGCTGCTTGGACTAAGTGACTTCCTCGCTGACCTTACTGTAGCACAGGAACAGAATGAAAATGAGATTCTCAACATCAAGAGCTCTCTGTTGCTCTTTTTCGAGGAAGTCTTTTTAATTTCCTGCCTGGAGGCTGATAGAGATGGGAGGAGAAGGAGGAGGAGAGGGAGATATATGCTAGGAAAAGAAACTCGGGTCTCTTTTTAAATAACAAGCAAAAGCCTCTCACTCAAACAATATCCTGTTCTCTAGTCGCCCTTAGGCTAAAAGTAGCTGTGCTATTTAAAGGTGTCACATACCAGTAAGAAGTCACAAAACTGACATATTTCTTTAAGAGGCTCCTTGTTTTGAAATCTTTGCCGTCAGATTTGTACTTGGCCATTTGTTTCCAAAAATACCATGCTTTTTGTTGGCTGTCTTTGTGCCGGAGAGAAAAGGAGAGGTACAAATAACCTGATAGATTGAGAGGTCTTTTTCTTTCTCTACTTTGTGTCTGGTCTAATCTTGTTCTGGTGTTGGGTGATTTACCTCTTTATTTTATGTCCAGGCGTCTTGCTCTCTCTGAACTGAATGCTTGGTTCTTCTGCTAATGCATAGGTCCCGCACCTTCCACTGTTTCCACAGCTACCTGTTACCTTGGCTACTCTGTGCTCTGATGGCCCATTTTCACACCCATGTGACGCCATAAAGGCAGTTTGTTGTTGGTTTGTTGGTTTCCTTGGAGTTGGTCATCTTTAGTCGTGAGATTCTGCATTGGTGGCCTGTTGGCTCTGTGGAATTGAGTCAAATTGAGATTAATTCAAACTGCTGCCTCTATGAGGATAGAGGAACTGGATGGTCCTGAGTCTTTAATGTTTAGGTATTTAGATCTGATTTATGGATGGATGGATGGATAAATAAGAAAGTAGGTATGTAGGTAGATGATAAAAGAGAGATAGGAGTTTTTTTTTCAGTTTTGATGACCAATGAGAAGTATCTCAGTGACCTGTTTAATTATGTGATGGATGGATGGATGGATGGATGGATGGATAGATAGATAGATAGATAGATAGATAGATAGATAGATAGATAGATAGATAGATAGATAGATAGATAGATAGATAGATAGATAGACAGACAGACAGACAGACAGACAGACAGATGGCTCAATAGGTGATAGATGCATGGATGAATGGATAAATGGATAAATGGATGGATAGATTGAATCTCATTGCTGTGTGTTCTTGTCCAGTTTTCTCTGGGCTACTTTGTTGATGTGAAACACAAATGAGCTTGTGTGAAATCCATCACAGTGATTGAAATGTGCTCTCTCTCTCTCTCTCTAAATGAAGTGTGTGAAGTGCTGAGGCATTAGAAAGCACACTGCTGTGGTGACACAGAGCTGTATCATGAGAATGCTTTCACATATTTGCCAGGATTTATGAGCGTTCACCAGGAACTGTTCTTCCTGTCCTTCTCCTGCTCTTGCATTTTCTCGCCATTTCTCTCTCGCTCTTGTTTTCTCACCATATTAAACCTGTTGTTAAATTTAGCTCCATTCCTATTCACTGTTAAACCATTCGGGACTAAAAGCAAATGATATCATCCAGGTGATGTATTCAGAACAACGCAGACATGGAAAGAGACCTTTAATTTTAATCACGTCCAAACAAACAAGCTTTAAGCCTCCATTATGTTTCGAAAGGAAAAAGGAATGACTGTGCTTCTCAAAATAATTTGTCTCGCAGTACCTGAAATGAAAAATGTTGTTGAGTTGACTGCATTATTTTTCAGCACGACATTGGTCTTTCCTCTTACAAACATGATGACATGCTTCTGTTCAGGCCCTGTGATGAAGCTTTGCTCTGTGGTAAAGCTCAATGCCTGACTCTGAGGCGGATTCCTGTCTCTCAGGTCTTGCCCTGAGCTCTTTTCCTGCCAAACCCTCTGCAGACTGGTGGCATGTGATCTCATGAGGCTCTGGCTGTCCTCCACTTTAGCCTTGACTGGCATGCGTTACGTCACCTTTCTCATTTCTAATGGAGAAACGTTAGTTTCGGCCCATCGGTTCTGAGAGTCCCTCACGCATGCCGCCCGCCAGTCGCCTGCTTGCCAGCAATGTTATTGAAATTTAATGATCTAACGCTACTAATGAGTGCTGAAATATGCCCTCACCACACCGTTCCTTTCTGGAAACCACTGAATTCTTCAAATGTTTTTATTTGAAAGTGTTCTCACTGTGGGGAATATCATGTTCATTTACTGAGATGCAAATTAGCTGAGGGGTATGAAGATGAAAATTGATTGTTTGCAGAAGTATGCACAAGTAACGCGTGGCCAATATTGTTTACTGATTGCCCTCTTTGATTTCATTGCGTTTTCAACCTAACAGCTACTTCAGTTGTATTAATTATTGGTATTTTATTTTTTTCTAAGTGACATTTTGATATACTACTTTTCAAAGGTTTGGGGTTGGTTAGTTTTTTATGTTTTTGAAAGAAGTCTCTCTATTTATTTAATGTAAATATACTTTTTTCTATGTTTCTATTTTAATATTGAATATTTTTTATATATATATATTTTATTTGAATATTTTAAAATGTCACTTGTTCCTGTGATGGCAAAGCTATGACACATGATCCTTCAGAAATCATTCTAATATGCTGATTTGATGCTCAAAAACATTTCTAATTATTAGCAATGGTGAAAATAGTTGTGCTGCTTAATGTTTCTTTGGAAACTGATGCATTCTTTAATGAATAGGAAGTTCAAAAGAACAGAATTGATTTGAAATGGAAATCTTTTGTCATAAAAAATGTCTTTTCTCTCACATTTAATAAATTTAATGTGTCCTTGCTGAATAACATAAACGTAAATCTCATTTCAGTTGCTATAGGATTTACTCTTCAAATGATTTTTGTACATATTTTAAATTTTAACATTGCTTATATAGCAGTTTTTGTAACACTTTCTAACCATTTTCTAAAATGAATTCTATAATGTATTTATTTATTTATTAACAGTAAAAGATTATGTGAAATAATTTGTGCATAACCCAGTAGCAGTTATAAATTAAGACAATATTGTTTAATCAATAAAATATTATTAATTATTTAAAAACAAAGTGATGGCCGTATTATGAATTTAAAACTCATTTAGTGCACATTTAGGGGCCTAAAAAGAGAATATGAATTGACAGACAAACTCACTGTGGTTGATATAGTTGAATGCAGTGTTCCTGTGCTAGCTAAATAATTTGAATGGACTGACCATATTTCTAAGCCTACAATGTTTGTCAACAGAGATGCTGCATGTAACAGAGGCCATAGTGTGACATTGGGTGGCAAGGGCCCACATTACTGCCACTTCACCGGGTGTGATAGTGCCTTGAGGTTGATGACCTCTACCGACCATCAGCCCCGCTGAGGAACTGCAATGCTGGAGGCAACAAACACACACACATTCACACAAACAAAATAAAATGCAAAGTCACAGTCACTCACACAAGCCGCCACCTCTATTACGCTGATGTTTCCTATTATAGAAGCTCCAGTGACACCTCTATGTTTGTGCCGTTTTATGTAGTGAGAGCCAGCAATTGAGTTAAACCCAATTACAAACTCATAATCAGCATGAGATTCAATCCCTCTGCAATTTGAAAACTGAGCCTGGGGAGTGTTTAATATTAATATATTTACGTGCGTCACAACTTTGCTGCTCCTGTGAGGGTGTGTGTGCATGTGTGTACTCATTGCCCTTGTGAATTTTGAGCAGTGCAGATGATATGTGTCACTGCTGAGGACTGTGTCTTGTGTCTTTGAGTGGAGGTTAATGTCTCATTTCACAGGCTACGCCTCAGGGCTCACAGCTGAAAACATAATCTCTGGTGGTTTGTGTGTGTATGTGTATGTATGCATATGACTGGACTTGCATGTTTTGAGTATAGCCAGGGAGGTTGGGTTCCATGTCCTTGTTTGAGCTGAGAAGGACTTTACATCCGACACTTTACATTACTGCCACACTGCTATTACACACATGGACCACTCAACCCTCAAATGGGATTCCCAGTTCTACATGCTCTGTAATATAATACAAAAGGCTCAAGGCGGTTTGTGGCTGAACCTGGGGAAGTTTATATGAATGTCGTTGTTGGGAAGGTCAAAGTGGTTTATATGTGTCAGTTTTGGTTAGCTAGCTATTTGGTCCATAAAAAACATGCATTGCGTCCCAAATCAAATACTTCTCTAATATATAGTATGCAAAAAACAGTACACTAAAAGAGTATGACCATATCAACATGGCGGATATAGTACATCTTAACTTTTTTAATTGTTTCCAAGTAAGTTCAAAATTCAAATGTAGTACCCACTCAGACGTGATTTCAGACACGCCAACAGGCTTTGTAGTGAAGCTGGTTGACTGGGGTAATTTTGCTTGTTAAGCTGGGCTGGGAGTGAACTAATCACTGGATTTGTGAAGATTTTTCAGTTCAGTTGCATCATGTCTTTCAAAGAAACTCAAGAGTTTTGTTTGAGGGAAGTATCAGGTTAACTAGAGCATGAGACACTTTGTTTTTGATTTATTTTTGTAAAATAATCAATACGTCCCTGCTGAGAAAACTGCCTAGTCTGGTTTACTTGTCTCCACTCTTGGTTAGGTTGGTCTGTTGGCTGATTTTAGAGGGGTTTTGGGCACTTTTAGCTAGCCATAAAAGCTGAAGACCAGCTTGGCCAAGATGATAATAGCCCAGACAAACCAAACCATCATAAAAGAATTAGTGACAACAAAAGCCGATATGGGTTTCACCTCACGTCGCCTGTGTCTCGGCCGAAAAGTTGTGCTTAAATGCACCACAAAGACTACAGTCAATGGCCAACTAGTATGAATGTTTTGCACCTGCGTGAGAGGAAATAACTCTCCATACCAGCAGGTAGTAGTTTGGCTTCATCATTCAAAATGGGAAACTGAAGAGCTAGAGCTGTGGATGTACAAACCGTAAATAAAGCAGAATTTGCTTAAAGCAGGATTTTGTCACTTCTGTTTGTCTTCTTGTACACTGGTTTGTTGAGAACAGCCTATCAGAGTGATCTCTTGCACCAATGGGCTTCACTGCCAGCATGCTCAATCTGCCGAAAAAAGCCACTGATGGTGGTCCAGCAATGTGGAACACACCACAAAAACGAGACTGAAATACTCTAAATGACGGTCCAACAGTCGACTTTTGGCCTTAAAGGATTAGTTCACTTCAGAATTAAAATTTCCTGATCATTTACTCACCCCCATGTCATTCAAGATGTTCATGTCTTTCTTTCTTCAGTCGAAAATAAATGAAGGTTTGCGTATAGTGGACATCAGTGAGGACCAACAGGTTGAAGGTCCAAATTGCATTTTCAGTACAGCTTCAAAGGGCTCTACGTGATCTCATCCGAGGAATAAGGGCCTTATCTAGCAAAACGATTGGTCATTTCTCACATCGCAGAGCTAGTGCAAAACGAGCATTTGTGATCTAAAAGTATAGAAATTTCTAATTTTTTTTATTTTTTATTTTTTTTTTTAGAAAATTATATCGTTTTGCTAGACAAGACTTTATTCCTTGGCTGGGATCATGTAGAGCATTACCTGAGCCTTTAAAAGCAGCTTAAACTCGCTAAGACCAGCAAACCAGTTTAGGCTGGTTTAAGCACTTTTTCAGTGCCGTTATTACTTTTGGATGGACAGAAATTCTGATTAAAAAGTCTATGCGCTTTTCCTATGGTTTCTTCAATGTTTTTAACACACACCAGCACTGACACCTCAGATAAAACATAACGAGTGATGGGTTGAGTTTGTCAGTCAGACAGACTTTACCTGTCTAAGAACAAGAAAGTGCTTGGAAACTAGTGTCTCAAACTTTAAGAACAGTTTTCTTTAGATAAATATATTCTGCTATATCAGATCCAAGTGCAGAGTTTGTTGAGATCCAAAAGATCCAAGCGTGTGCTGCCGCCCCGCTCACGCTGAAGAGAGCAGAACAGAGCTGCAGTTCGGTTGAGCACTGATTGCCCGAGTGATATATTTGCTGCGTACACACACACCAGACTTCCATTTGGCCCTTATCTGTTCTGAGTGTTTCATCAGCTCAGAGAGAGAGAGAGATGGGGAAGGAAGAGGACATTAAAATATGTCCATAGGCGAAAATCACTCCAGGCTCTTAGCTGGGCTGAACAGTGTGTGATTAGAGCTGCATGGGGAAATGATGCAGTGGCTGAGTTTCCTCAGTGGGGTACATAACCCTCTATGTCTGTCCCTCCCACTCTTTCTCTCATTTTCTTCCACCCTCCCTCCATCCTCTTTCTTTCTCTCCTTGGCGCAGTGCAGTCAGCACACTGCATTACCTGTTCCAAAGCCACCGGCCCGTCCCGCTCAGGGGAAAACCCCCCATTCCACCTCCATATATAGGGGGGCTGCCTTGGGCAGTGTGCCCACTGCATATATGAGGGTTTTAAAACTGCAGTGTGTGTGTGTGTGTGTGTGTGTTTGCAGCCGCAGCAAATATTTGCCTTTGCACTATGAGTTTCGCCCGAGTCCATTTGTTCAGCTTATCAGGATGTCCTATGGTGAGAGAGCATTGTGTTGCAGTCATTGTTCATTGGGTTCAATAACAGTGCCAATGCTGATGGACAGGAGAATAGATTCCACCGCAGGCTTTTAGGACTTTGCGTTTGTTTGAATGTTCACTGTTAATGAGCTCAGTATCTTAGTCAGATGTTTCCAAACCACTGCTAAAGGAACGAGCTTGTCCAATCGAATGAGTAGAGTGAGACTCCACAAAATGTTATGTCGTGAGGAAGTGTTGTAGTGAGGCGTCTTACCTACTACAAATTTTTCGCATGATAATAATAGTATTTTGGCCATTATTAGACATACATACATTAGTTCCTTAAAAATCTAATAATTTTTGGGCATTTGGACATGTTCCAATACTAGCTGCTTAAAAATTTTGTTAGCTGCCTACTTAGACACATTCAATGTTTGCTGTGTTGCAAAACCTACTGAGATGCCCATTTAAACAGAATTAGTGGGCACACTGGAACATTTTCTTGGCTTTATTGGACATTCAAATCTGTTTAAACACTAGCTGTTAAACAACAACAACAAAAACTTTCTTACTTAGTAATTTTTTTTTGCATACTTGTGTATGGCTGTCTAAACAATTCTGCCTAAACCAGGCCCGGTTCTACAGGGGTGCTAGAGGGTGCTAACGAAATCAATAGCACCCTCAATTAAAGCTGTAATAATGGCTTTTCATTGCAGATTTGGCAAACTATCCAGTGCTTTATGATTTGCGCTCTGGAGATCAGTTTCTATTTCGATGTGTTTTTGCAGCGTTGAGCAGTGTAGCCAATGACAGACATATCTGTTGATTTCTTGAACGCAACAGTCAATCAGAGGCATTAAAGTTAGAATTCACTCACCGCTCAAATTGCCAGAGGTTTTGTTTAGGTGTTGTGTTCAACATGAATCATCTCATTATAACAAAGAGTAGACACAGTGTAAATAAGAGATTCATTGTGCAGCATAGAGAACTTTATTGATTATAACGTAACTTTGTGAGATCGCGATGAACTAAGATGAATGACAGCTTTTTAGTGATTATGCATGGATCGCTGCACCATAGCAATGGATGGCACTAAAACCTTTATATACTGTACATATTAAGGTTAGAGCGCCCTCAGTGATTAGATTTTGGAGCTGGGCCTGGCCTAAACTACGTTTTATGTTTTTTTTTTTTTGTTGTTGTTGTTTTTTCCTTAAATAATTGTGAATTTGGCATGTTTGCATTTTTGCCCTCTCTTGCCTAAATAATATTTTTGGGTACATTGAAATGTTTGTTACGGTATGCCTATTTAGACAGCATTGGTAGACTGTTATCTTATGAAAATTAACCATGGTTTTATTGTAGTAAAAATGTTGAAACCATGTTTTTTTGCACATTGATTACATTTGTATAACCACAGTTTTACTACACTATAACTACACTATGGTTAGTGTAGTAAAACCATGGCTAATTTGTGATTACCGTGGTTTAACAATAGTAACCATGTTTTTTTTTTTTTTATTATTATTTGTAGTAAAACCATGGTTAGTTTTCATAAGGGTTATAACAGACATGTTGACATGTTTGCTTCTGGTCTACATAGCTAGACTGCATTTTTGGCCATCATATACAAAAATGCTTTTTAAGGACCAAGTAGGCAAGTCACTAGGTTTCAAAACACAGCCTGTGTACTTGTTTATTGATTTCTCCTAACAGAGCTTATGATTGGTTGTATTGCTGTGTCATGTTTTTACAGTACAGTATGTCAGTCCTCCTCTCTCGATGAGTGTATTCTCTCAACAGTGAGCGGGCAGGCTGACGAAAGCTGTTGTGTGCTGTGGCGTGTCTTAGTTGCATCAGTTTCTCATTCTTACTTTGGGGTGCTGTTTGTGGTTTCAGAGCATCTTTGCCCAGTTCCAGTTCAGCAGTGAGAAGGTGCTCCCATCGGACGCTCTGCGCAGCGCTCTGGCCAAAACCTTCCAAGACGAGCAGCGCTTCCAGCTGGGCATCATGGACGACGCGGCCGAGTGTTTCGTAAGACTTTTGTTTTATCCCCATTTCACCCCTTTCTTCCACACTTTCACTTTATAAGTTACTTTCTGTTTTTGCTGACACAATGATCAGCTTTCTCATCCCTCTTTCTCTCTCAGGCATTTCCTCCTCTCACCTCTGCTCAACCCTACTTTTGTCTCTCCTCGCGTCCTCTTTCCCAGTTCAGTCTTTTTTTGCTCCTCTCTTGGATTTTGTCAACCTTGATCTCAGATTCCAGAGATGTTAGGTGTTGAATTTCAAGCACTGCTGCTTGTGCTCATCCTTGTGTGGTTTGAAGAGTGGTAGAAATGAAAACATGAAGTCTGAGCAGCGTATGGAAAATAACTCCGGAGGAAAGCAGACAGCTGAAGTTTGACAACTTTTTGTAATATTCATAAATTACTCCATGCACTGTGTCTCGGTGACGTTTCTGGCAGGACGTGTTGGCGTATCTTTGATAAGTATATTTGATTCAAAATGGCTGGCTGATAGGATTCTCTGAGAATGCGACGAGACTTTAAATAAAACCCTCTGAGGTTGATTCATATTTAACTGTAAAATAATGGATGGTTTTATTTCCTTCTGTTGTTGGGAGACAGATTTTGTCAACTATGTAGTATGATCTTATGTCAATTCTTATTGTGTTTAGAGCATTCCAACATAGAGGATGTTTTGTCAGCAGTGTAAATACAGTGGCAATAAAAAGTGGCTTAAAGACACGCTTAAAGTGTCATAAAAATGTCAAATCAATTCACATTTGCAAAAAAAAACTTCACAATTCACAATTCTGAGCCATCGTACAGTGACTTTTAAAGGGATCATATGACGTTGCTAAAAAGAACATTATTTTGTGTATTTGGTGTAATGCAATGTGTTTGTGGTTTAAGGTTCAAAAAAGACATTATTTTCCACATACTGTACATTATTGTTGCTTCTCTATGCTCCGCCTTTCTGAAATGCGCTGATTTTTTACAAAGATCATCGTTTTGAGAAGCGAGGTGTGCACTGATTGGCCAGCTATCTAGTGCGTTGTGATTGTCCAAATACCTCAAGCGTGAGACGGAAATATTACGCCCCTCACCTTATTGTGATGCTGTGTCCCGGTGCGACGACACAAAAACAATAAAACCCATTACAAATGAGGCATTTGTTGCATCCACTGGGGACATAATTAATGATTATGATGACAGATACTCTCTTTTTACGTGTTGCGTTGCATCGTGCCGCGTAAACATTACCATGTCTGCATTTGTGATCGGAGAAACGACAAACAAGCACTACTCTACACAGCTCAAAACTCGCGTTTGAATAGTCAGTGGCAAATACTTTAAATATGAAACATACTTACAGGCTGTGAGTCAGAAGCACCAGACTGTCCTCGCAAAGTTGGAATTGCCCCACTTTATAGAAACAGTCTTTGTGCATAGCTGGCAGGCTACTCCCAGGTTCAGGAAATAGTCCTCCGTAAAATGCGATGCACACACTCGAATATTTGGGTTGAACTGTTCTGGAACAGTGTTGTAAATACAACTTAACCACTGATTTCTAGTTGTGTCCTCTTTTGGAAGCCCAAACAAAGTAGTTTCGCTTTCACAACGAAACACAACATCTCCACGACATGGTGCTGGAGGCAGCAACAATACTGCAGCGAGAATAAAAGTCCTGCCCTCTTTCTTTGCGTATACATTTGGGTGGTGTTTTGCAAATCTCCCCACACCGTGACGTAGAGATGTGGGGGCGTGTTTGAATGAGCTGTTTTAGGGGGCCGTGGTCGAGTCTTAACTTTTATAAATAATATCTCTTTGGTTTTGAGACTTTAGTCTTTCCAACTTCAGGAATCTTATCTATGCACAAACAGCTTGTAACACTCCAAAGAGAAAGGAAAACTTGAAATCGCATCATATGACCCCTTTAACCACCAGGGGAATTTTAATGGTTTTAATAGCTAATTTTCCCAAGCAGAAAAGCCAAAGATACTTCATCATAATTTGGAACATTATATCTGTTTTAATATGTGAAATGCTTGAAAAGAGCTGTATTCCGTTTTTTTAAAAAAGCCACTTGGTTTGACATTATATTGGGTGATGCACAAAAAATAAATACATTTTTAAAGACTTTTCTGTCCAAAAACTTTTTGAGGCCACTGTATCTTTCTTGAATGAGGCAATTCTAGAATGAGTTTTGACAAGCTCAGTAAAAATGTTTTTACAAAAAAGTCCATTAAATAACATTCACATTCATCAAATGAAATGCAAGAGAGGCTTAACTACCACTCGCAGGTCATTCTAGATTCGTATGGGACTAGCATGTGGCTAAAATAGCAACTTGATAATCAAAAAGCAATGAAGATACATAGCACACACATACTGCATGAAATACTCCATTTTAATTAGATTGAACTACTTTGAAGTGCTGAATAAAATATCTTAATTGGACATTTTTACTGAGCTTGTCACATTGCATTCTTGGATTACCCCATCCAAGAAGGATACAGTGGCCCCAAAGATTTTCAAGTCATTCTCATCAGAGGATCCATTTTAGTATTTCGGCTTTTTTATTACGTTTTTATTTCTGTTTTATGTTTAATGTTTCTTTTCAATTTAGTTTTGTTGATTTTATCAGTCTTAGTTTTTGGTTTTAATATTTTACTTTTTTATTTTATTTTTTAGTTTTATTTTAAAGCAGCCAAAATGATTTAAAAATGTTTTCCAATGTTAAATTTTTCAGCACGTTCTAGTGTTATTAATGGTTTCAAGTTTTATAACAGATTTATAATATACCATGTATCAAAAACTAAAACTAAATTTTGGCTATTTTTTATTTATTTATTTATTTATTTTGTAGTGTTTATTTCAGTTAACAGTTCAAAAATGTTTTAATTTAGTTTTTGTTTTAGTTTTTATTACCAATAATAACCAAAAGATTTTTTCTCATGTTCAAGAACTGCTAGATTGATAACAATAACATGCACACTTTAGACCAATTACAGTTAAAAAATGGCTCATACTGAATCTGAGAACACATCGTACATAAGGTAGTTGCCTATGTAGACTGTTAGATCGCTCACACACTCATTGAAGCTGTTTTTAAGTGGATATTTAGATTTATGGCAGTAGGCGTCATGGGCTTTACAGGCATATGGCAGCAGGAGTTGGCAGGTATATATGCGGGCCCTGCTGTTGCTTTAAATGAGCTTGGATAGGATCATTAAGGATGTGGAAGCTTTCTATAAGGTCTTCCTGTACTCCTCAACGCACTCCTCTAATCCCCAGACCTGATTATTCGGCCCGGACCTGATTAAGGACCATAGATTGTGTTTATCTCACATTTATGTCCTTAAAGGACACACCACGTGAGCATCAATACAGATAATTACTTTTAAGCAAATAAGCAATTGAACGATCATTCTTGGGCGAGCGGCTGAGCTGTCCAATCAAGATAGCTCGCCGAGAGGCCCTGTGATTGGCTCCATCTTAAATACCCATTTATATGCAGCCAGTACTGTCTATGTCAGGGCTTTTCTGCCATAGATCTGTGAATGCAGCTGTGCTTACTCATAATGCCACAAAAGACAGCATCATCAAAGTGTTATTTAGTTCAATTAGCACCTCGTCTGCAGTTCGGTAACAAAGGTCTGTTTCTGTCGCGGGCTCATTATTTTTAGCTGAGGATCTGTTGAATGGAGCTGCCATGATTTCTCCCATTTGTTTGACTGCCGCATTTGCAAGGCAGACGCAGGCATGGGGCCAAAGCGCTCGGCGCGCCATCCGTCTCCGCTTTTAGACGCGACCCCTCTCCTCACGTGCACCAGACGACAGGCAGTACATTAGCGAAATGCCAACTCTTCATTTCTGCCTCGCTCCTCTGCACATCTGCACCCCTGCATAAATAACTGCGTTATTATCTGAGCAGGAAATGAAATGCTCCATACACTAATGATTTGTTGTGTGATACTCAATGAGAAGTGTCTAGCGGAGGGCGTGAGATGTGATATTTTTCAGAGTGAAAAATTAGGTTGAATGCAGTGTGTGAAGAGTCTATTTACAAGCTCAGTGAACTCAGAGTTATTAGTGTTGAGGAGAAGATTACTAGTGGTACCTTTATATATTTTTTAGTTGTGTGACTAGCTTAACTGTTTCAAGTCCTCTAGAAAACTTTTTTTGCTAAGAGTAGTATAACTTAATTCTGCTTTACTGATTTTTTAAATAACATTGCACACAAAGCTTTCTAGCAGAGTGAAATTGAAAAAGTATCCTAAATACTTTTGTCTTATTGAAAAATATATATTTCAAACCTCACAAAATGTTCTTTTGTTGTTGTTGTTGAATGTTTTACCAGCTTTATTTCTTTACAATAAATGCCACTTGTTATCCAAGATGACAGTACAAGATTAATACATTATTTTTTCAGTAGCAGTGTTATTGCTACCTAAAACTATTTAAAAATGTTTATTGGAATAAAACTGAAATAAAATAAAAATAAAATATTGGATGAAAAATGTAAAAACTTGGCTTGGCAACTAACTGAAAATAAAAGCAGTTAAAGTTAAAATTAATTAAAATTAAAATCTGTTAAAAATTAAATATAAAAACATATCTACTTTAAAATATTATTAAATACTATAATGCAATATAAATCAAACTAAAATAACACTGTTCAGTAGTTTTAAAATAGTTATATGTAACAAAATTGGACTTCAATGCAATGTGTGTATATTTTCAGGAAAAAAGTTGTTAGCTGTTAAATTATTTTAAGACAGACAGACAGACAGACAGACAGACAGAGACAGATAGACATTTTTATAGACACCAAAATGTACACATTCATATCTCATAATAATTAAGTCTCTCAACATACATTGTGTCTGGAATTAAGTTCCATATTCAATTTTAGGATTGATGCATAAAGGAATACTTCAGTCTAAATCTACTTCCCTATAAATTAGTTTTCAAGTTTTATTAGTTATATCTAGTATACATATTCTGTAAATTTAATGCTGTCACCTTTAATATTTCTGTACCTGGTAAACTGTGCTCTGATTTCAGAAGTAATTTATATTATTTAATAGTTACATATAAAACAATTTTGTTGCCTTAGATTTAATGAATCTGCTGTTCCTTAGTAATTTTAGAGTGTACCCAGCTACTTTTTCAAATTTGCAGCCTGACTGTAGTTTAACTGTTTTGAACTGTTTTAAAACGGAGTAGCATATAGCTTGGGGAGCTTTGGTTTTAAAGTAGTTTCTCCAGCACTGGTAGTTGTAGGGGTGTTGCTGGCGTGGTCCGCGGCTGTAAGCGAGATGAAAGGAAGGGAACTAGAGATTTGATGTATGGTCTTATTCACCTCTCTCACTTTCTCTCCCACTTCCTCATTCACCCTGTATTCCTTTGTCAGGAACTTGCAGTGTGATCGATTGATTTTAAATTTCTTCAGCCAGGGAATCAAAAGGAGTCTTATGAAAAATAGATGTGTTGTTCTCACTTGATCAGATTAACGTGAAGTGAGTGCTGACAGAGAAAAATGAATATAAGAGCCGGACCACACAACTCACTCGCTCTGACACACATACACAAACACCCGTTCAAAGATGCCTCACTGTTTAAATGCTGCAGAAATAGCCAGTGTGCTGTATTGGACTGGAGCTAAACATCTTGTTCCAGAATTGTTTATCAGAGCCAGATTAAAGGAGCGAGAAAGCAAATGTGCTCACACACACACCGACTCACATTTACTAGAAAAGATCCAAACTGTCTGTGTTGGTTTTCTTCAGGAGAACCTCCTCATGCGGATCCACTTCCATATCTCGGATGAGACCAAGGAGGACATCTGCACAGCCAAGCACTGCATCCCACATCAGAAGTTTGCCATGACACTTTTCGAACAGGTTGGTGGGGGATATTATCTGTTTTTTTAGTGCATTTTGTGTGGTGCCTAGCATGTATTCTAACTGTTTACTCTCTCTTACAGTGTGTTTGTAATAATTGTGGAGCCACATCGGATCCTCTCCCCTTTATTCAGATGGTGCACTACATCTCCACCACCTCTCTCTGGTAAGTGGAGGACCATGTTTTCATATCATCTATACAGTACGTATGTTTTTGCTCATAAAGACTAATTTGCTCTGTTCCAAATCTTTGTGAGATGACTTGCTGCTTACTGCCTACATAGACAGCTGCTTTCTAAGTCAGCATCCTAAAATTATATTATAATTGAGAGTTTTGGAACTCTCTACATAGACTGCAACTCTACTCAAATAGCAACTTTGAGTGCATTTATTGTTAGCATGTTTGCTAAGCTAAAAATACAATACCCTAATATGCATACATATACACTTCCAATCAAAAGTTTGGGGTTAGTAATTTTTTTTTTTTGTTGAAATACATAAATGCTTATTCAGCAAGGATGCATTCAATTGAACAGTAATACCAATTATAATCTTATAGAAGATTTCTGTTTCAAATAAATGCTGTTTTTTTCTTTTGATCAAAAAGTCTTGGAAAAGATGGCACTGAAGCACAACTGTTTTCGACATTGATAATAATGAGAAATGTTTCTTGAGCACCAAATCTGCATATTAGAGTGATTTCTTGAGGATCACGTGACAGTGAACACTGAAGTAATGGCGGCTGAAAATTTGAGAGTTATTTTAAATTGTAATAATATTTCTCAATAATCCTGTTTTTACAAATAAGTTTTTAGCAAATAATTGCAAACTTGGGCTTTTTCCAAAACATTAGAAAAAACTTACACACCCAAAACTTTTGAATGGTATATTCAGTGCTTGAAAATAATTAGGTGCATCCCAATTTGCGTACTTGTGCATTACTCTATGCCGTTTTGTAGTATAATTAAGTAGTGTGAGTAGTGTGTTCACACTGAAAATTCTAAAAAGAAAAAGTGCTTTTTAAATACCCGGATGATGTACTTAACAAACCAAAATACAAAGTGTGGAATGTTGGACATTTTATGCATGCAAGTGTCACAGATTTAATTACGTAGTAGAGGGGGAGGGGCTATCAGACTCAGATTATGAATGACAAAATAACCTTATATAATTCATACACTATGCAGTTGAGTACATAGTGCATAAGTACATAGTGAATAAGTGTATAGTGCGTCATTTGGGATGCAAGTAGTGTGAAAAAAGTGCTTGAGGTTAAGTGTTGTACTCGAGAGCCCAATGACAATAGCACCCTGTTAAGTGTTGATTTTTCAGTCTTCATTTACCCTCTCAAATCTTGAACCATTTGGCCATACTACTGCCAACCATTATGTCTTGCCCTTCACTATGTTTTGGCTCAGTTTGCCTTGTGCTGCAAAAATGATGGATACTCTTGTGGTTGAGGGTGATGTGTTGGGATTTAGTGGGGTGTGCGACCATGTGTACGCCGTTTAGTGGTGGAAACGGATGATTGTGGCTCCTGTCACTTTGATGTTGAGTGAGGGTTTTGATTTACACATCAGACTGGGAACTGAAGGTAACTTCCACAATGTTTATCGGGTAAGTGAGCCACCAGCTCCAACTGAATGCTGAAGCCGACCTGCTGGGCTGGAATGAGGCTCTATATCACGGGTTATTAGCTGTCATCGTACATATCAGACCCGTGAGAGCCATCTGCTAGAGCTATGTACAAGAAATGTACCCTCCCCAAACCTCTCCCTCATGTCCTGTTCTCCCACTCTAGTTTATAGATTGTTACACACGTGCAACCTTCGTTTGCCATATTTTATGACTTTTCCTCTCTTTATCCATCCCCGTGTTCCAACATATAAATCCCACGTATATGCACACACACACCTACTCTTACAGCTTCCTGAAAATGTTCTTACCTGCTGTATTTCATTCTGAGGGCTCCTCGACCCATCTGATGTTTAGACCATGATAATACCATATCTCCAATGAGCACTGAGGACACAGATAGGACATTACCCATCACTCCCCATTGAATCTTGTCCCCGGCCCCTTCATTATGCCCACTCTATAAGACATCAGAAAAACATCTGTATCAGCATTATGGCCATCTGAGGTTCCCACGTGATTCAGAATTTCACATTCTTGATTTATTATGCATTGCCAAATAATAGAATAGTTTGACCCCCCACTAAGGCCCTGATTTATTAAGATCCCAAATAAAGGCTACTAATGTGCCATCTGTCAAACTACAGCATGTGTACAAAGTTACAGAATTATTTTGTAAGAATAATTGCACATACTGTAAAGGCTCATGTCACAGCCATAATACCTACGTGGTGTTTAATTATTTACTTCAGAGTTTTTCTCATTTCCTAAAAAGTAGTGGGTTTGGACATAAAGGGTTCCGTTAAATATGATTTATTTGTAATATGTATATTTATAAAAAACTTGATAGGATGAAAATATATATTAAATACACACATAGATTTAGACTTATTGATTTCTGTATCAGATATGAAAGCAACAGTTCTCCATGTTTGAAAATGGATAATGGAAGCTAATGCACAGATATTTCACTTTAAATGGCTGAATATGTATTAACGGTTACCATTTCACACACAGTTTGCTGGCTTTGTATTGCACACGTGCATAAAAACACGCAGTCTCTCTCCTCTCTTACACTCTCTCACACACACACACACACACTGCAGTAAATCGTGTGATTTGCCACATGGTTGTGTGGCAGTAAATGATAGTACAATGTGTTCCTTCACTCCTGGATGCTTGTAGCCCTGTACAGCCTTGAATTCTCACACGACGGCTTTCATATGAACAAATGTGAGGAAAGTGTGAAGCCACGTCCACATGCATACACAAACTCACACCAGAAAACAAAGACTACGCAATATGCTCAAAATCCTAGCTCAGTATTTTTCATCCACAAACAAAGCTGCTGAACCAAGCTCGCACATATCATAGAAAACAATGGAACTTGTAGCATTTATTTATTTCTCTCTTTTGTGAAACAGATCGGGCAGGTTTATCTGTACTGTAAGGCTTACATTTATCATTCTGAAAGAACTGATTTGTAATCCTACACTATAAACTACACATCTACCTAAGCATGGCACATTTGGGATTCCAATGAATTGCACATCCAAATGAAATGCATGTTAAACTTATCATGTGCATAATTTTATTCAAGGTTTGTTTATTCAGTTGTTTGCCAAGTCGCATTTACATAGAACTGTATTGCAGTGCAAATTACACCATACTTTTTAATCTTCTATGAGCATAAATAGATAACTAATTAAATAGAAACCTGAATAAATAAAGCTGTAATGCCAAACAACTTTTTAATAGTTATATCAACACACCTATAATGTAAAGTGTTTTAGACACTAGAATCGATCAGAAATTTTCAGTAGCATTACGCAATTCATAAATCGTTCGCATTGCCATCATATGTCACCCTGCGAATGATAATGTATGCGATAGATTATATAGATGCATGGATATGCAGGAAACATGCCAGAAAGGAAAAAAGATGATGCCATCCACCCTCTTAACATCATTATTAATGTGTTGAATATGATGAGTGGTAATCTGAGATCATAAACACTGCATGCTAAACAATGTGAAGCATGATTCAAGGTCAAAGTGGCTATTTCAGTACATTAACTGTTTAATTGCAAAAAGAGCAGTACTTTTAACATGAAAAAGAACATATCATTTTTTTTTTTTCAGTATGACCATCATTTGCAAGTAAAGCACAATGAATAATGCTGAAAGTAAGACAGCGAGAGAAAGGGTAGACCAGTCTGTCTGATGTAAATTGGTGTCTGCATATAGGTTGTATTTAGCCCTCAAGGTACTGTCTCAGCATATTTCTTCCATGCAGACATGCTGACAGATGCTTCATGTGTGCAGATATGCTGCATGTCAAATGGATGCTATCACGCTTAGCTTAAGGAAACATTAGCCAGTAAAGTATGCTGATTTCTGCACAGGCCTGCGGCTTCTGTCCTGATGGAGACCATGTGGAGATGGAACAGAGAATGAGTGCTGCTACATTAGTTTCTGATGTCTTCTAGGGAATAGTGAACTACGGACGATATATAACATCTGTGAAGACTAAAGTTTTTGGGCAGTTGAAAAAATGTAACACTGAGCTGTATTATACTTTTAATTAAGGTTCAACATTATTGTATGTAGAGTTGTGTGTGTATTTCCTGTCTGTGGTGTTAACTCTGGTGCTTGAGGACACGTCTGTCTCTTATTCCCTCTGCTGCAGTAACCAAGCTGTGCGAATGCTGGAATGTAAGGAGAAGCCCACGCCTGACATGTTTGGAGAGCTTCTCCGCAATGCCAGCACCATGGGAGACCTGCGAAACTGTCCGGTGAGTACATGTGTACACAGATGTCTAACTGCTGGTTTTGTCTAACTTAACATTTTTCATGCTTAACATCTCATTAAAATTTTCATATCTGTTTTTTTAGATAGTTTAATGTGTAAAAAATTTGAGTAATAGCTATATGGACCACCTACAAATCAGTGTCTGATGCTTGAGAAGGAGGCTACAACTTTATGACTGTAGTGAACATGTGGTTGATTTCATTGCCAATTCAAGGGACCGGAACGTCTGCGGCTGACCAGAGAAATGTTGAGAGGCGTACAGCTTTTTTCCTCAAGAAAACAAGACAGAAAAAATGGCCTCGTAGTGCTTTATTTTTTTTTTTTTTTAATTAATTTTCATTATTAAATAAAATGTATTTATTTTGTGAGAATAAAGACACTGTGGAGTGCTAGATGAGACATGAAACAAGCATATGGAGGACTTGGAGTAACACTTAAAATAAAATGAAGGAATAATAAATGTTTAGATGCTTTTCTTTGTTGTTTTGTCATATGCTTTTCTTTATCCATTTCTAAGTTGAGTTAAAAAAAAAAAAATGTCATTGGACGGTTCTCTCGTTGGGGCAACCAGTTAAGTTTTGACTCAAAATAAAATTTAAATCGCATAAAAAATAATTTACTATTTTGTTGTATTTAATTACATTTTAAAACATTAATTAAATAAACTATTTTAAATATGTCAGTTTATAAGTGATTCATTTATTTATTTGAATTAATGTGAATTAATAAATTTTACCTTCATTTTATTAGTGTCACTCCTAGTCCTCCATACAGGCACAGCTATATTGGAAATCGGATGTCTGGGGCAACGCTGAAATATACAGTTTGGCTGATTGGTTTTGGCCAATCAGGATCAAGTATTCCATAAAGTGTGTAATATTGTCCTTGAAAATAATAGCCTCATTGGATCCCATTGGATAAAATTCTTTCATGCCTTTCATGCCTTCAGTTATCTGTCACTTGGTTTGATTTTGCCCGTTAACTTGATCTTCACCCAAGTGATTCAAAACAAACCCTTCTTCAAGCCACCCAGATACTCATTTAATCTCTGCTGTTCATGTGGAAGCATAAAGACCGTCTGTTCTTTGCCCGAGAGAGTGTTTTGCTCATTGCTCCTCTCCTCTTTACAGATGACAGACCCCCAACACACACTCACACACAAACAGTCCTACCCTATTACACACCAGCTGCCGATCAGCTCTTACCACACACTGTGCACCCTCACCCCGCCACAGGAGGCGGATGATTTCATCAACCCAAACACGCTCCAGCATCATTCAGCGTGCTTACGGAGAAACCCATGTCAGCTCTTTACAGTCTGCTCCGTACCAAATCAGCGAAATGAGTCAAAATTCAGTCGAGCTGAAATCCATGCTTTCATTTCCAGTGATTTTCCATTTGTCAGTTCCCTGAAATGGCTTTATTGAAATGCAGCTGAGATCGGTAGTCTGTAACGTCACTGCTCTTTAGAAGCTTAGTCGTCTGGCCCTGAAAGCATGTGTTTGTCTGGATTCCCAGCGCTTGGCAGGACAGACTGCGAAGCTGAGGCTAACAATGATCTCTAATGGGACACTGTGTGTCTGTCCCAAAGCTCAGCAGTGCTGCCTCTGCTGGCTGTTCATTGGCTGCCTCGCTTGTGTGTGTTTGTCTGTGATGGAGCGACTGAGGCGGAGAGAGAGAGAGAGAGAGAGAGAGAGAGAGAGAGAGAGAGAGAGAGAGAGGCCGGTTCTGAGAACTGGGCTCTTTGTCTAATCCCTTCCTGCCCAGGTCTGGTGCCAGCCTGTTTGCCACCCCGCTGTCCGCTCCACAAAAGCAGTGCCCGGCTAGGTTTTTGTACATTGAGGGAAAGGGTCAGGCTGGCAGTGGTGCTCGTCGCCAGAGCCTGTTTCCGTATACCGCTGCCAAAGCGCTCGACGGAGGGCGGTGACTCAAAAAGCACAGCTAGAACATTGGGTGCTGAACATAAGGCCCTGCTGGGACCGTGTTGCCCTGTTTGAAACGTTCCTTTCATCTCTCCTTCACCTTACCTCTCTCTCACACACACACACACATGCACATGCATGTGATCAAGATGCCCTCTTTTTTCTCTCATCGTTTCAGAGTAACTGTGGCGAGATGTTGCGGATTCGGCGGGTTCTGATGAACTGCCCGGAGATCATCAGCATCGGCCTGGTGTGGGACTCGGATCACTCTGATCTAGCCGAAGACGTCATCCACAGCCTGGGCACGTGCCTGCGGTTGGGTGATGTAAGACTCACACTATCATTGTTCCTTTTTGTCACCACTTCAATGCAATAACCTTGAGCTTCCAGCTCCCTCTCTCTTATGCACAGTTCAGGACAAGAGGAGGAAACACAGTGTGCTCTTTGTCACATTCAATATCTCTGTGGCCTCACTAGTGTTACAGTGTTCTCACATCAACTTCACGGCAGGGTTGTGTGCCATTCTGTGTTACACAGAATGCAGAACTTGAATTTAAGTGCATAAAGAATAGAATGAAATTCAAAGAGACTAATATAACAATTGTTTTCATTCACACAGCATATGGAGTAATGGCTGCCTAAAATTCAGCTTTTCCATCACAGGATATTAAAATATATTAAAATGTAGTTGGAATCATATTTCACAATATTATAGTTTTACTACATTTGTCATCAAATAAATGCAGCCTTGGTGAGAATAAGAGAGTAAATGATAATAATAACAATAAACTATGATTAATATTACATTTGTTAATTTTAATATTATATTTTTACATTTTTATTCATGTTATCAGTCAGGACACTTAGTTTACCAAAATGTTATTATTTACTCCATATGTTATGTAGTAAATAAATAAAAATTTTGATGTGACAGTTTGTTTATTTTTATAAAGTTGCATTTTGTACCATATGGCATCATTGAAATTTATGTTGATACCCGTCTTTTGAACTTAAATGAACATTTATAAGGAAATAAATGGACATTTGCCAAAATTAATTATATAATTGTTTTATTGCTAAAATAATGAAATTGTACTGTTGTTTGACTGTTGATTTTTTTTAAAATTGCAATTTAGATTACATCAATTATGTCTAATTCAACATCCTGTGTATGTGTGACCCATTCCACTCAAATTCACACTCATGACTTGAAAGAGAGACAATTCTTTCACATTTTTAACAATTCACATTTTTACATTTTTAACCCTTTTTGAAGGGACCTTGTTTAGAGATTTCCTCCCATGAACGTTGTTACCTGTTGCTCAAATGTTTCAAATTACTCAAATTATTCACATAATTACGTTGAAACTAAGTATTCTTATTTAATTTTCAATTAACTGTTTTTCAATTAACTGTTAATTTTTTTTATCTAAAAATAATACGCTCTGCTAGTGCTGACAAGTCAATATTTAGTTAAAATGGTTTATATTTCACTGCAGAATAGTATAGAGTAAACTCTAAATCATTTTCTCTTTATGTGCCTGCCCTCCAGCTGTTCTACCGTGTGACGGATGAGAGGGCCAAACAATCAGAGCTCTATCTTGTGGGCATGGTTTGCTACTACGGCAAGCATTACTCCACCTTCTTCTTCCAGACCAAGATACGCAAGTGGATGTACTTCGATGACGCACATGTGAAGGAGGTAATGACGTGTTTGTCTCTGGCAGCTGATTCTAGTGTTTCTAATTGTGAATGGAGTGTGCGGTTAACTCTGAATGCACCAAACCATCACAGATCGGACCTAAGTGGAAAGATGTGGTGTCGAGATGTATAAAAGGCCACTACCAGCCACTTCTGCTGCTGTACGCTGACCCCCGAGGGACGCCTGTGTCCACACAAGACATGCTGGCAGCGCAGCTGGACCTACACCACAGTAGCAAGGCCGGCTATGACAGCGAAGACTCCGGTGAGACAAAGAGGAAGTGAGAGGCGGGATGGAGAGGTAGAGGGTTAAACAAAAAAGAAACAGTACTACTTATCAATGCTTATTCTTAGACTCAAACAAAGGAATAGTTCACTTAAAAATTAAAATACAGTCAATCCAAATCCATATGAAACATCACGAAAAGGGAAAATTTTAGAGCTTGCTCTTTTCCATTCATTTAGATTTGAATGGGTACTAAAGTTTTCAAGCCTGAAAATGAGTCCAAAACATGAAAAAAGTGGTCAAAACAGCACCAAACCATACATTCGATTTTTTTTGAAACTGAAAAAAAAAACTGTTTATGAAACAAGTTTATTTAACTGTCCTTGGCACATTTATGAGATGTAGCAAATTTCTGAATAATTTTTTTGAATCAGGTCTTTTCACTGAATCAGATGATCTTGTTCATTCATGCAATGGCCTGATCTGGTTACAAGGTTCACAACTGAGTCACCTAGCCTCACAGCAATTCTTGAGTTAACAGTTCACTGGAGAGGAAGGTTTTCAGTAAATAAAAACATTTCATTCTATATCTCACACAATGCAATAATAATGATTTTAAAACAATGGTTCTCAACCTTTTTGACTCAATTGTCCACTGAAGGCCCTATGAATTTTCCAGTTTTTCATGATTTTTTTCCATTAGGATTAAGGATGAGGATTTTCAAAAGTATTGTTTACTCACAATGTTTACACAATAAAATATTTTAAAGCTTGGCATGCACACAAAAATGTATGTTTATTTTAAAAATGCCCATAGAGCTTTAAGATTTTATTAGTTTTCATGACTTTTCCAGGTCTAGAAATAACACTTTTAAAAATAAGGCCTCATACAGTATATCCAGGTTGTAATTTAAAGGGAGTGAATTAAAATATCTAAATTTCTACTTGCTTTTCTGTATATCAATCCTTGTTTTGTCCGATTCTTAATCATTTCAAGTCACCTTTAGGGTCCTTTAGAAGTTCGCTGAGGCCCCCTAGTGGGCCCCGGCCCCCTGGTTGAGAACCATTGATTTAAAAAATCATATCGACAAACTTGGAGTTTTTACATTACTTTTTGAATCCTGAAAGCTTCAGTCCACATTCATTGTGATTGCATCATAAAGTACATTCAGTACATACTTTGAATTTTCTTCCTTTGTGGAAGGATGCAAGTTTTGAAAGTAGGTTTGGAATGACATGAGGATTTTAATTTTTGGGTGAACTATCCCTTTAAAATCTGACCTTTGAGCAGTTGCAGCTGGATAGCTGAAGCTAACTTTCTCTATTTCTAAATGCCCTCTCTGCTGTTGTTGTTGTCGTCGTCAGGGAGGGAGCCCTCAATTTCAAGTGACACACGCACAGACTCTTCCACAGACAGCTACAGCTACAAGCACTCTCGATCACACCATGAGTCCATGGCCTCCCATTTCTCTTCTGACTCTCAGGGAACTGTGGTGTGTAATCAGGACAGCAGCGGTTCCCAGAACAGCATGGACACTGCAGGTACTTTAACAAACACACACACTCTCTAATATAAATTCCACTGGCAAACGCGTCATGCTGAATCAAACTGAGAAGGCACATGTCCTGTCAAATTTACTACTTAAAACTTTCATAAATGTGATTTTTTTTTTTTTTTTTTTCTTCAGGGGAGGTTCTTAAAGACCAGGCCACTCCCCTTTGTACGCTGAGGCCCTCTTCTACTGGCCATCTGCAGGACTATAAAGAGACTGTGAATATGATCCACAGCAGACCCCTCTCATCGTCCTCTAGCTCAGGGGTGGGCGGCTCGGAGGCTGGGGCGCGGGCGAGAGATTGGGAAGATGAGAGCACCAGCAGCGAGTCCAAGTCTAGCTCCAGTGGAGGGCGCTATCGGCCCACATGGAGACCCAGAAGAGAGGCCCTGAACATTGACAGTATCTTCAGCCGGGAAAAGCATTGGCCAGCCGGCTACGCTACGCTCGGACCTTCCCCACTTCCAGAAGATCCGATGTCACCAGGGCACAGTGAGCTGGTCTCAGGGGCTGCGGCGGAGGGTTCAAGCATTGCAGGAGCAGAGATGGGGGGCATGACCGATGGCTCAGGGGGCATGCCAGAAATGGAAGTGGAGCATCTACCGATCCCGCCACCTTTAAGAGGCGTGGAACAGCAGCCTCGGCTGATCCAGAGGATGGAGAGCGGCTATGAAAGTAGTGAGAGGAACAGCAACAGCCCCATAAGCATGGACATGCCCCTCAGCGACAACCCAAGCACCATTGCTCACAGGTAACACAGCAACTTGGCCAAAACGAACTAACCTATATATCAGGGGTGTGCATATAAGCTGTGAATGCTCTGCATACCCAAGCCTTCATGGGAGGTTCTTTTGAGATAATGAGTGTGGGGACTGGCTGTTTAATATTTCCATTACTGTAAATTCCCTTGTCAAGTAAGGTGTAATATGAAGCTCACATGTATTTAATGGTCTGGAATTTGTTTATTTGCCAAACCAATTTTCTGTAAATCTGTGCCAGTTACGGAGGGATTCAGGTGAACGGATCCACAACAGCTTTGGCACCTGTACTCTGTTACTATGAATCATCATTATTGTTCTGTGTTCTCATTGGTTTGTTGGCATGTGGGTGATTTCATGCGCAAGAAATGCTGTCCACGAATTGCTTGTCCAAGCAGAAAAATGTGTCGTTGCTGCCAGATCTCGATTACCAAAAATCACACTGTATTTGATGCAAAACTAACTTGACTAAAATTTTAATCACAATTAAATATATTTTAAAATAGAAAAGTTTTTTTTTTTTTAAATTGTAATAATATTTCACAATATTACAGTTTTTAATTTATTTTTGAACAAATAGTAAACGCAGCCTTGGTTAGAGACTTATTTTAAAATACATTAAAAAATTACTGAACATTAGTGTAAAATGATGGCAGTAAGAAATGAAAATCGATTATATATTTTTTTTAAATTATAGACCAGACTATTTGTATATTTATATATTAGTTCCTGCTACGAATGTGTCTTAATTAAATTATATTTCAGTTTTAATTTAATTTAATGATTTGATTAACTTTTTTTTTTTTTTTGGTGGGTATAATGTGTCATGAAATGTATTACGTTGATGAATAATATACCTCAAATACCTGCTGCATCATGTTTGATATTTTCAACACTATATTTCTATAAATAATGGTTGAAATATGATGCAGAAATAAGCAAGCATCACCCAGACCTGCTTCATATACTGTATGTCTATACAACAAATCTGTTTCATAGATTGTTTCTGATGGTGTTAATATGTTAATAATAGTGTTTTTTAATTGTAAAATCTCAACAACTGTTTTGAATATATCATAAATATCTGTCCTGGCTTGTACCATAAGCCTTAATGTTGTAGTATACACAGACAGATTTTCTACAGAGACATTAAAAATCACTTTCACGATGACTGAGTGAATGACATATGCTCTTCTCCGCTTCAGGGACAGCGGCAGTAAGAGACCCGTGACTTCTGGGCCCTCCTGGCGCACAGTGCCCAAGTCCAAAAGTAGCAGTGCCATCCTGCAAGACCTCAAATCACCCACCTGGAGCAGCAGTCCACTGAGGTTGGGTGAGTCACCACCAGTTCTTGCCTATGTGCTTTAACCCACTATTGCTACAGTACAAAGTGTTCATTTCAAGTGTTTAACTAGCATATGAGTATTACTGTTACTTATTTATGTCTTTGTGGATGTGAAGGAGAGGGGCGCAGCGAGCTGGATGAATTGCAAGAGGAAGTTGCTCGCAGGGCCAGGCAGCAGGAGCTCCAGAGGAAGAAGGAGAAGGAGAGAGAAGCAGCGCAGGGCTTCAACCCCAGACCCAGCAAGTTCATGGACCTGGACGAACTTCAGCACCAGGGTAAATGCCACACAGGGCCAAACAGCAGAAACCAAATGAAAGAAGCTAGGAATTGTGTTTAAAGAGAAAATCCCTTCTAATCCCTTCTACAAAAACCAGCTTAAACCAGCCTAAATTGGTTAGCTGGTTTCTCAGCCTTGCTAATCTGGTTAGGCTGGTCTGTTTTGATGGCTTTCTAAGGATGTACAATTCATCAATGCCATATAGATCATCTGTTCAAGTTAGACATTTTTTAATTGTTTTTTTTTTTTTTTTTTATGGCTGGCTAAGATGTTTAGATCAGTCTGTTTTGAAGGTTCTAGGGTGGTTTTGTCCAGTTTTCACCTGATCAGGCCGACCGATGCAGGGAGACCAGCTAGATCAATTTAAGACCAACTGGGAGACCAGTTTAAACCACCTAAGACCAGCAAACCACTTTAGGCTGGTATCCAGGGATGCCCACTACATCAGTAACATATTGGATATTGATTAATATTAGAATTTTTTTCATAATTTTTTTGATGGCTGGTTAAGCTTTTTAAGCTGGTCTGATTTGATGCTTCTAGCGGGCTTTACATACTTTTCACCTGACCTGGCCGATCAACCAGCTTAACCAAATTAACACCAGCTTGGCCATGCTGGGAGACCAGCTAGACCAATTTAAGAACAACAAACCAGTTTAAGACCAGAAAATGACTTCAGGTTTGTTTTTAGGAATGCACAATTTATCGGTACCATATTGGTTTTAGGTTGATATTAGAGATTTTTGAATAGCTTTTTTTTTCTGATGGCTTTCTATGCTGTTTAGGCTGGTCTGATTTAAAGAGATAATTTACCCAAAAATGAAAATTACCCGATTAATTACTCTCAAGCCTCAAGCCATCCTAGGTGTATATGACTTTCTTCTTTCAGACGAATACAATCAGAGTTATATTAAAAAATGTCTTGGCTCTTTCAAGCTTTATAATGGCAGTGAATAGGGGCAAGATTTTGAAGCCCAAAAAAGTACATCCATGTACCATGTACATCACGTACGACAGTTAGCGGAAGTTAGAGATTACGGTTTATAAAGTTTTAAATATGAATATTTTTCTTACACAAACGCATCGCTTCAGAAGGCTTTTATTAACCCCCTGGAGCCATGTGGAGTACTTTTTATGATGGATAGATGTACTTTTTTGGGCTTCAAAACCTTGACTGCCATTATAAAGCTCGGAAGAGCCAGAACATTTTTTAATATAACTCTGATTGTATTTGTCTGAAAGAAGAAAGTCATATACACCTAGGATGGCTTGAGGGTGACTAAATAAATCATGGGGTAATTTTCATTTTTGGGTGAACTGTCCCTTTAATGCTTCTGAGGTGGTAACTTACATACTTTTGACCTGATCAGGCTGACTGATCAGCTAAACCAACTTAACACAAACTTGGCCATATACTGGGAGACCAGCAAACCAATTTAGGTTGGTTCAAACTTTTTCCCAGCAGGGATAGTTTGGAAGTAAAAGTTTACTCTTTCCTGTCTTCTCAACTCTAATGCAATGTCTCAAGATCTTTAAATAATAAAAAGAATTTAAATATCATTGTAACACCATGTATTATAATATAAATATTGTAGATGGGAGCCATAGCAGCAAAAACACACCTGTACACTGAAATCTTACATTTTTAATCTTGATTCTGAGTTCTCCCTAGTCAGCGTGCATGATGTGTGTATAAACATGTCAAATTGTGTTTGAGTTTTATTGGTGGCAGTCATCAGACTATGTGCGCTTGTATGTCAGTGGACGTCTCCATTCCTGGTAAGCCGTGCAAACGTTGTGAGTGGTGTGTTCCCGGGAACACGCGGGGGCTCCTGTGAGCAGTGTTTGTGCGTATATGAGCGTGTTCTCAGAGGCCTGGCCTTGGTGTGTTAATTGCAGGGAAGGGGGGCAGTTTTGAGCACTGCCTGGCGGAGGCTGACTCTCTCTTAGAGCAGTCGCTGCGCCTGGAGCAAGCTGGGGATACAGCTACAGCCCTGGCGCTCTCCCACCACGCTGTGTGTAAGTAACTAACCTGCCTCTGCTTGCTACTCCCAACTCTCTCCGCTCAGGTAACCGTCACTTACCCAATATATGCACTTTCTAGGTTCGTTTGGTAAGAAAGCAGCTCCCAAAAACATTCATGTCCTCGCAACATGACACAAACCCACTAGTAATACCCCAACACTGCCTTCCCTTCCTGCAGCACCCTGTGTGTGTGTTTGCTTCTGTTTGTCTCTCTGTGTGCCATTCTCCTTGTTTATGTGTGTGGCATATTATTTGTCATTATCCTGTCTTTGTTTTGTCTAGGGATGCACAGTATATTGTTACTAAATTGGTTATTGGTTTTTTTCAAAAGAAATTGGATATTTATTTGTGCATGATATTTTCCCTTATTTCTGAATTGTTGTCTAGTAAAAAAGGAATATATTTAAAATACACTAAGTATAGTTCAAATATATTAACATATTTACTGACATATCGCTCAAGATTTACTGATATAGAAAGTATAATTAAACTTTATTTGGAGGACTACTTGTGCACGATGCACATTTCTTAATATTAGGCCTAAAATGTGTTTTAATGTCATTATTGATGAGGATTGTTTGGTTTTTGAATAATATTGGTCTTTAAATGCAAGATATTTAAAGTGTACCTAAAGTATACTTGCAATAGTTCCACTTTAGCAAAATCAAATATACTTCAGTATATCTTTAGTTGGACTTCAGCACTACTTCTGCACAGTTAAAGTGCGGTAAGTACAAAATTAGTTGTTCCAATTTAGCAGACTTTAATTATACCCATTTAGTATACTAAAAGTACAATTGCAGGGTATTTGTTTTAAGTATGTATATACAGTATGTAAATGTTTTTGTAGTATACTCAGCATGAAATAAATGTATTTCAAATACATTTTAGTATATTTATTTTTCACTAGGTTTTGTCATTTAAAACCTAATAATTGAACAAAACTGCTAATTGTAATCTTTAACAAATCTCAAAATAAATATTAATTTTTATACTGTATAGCCTACTCTGTTTTGATGCCTAAAGTAACTTGGTATTCAAAGCTTTAATTTAGTTTCCAGTGTTTTATTTTTTAAACGATTTACACAAAATAGTATGAAATTTGAGGTACTGATAACATGAAAATAATATTTTCTTATAATAATATTTATGAGCTTATTTTAATTTTTTTTTATTGTTTACTTTTTTATTTTAATAATTGTATTTTTTATTTTTATTGTTAATATTTCTTTATTTTATTGTAATTTTCAGTGCATCCCTGTTTCTGTTCACTTAGTGCTGTGATCAGAGTCAACATTTGCACAGATTTTCACAATCTGATTGGATGACTGGGCATGTGGCTCTGCCTGTTGATTGTTAATACCGCTGATAGTGGCGTGCTATTGAGCGCTCGGCTTTGGCCATTTGAGAGTCCTGATCTGTGCCAGACAGAGGCTGGAACAATTTTAATCCTTTTTTTTTTTTTGAACATTTTATTCTGTGTGAGCCCTCCATTTGGAACACCATTTGAATGGGTCTCAGCCACAGTCACACGCAAACTTAAATCCATTCTGGATTCACCATCATAACATTTCCGACCTCTATAAATCCCTTTTGGTGGAAGGATTGGATTGTGATTGTGCTGAGCCGTCGTGTGAGGATACTGCCGCACATCTTGTCGAAATCTCTCAGCACTCTCCAAATTAAAACAAAAAGGTGGCTGTGTATCTCGCGCTTACCTGGAACAACAGTGTTTTTGTCCGAAGCGCTGGCATACCTGCTTGAATGATTAATGAGCGGAGAACAATTTCAGCCATGCAAAACTCTCCACAAAGCTATTTATACCTATCCAGGTCGGCAAACCCTCCATCTCTGTCTCGCTTTGCTCACGGTATGAGTGTATATGTGTGTGCATGTCAGTATATGTGAGGCGTAGCACTAATATATATAAAGGGAAGACAGCTTTTGTAAATATTTCCACTCGTCAGATCCCCACAGACCTTTCACTGTCTCGAGACAGATCCGATTTGGCCCAAAGTGCATACAGGCCTCTAAGATCCAGTGGCAGCCTATAAGGTCATGCCTTCACTATATAAAAGAATAGTTTCCTGTTCCTCTGGCCAAACGAAAGCAACGCCTGCCACAATCCTGCAATCCATCATTGGTTTTGTGTGTGTTTACGTTTGTGTGTCTGCCCTGGCTGTCGCTCCTGCTTTCTGTGTCTTCAGTCTGTGGTGTGCCGTCCTAAAACTTCGCCCCTTTGCATCTCCCAGAATGCCGTCAGCTCCTTTTCAGCCCATTGAAAGCGATGCATGTCATCTGCAGTTAAAGCAAGCTCAGGCGCAGCTGGTGTTGACAGCAGTAAATGTTCTGAAAATAGCATTTTTATGATAGGCAGAATTAATGCTAAACCAGACTTAAATGAAACCGGTTCAAGGAAACCATGGCAACACTAACCTCCCATGCGGTTTTCCATGTAACAGCCCCAGACGGGAGAGCAACCAAAATCAACTGTTTCCTAATCCAAACTCATTTTTGGGATGCAATTAACAGTTAACAAGTGTGATGAATTTCAACATGTTGTTTAGTACACATTGCGAACGAGGGCTTAAAAGCTCAATCACAGTCGTTGGTTTCTCTCTTGTCATTCAGCAGAGCAGCCCAGTGCTTCTCCATATTATGATCTTTCTGAACTCTGTTTATGTCACTCATGTGAATGGGTTTGTTCAGTAAGCAAAATACTGCACAACAGCTGGTGATGTGTTTTTAAAAAGGCAACGTGGAAATTATTGAACTCAGGGGTGTCATGCACCTATTTGTTTCAGCAGTTCTGGATCCATAGTTTAATGTGCAAGGGGACATGGGTTCAAATTCCGACCTAATATACAATTTTTGTTTTAATAAACTTCAAGTTAATAAACCAAGCCAAAGTCCAAGCCAGCAGTCACAATGCATTTTTGTTGTATGGAAAATAGTTTTGAGATTGTGGTAACTCCTTTGTTTATCACAGAAAATCATTGTTGTTGTTTTTGCTGTAAATATAATGTAAAAAATAAATATAAAAAAATACTATACAATGAAATAATATATTAAAAACAAAAGTATTATTATTAATAATTGTTTAATTCAAATTGTATTTGTATAACAAACTTTTAATACACAGGTCAGAACATAAAACTTTTTAAGGAGAATAAAGCAAGACCACATAACAAATATTTAGTTTTTAATAATAATAGTAATAATAATAATCATTATTATTGTTATTATTATTGTTGTTGTTATTATCATTAATTGTATTTGTATAACAACCTTTTAATATACAAGTCAGAATATAAAATATTTTAAAAAGAGAAAAAAGTAAGACAACATAACTAATAATAAATTAAATAATTTAATAAATTAATAGATAAGTAAAATAAGACAAATAAATGTTTTGGAGCAACGTAGTGACTGAATATTCTGTGAAATGTGCAAGTCAGTTGGATTGAACAAATTTAGACGCGAAATATTTAGAGAGGTGAATGTCTCTCTTTATTTATTTATTTTTATTTTTTTTTTCCAAAAGTGTTTTTTTTTGTTTGTTTTTTTTCCCCATTGGGTGTTCTTTTAGAAACGGGCATATGGGCATAACACTTCTGATGCAAGCTATTGTTATCGTTGTTATCGATCCATTACATGCAGTCAACTATGTGTCAACTTTGATGAGTTAGCGTGCAAAGCTTTGCCTATTGAACAGCCTAGAGCTCACTTCGGGGTGAAAGGTGGGATATATCCCACCATCACCCTCTCTTCTTTCTTTCAATTTCACTACTTTGTCGTTTCTATAACAAAGAAATGGTCCGCATGCCGGCCCCTCATAACTCAGCTCTTTCTTTTTCTTTTCTGCATTTTCTATTCTTCTGCTCTTCTTTCCTTTCCCTTTTTGTTGTTCTTTTGCATTATAGCTAAACTAAGATTTTCCATGCATGAGGGCAGTGCTAACACTCATAGCAGGACTATGGCTGCTGACGCCAAGCTGCAAAAATGCATGAGGAGAGCGCGGGGCCTACAGCAGCGCATGCAGCAACAACAAGAGCAGCAGCAGGAGCCCAGCCGCCCACAGGGGCCCACCAGGTACCTGTACTGTCACCCTGTGTGTCCTTCCTAACCGCTTGTTTAGATCAGTACTCTCTCAGATCCTTGGGTCTGTTAGGGTTGTGTGGTATACCGATGCATAATCAGTGCCGCGGTACCAAAAATTTGAAAACAGCACAATACCAGCATACAAACGTAATTTTTGACTTGAAACATGAAAGTAGAGTTGATGTATAATGGTGTTCAAATGCACTGATGCATTATTTGAGAATCAAAATGAAATGTATTATGAAATGTATGAATAAATTATTATAACTAATTGTTAGTATAATAATACCCACAGACCATCTCAAATTCATGCAAGACTGAATTTATGCATGTTAGCAATATGGTAACTGTTATTTTTCTTAGTTTTGAAATATTATCTTCATACACCAGAATATTTTGATTTAATAAGATTTATAGACTTGTATTACTATAGATTTATTTTGAAAATACAAATATATGTTTTATATGTTTTTAATTCCATGACATTGCTTGATTGAAAAATAGAACTTATCTAACAGATTTCATGGTCAATTCAGTTATTAGTAAATTTTTCATTTACATATGCAAATCTGTAATGCATAATATAATACTCTACCTAACATCTGTTTTTATAGATACTGAGTTACCAAGGCTGGTATCGTACCGTAGGCAAAATTTTGGTCTTAAAGCCAACCCATGTGACTGTTCATTTTTTTTAATTAGGAAAAATTACAGTTATATTGGACTTTTGTAAATTGGTAATGAGTAAAAGCTGTGTTTTCTGTTATATTTCTGTGATTGTGATGCAGTTCTCGCTTAAAGGTTTTTTTTTTTTTTTAACTTTCAGACATGATCTAACTGATCAGTTTGTCAGAATGCAAGTTGACATTTTACTCTCACAAAGAGCCGTGGTTGCTTTGGGCTTTGTTTTTTGTTTTCCAGAGATTTTAGAGGTTAATTTCTCATTTAAAATCACACATACAGAGGGGACGGGTGTTATAGATTCCCGATAAGACCGAGTATTAGAAGCCGGGGCGCAGTCGGATGAGTTATTGGCAAACCCAAGCTAGAGAATAGCTTCCCCCCGATATTACATACACATGGCATGCCACTTTACTAATAAAGTAGAACAATGGAACAGCCACTGCGGCAGTGTGTCCCATGGAATGCGGTTGTTTTATTTGTTTTTTTTTCTTGTTCCATGCTTTCTCTTTCCTCTCCATTGATTAAAGGCATTGATGTGATGTATGGCCTGACCTGGCCAAAGCCCCTTGGGTAATTACCCAATGTAGTGCTTGTGGAAGTATTTACAGTAAATGAGCACTCCAGTGCATTAATCAGGAATGTTTACCTCTGTACCGAACATCTCCCACTTCAGTTCCCTCTATACCCACTCTAGGGCATGCAGCAGCCGCCAGGAATCACCTATCACCTAGTACTGCTTCTCTAAACCGGTGATTCCCAGTCAGGACTATCCCGGGGTACTTACTGTAAGCAGATTCCTGGGGGCACTGTGAAAGATTTCAGTTTAGCTTTTTTAAACCAATAAAATGTTTTACATTTTTTTTATTTTATTTTATTTTATTTTATTTATTTTACTTATTTATTTTTTTTCTTCTTTTCACTGCACAATCCAATAAAAACACTGAGGATTGTGTGTTTGCATCTTCCAGAGGCTTTTTACTGGTATTAGATAAAGATTTATCTGAAAATGAATCTATCACATGGGTCATCAGTGGGTCACTGAGGGCCAGTAGAGATGAAGGAGGATTGATGGTATTCTGATGGATACTGTGCTCTGCTTTATTAGAGGTGAATGGAAATAGTGAGCAGGTTTCCCTTCTGGAGCAAAGCCAACGCTCATTCCCGTGCACTCCACTTCTGGGGAGCTTTTGGGCATATTTATGGCTGCTGGAACTCTGGTTTATATGACGACTATGAAAATGATGTCAAGGTCGCGTAGTGCGTCAGCTGTGGAAAGCACGTGGGGACTGTGTATGTGTGTGTGCATTGTATGAGAAGTGGCTCATGAATACTGGTGTGAAGGACGCAGGTCTCCTTGAATTTGGTCCTTGGCAGCATTGTTAACTTTTTAGAAAATGTGTTAGATTGGGTTTCTTGCAACAAAACCATTTGTTCAGGTACTGTATCATTGGACATTGAAATAAATGAATATTTTGAAATGAATGAATGAGTATTGATTTACAAATATAACGCCAACTGATCTTATCAAAGACCTGTTAGAACTCTAGGTTTTTTTGCTTATTTTATGTTTAGTTTGCCTTAATGAATGAATACATACTGCATATTTGTGGTAGTATAAAATATATCTCAAATGTATATGTGCATTTTATGTGTGGCTTCCTATAAAAAGTACACCTTTATATGCACAAGGAAATAATAGCATCAAGGGGTACAAAGTTGTCATTCAACATAGGTTTTTTCATGTAATGTTTATATTTTATTTTATTTCAGCTTTATTTCAACAAATAAAAAGATTATAAATAATTTTTTAACAATAACAATACTGGTGTGAAGGCATTAATGTTTTAATTACAAAACTTAATGTTAAACAAAGTTAATTTAATTTAATTTTTCAAATAATTCACATAATTATGAAATTAAATAAATTAATTTTCCCATAATTTAACTAGTGACATTAATTGAGTGATAATGTTTAATGAGACTGTACTAATTTCAGATAACCATGTTCATTTTTCAGAGTGTCTAACCAAAACCCTTCTCTTGCTTTTCTTGCCTCTTCAGTGAACAGCCTGGCCCGGTCCAAGTATTGTTGACAGACAATCAGGAAGAGGTCTGGGAGAGCAATCAGGATTCTGTGCTTGGCCCACCCTCTCCTCAACACATGAAATCACCCTCCTCTTGTACAAACTCCCCATCTCAGCCTTCTAGCCACCCATCGCTCAATCCCCGGCCTGCCTCTTCTCAGCCACAGCCCCAAGAACGAGATGAATGCAACAATTGGACAACCCAGAATGAGGACGAATGGGGTGGCATCAGATTATCAGAAGTTCTCCAAGCATCAGGCATTCGGATCATGCCCATACGCAAGCACCTTGCCATATCTCTGCCCTCTTTGCCCCTTGACTTCTGGGGTGTATTGGGAGAGGACGAAGAGGTCTCTAGCTGTCAGCACCCTCAATCTCCAAATCTTCCTTTGTGGCACGGCACTGCAGATAGTCCAGACCGGATACCCCAATCCAGCAATCCCAGTCCACCACCCGCCCCTGTTGAGGAGAAGGGGCCAGTGCCCCGAAGAGCCCCCATATGGCAACCCCTGTGTGCATCTTCTCAGCCCTGCACCAAATTGACCCCTCCAGTTGCTGCCCGTCATTGGTCCTCTTGGAGCCTAGACCGTCCTGATGCTGTTGTCAACCCCTATGACACACCTCCTGACCAGAACCAGCAGACAGGACCTGCCCTCTCTCAACACACACCTGGAAGACACCTTGCTCCTCATAGTCCCATGGGCACCAGGAAGAAGAACATCCCTAAGTACTCAAACTTCCAGAGCATGGAGTTGGAACCCACAGAGGCCGAAGACCAGGAACTCTCTGAATTGGACTCACTTTACCAGGCTAGCCTGCAGGCTGGCCCGGGTCCTGGCCGAGCCCTGCGTGGTACCAGCTCACCTGCTGTTGCGAGACCAGGTAAATTAACATCTTAAATTGTCTCACAATAAGCGTGTTTACATGCACTTTAAAAGTTCTGTGTCGACCGGGCTACAGGTGCGGTCACATTTACCATTGTTTGGCCACTTTTCAACATGCAATCAGGAATTTTGCATGAAGGCAAAATACTTCCCCACCTAGATTTCGCATTGGTTTCAAGATGGTCAAGTGAATCCCTCGGCATCATGGTACACACAGTGGTGTAGCAGACGGGCACTCAGGGCACACGCTGCGAGGGGGCCCCTGCGCATCTGGGGGCCCCAGAGATATTGTCAAAAGCATCAAATATTGGCAAATTTAATGTAGGCCTGTTACATTCTTATTATTATTAGGTTACTTTTATTATTAAATTAATATTACAATTAATTTGCCCCGCAATAATTTTATAGCACATCACCGCATAACTGATGCGCTGTGAGGATAATAAACGATCTGACTATTAGCTTACTCCTCATTGAAAATGTTTTTAAAAAGGTCTTTTAAAACACCATGTAGCATAAACACCATCAAGCTGATGAGAGATTTGGATCTTTCAATCTTTCTCTAAGATGTCCGAGTTCCGGTCCCTATGCAACTGATACTCAACTGCCATTGGCTCATCTACATTCAAGGGGAGGGGCTTATCGATAGGTCAGTTAGACATTGACATTAGACATAGGCCTTGAAGTTGTATGCTTACGCCGGAATATGCATTTACGCATTATGTAAACTCTACTACACAAAAACTTGTCTATAAATATTGTAAAATGTTTTTGTTTATGATGCCTAATACTTCAGTGTTAACAAATTGAACCATATATTGAGAAAAATGTTGTCAATCCTGATTTTCTCGGACAGTACCTCCTGCTGCACGAAAGCTGCTCACTGGAGTCGGACGCTCTCGGACCCCCACAGCTGAACTTGAGAGAACCGCTTATGGACCACCAGGTTGTTGCAGCCCTACTGGATACATGAACATGGTAAGAGATGTGATGTTGCACTCCTTATATAGGTCTGATTGCAAAGTTCTCTCCGAGATTTATTGTTCAAATTGGTATTGGCATTGGTATTTTCTTTCTCTGCATTTTTCATCGTGGAGTCTCATGCTATATCCTTCAGACTTGTCCACAAGTACCTAAAATTATAATTTCGTCTATACGACGAGCCTTGGATTTCAGTACTTTTCTAACTATGCACCCGTCTGTCGTTGCCAATGTCACTTCTAGTCTAGTTCACTCTGTAGAACTTGTATTGTAGACATTTCTGGATATTTAACCTGCTAAATGTCTCTTGGGCAACTGTTGGTACTGTATCTCAGATTGCATCTTAAAAAATCCACACAAAGCAATCGTCACTCACATGAACAAGCACCGATTTGCTTATGATTTCAGGTTTTCATCAGCGGTCTCCACTAATTGTCAGTGAGCGAAAAATCAGGGCTAAGACTGTGTAGCGTGTGGGCTTCATTAGATGTTACCCGCCATTAGTCTAAATAATCTAGGTTTTATTTACTTTGTTTGTTTATTATTTGCTGGTTCTTTAATGAGGGATGGCTGTCTCTTTGGGGTTTTTTTTGTTATGGCTGGTTTCTCTCCACGTCATAGCTTGTTTTTCATACAGCGCACAATCTGTTAGCATATGTTGATTTTGTTTGGGTGTTGTGTCTGATTTCCTCCAGACTTTGTTTTTTGCTGCAGTAACTCTTTGTTCTCTGTAGCCCCTGTCAGTGGCCCATCAAGAGCCTCAGTCAGGAGAGGAAGACCAGTATGATGCAGATCACCTGCGCCGTATTGCTCGCAGCCTGAGTGGAACGGTCATTGGCCGTCGCCAGAACCGTCTTGCCGTCTCCCGAAGCTTCGTAAGTATCCCACACATATCTCTCAATTACACTAAAAGTAACTCTACCTTATTTAATCTAAGCAACCTAACTAATGGCTAAAATATGAGTGAAATAGTGTGACTAGTGACTACTGCTAGAGGGGGGGGGGGTCAGATATCTGCCCTAGAAACCTGCTAAGAGCGCTGTCACCTATGCATGAGAGTGCTAACACACAGCTACTGCCACTTCAGCCTGATCTGTGTGCGCTGCCTGTCCCTTGTCAATCACTGCTGAGCTTTAGGTTATTTGATGCACACTGCATTTACGTTTAGTTATTTTCATAGCAGATGCTGTCCATCAAAGCTATTTGGTGTGTATAGTGTGTTATTTTGGCATTCATTAATTTCTAATACATAATGTATGCCAGAAATATATGAATGCATAACTGTATTGTCACATGACATCCATGTGCAACGCACGCAAGGACACTCAAATACACTCAAATACACATGCACAACTTCTCATTGTCTTACTGAGTCATACTGCCATCCTGTGTCCACATGCTGTAGCTTCACTACATTTGAAAAGAGGCCTGGTGTCTCATTTATAAAGACATGCATATAGTCATCTTCCCAAATGCATTCGTATACACATAAAAAATGTTCCTAAATCCTTCTCGCCTTAAGTCTTCTGTACATAAGTGAGTGTATATGAAAAAGGTAATGCAGCAAATTTGGTTACTAGATTCTAGTTGCTGGCCATACTGTATATATACATATTTAATTCATTATCCTGTCAGTGATCCATTTTTATCAATTTTTCATTCATCGCATTTACATGCACATTATTTTTCAGACCATGTTCTCATTAAACCTTTTAAACTCATTAAACCATTAAACTCTGAAATGTGGTTTATCCACTCCAAAGAGTGTAAAGCTATTTGAGAGTTTCAAATAAATAGCAAATAAACAGCACTTTTTTTTGCACTATTCACCAAAAAGTCTCCAATTTTGCCATTTATCATGTTGTGTTCTTAATAATTTAATTAATAATTACTTAATAATTTAACTTTTTTAAATATTGATTTATCTTTCTTGTAGATATGAAGAAATATATATAAAATGTAATGTAAATAAAAATATTATGTATGATTTGTTTGATGATGCATGAATAATAGTATTTTATTCGTATATTATTGTGCATGTAATTGTGGTAACTAATTTCATTCATTTATTCACTCACTGACTCATTGACTTTTTGCTCTTGCATCACTGGAAATGATTAGAAAATTATGTCAGCGTGCTCTGGCATAACAGTGCATTATCATAAAAATAGCTTGTATGGCTGCTTTTTACTTGCAGTTCGTGTAAGAACATTTTCACGTCAGTTTCTGCTTTTAAAGGGATAGTTAACCCAAAAATGAAAAATATGATCATGTACTCACCCTCACTTTAGTCCTAACCCGTATGACTTTCTTTCTTCTGCTGAACACACAAGAAGATATTTTCAAGAATGTTTTAACTGCTTTGGTCTATACAATGAAAGTCATTTTTTTTTTCAAAATATCTTGTTTTGTTCCACAGAAGAAAGAAATAAAGTCATTCAGGTTTGAAACCATAAGAGAGCGAGTAAATGATGACAGAGTGCTCATTTTTGGGTGAACTATCCCTTTAATAAATCTCAATTTGTTCCTCATTTTTGACTTGGGATCAAATCTGATCTTATTTGCATTTTATAAATGAGGCCCCTGATTCTTTTCGTGCCTTACTTTTGTGCTCCCCATCTCTTCCCCTCTCCCCATCCTCCCCCTCTCTTCTCCTCTTTTTCTCTCTTTTGACTGAATGCACTTTTGTTTTTCCTCGGCCTTGTGCATATCAATGTATGTGTGTGTTGTGTGTGTACCTAGCTGGGAGACTCCGGGGTTACGTCATATCACAACTCCATGTACTCACCTAGTTGCCTTCAGTTTCCATTGTTTCATTCGGACCTCCATCTGCTCCAACCCAGCTATCTTCATCTCCTTCCATCATCTTCACCCCCGTCTCAGCAGCCTGGGCCTTCCAGAGAGGCCCCAGGTAAAGCTCACTCTCATTTTCCACATTCATAACCACCTCCTCCATTCAAAGGGCCATTTCCCTCTTGTTCCGCATTCATGTTTCTGCCATTGCATTGCAATTAAGTCCAGGTGCCAGTGGCCCCCCCTGCTAAACAGTCTGCATTCGCTTCATTTTCGTTTCCTGCTGTTGAAGGAGCTCCTCTTTTGTTGTTGCTTTTTTTCTTTGATTGGTCTGGTTCCTGTCCTTCACACTCCATCCTACCCCACTGCAGGACGTCTCCAGAGGTTCTCCGAGTTTCTGGCTATGTTTGACCGGCGTCAAGCTGTCTCCAGGGGGAAGCACTACGGTCCAGCAGTGAGGTGTATTGGAAGACATCATCTCTGAAGTTCTCACCCAACCAATAGTCTTTGGACCAGATCCTCCAGCCCAGGAACATTTCCACAGATGCATTTGTTCCCCTGGATGACCCTTCTGCACACCCCATCCCATTCTCTTCACAGTTTCCTGGAGAACTGGAAGGAGCACGTCAAGAGACCTGATGCCATCCTCAATCACCCTGCGCTCTGTATTGTTCCTGGGATGATGGCTTTCTGTTACCCTGCTATAGTCGGTAAATCTTTCCATGCAGAAGCCCCTGAAGCTCGATCCACAGCATGAAGGAAAGAGACACCGAAACCAACTTTTTTTTATGAGCACTGGGATGGCGTGATTCTTTGGGGCTGAGGTGTGTGTACGACTAACCTATAGTCAGTCCTGCAGCATGCAATGATAGGAGCGTGGGGTCCAGATTTGGACTCCCGCAGTGAGCCATCCAACCCAGAGCACTTAACTTAATTAAGCCCAACATTTAATTAACTGCAGAGGAGAAGCATACGGTACCTCCTTGCTGCACTAGACGGTAAATGTGTGTTTGTGTGTATGCGTGTGTGCATGTGTTGGGTGGTAAAAGGGGAGGGGCTTATTGTAACCCTGCCCTCATTTATACTACAGGTCAAAAGTTTGGAATGATTAAGATGTTTTAATATTTTTTTAATAAGATGTCTCAAGTGATCAAAAATACAGTAAAAACAGTAAAATTGTGAAATATTATTACAATTTAAAGCATTTGTTTTCATTTGAGTGTATTTCAAAAGAAATATTCAGCAGCTTGTCTGTTTTAACATTGATAATAATAATATTAAAGGGGTGGTTGACTGTTTTTTTTTTTTCTAGGCTTGATTGTGTTTATGAGGTGCAGTCTAACATGTTAATGCTTCGTTTAAAAAAAAAAACACATTATTTTTCACATAATTTACATTTATTCCACACCGCGCTGTCCCTTCTCCTATAAACGTGCTGATCATTTCCTGCTTTTATGAAGCCCCACCCTCAGAAATACGCAATGGGCTGAGATTGGTTAGCTTGTCTAGTGTGTTGTGATTGGCTAAACCGCCACTAGTGCGCGTCTAAATGTCCCACCACCCTCACCTCAGCGGCATGTGCTCCGGTTGTATTGTAAACAATGGCGTCGTCTATATTGCTTATCAATTTGAGCCCGATTGAGACCCAGAGCATATTAGTGAAGAGGATCACGCAGAACCTGTGCAAGCACGGCTCTTAATGGTATGTTTTTTATTTGTTGTTGTCTCATACTTTTAGATACGCTGTTATTTGTAAATGCTACTGCTTCTGTTAGCTTTTAATGTACGATTTTATCCTTATTAAAGCTTTAATACAGTATGGCAACCGCACGCGTGTCCATGTATAATGCTTCTCATAGCTATGTGAAAATAAGTGTATAAATGGAACAGTTCATTGTTGGAGCTGAGCTGATGATCTGAATGAGAGAGAGAGATGCAGAGCAGGGCGACACGAGGAACAGGATTGAGAACCACTGCTTTAGAACATTGATTTTGAAACTTGTGAATTCCTTAGAATCGTTAGAAGACAGAATCGTGATTCATATATGAATAGATTTTTACGTGCACCCCTAGTTTTCTTCCTCTTCTCTAAAGCAGTGCAGCATGGCCTCGCCCCCTTTGTTGCATGTTCCCGGGGGCGGGGTTTGTCTGGGTTTGTGATGTCACAAACCTGGGAAGTAACTCGTTGTAGTCCTTACGAGCCGTTTTTGTAGGCATTAAACTGCCAGAATTTTAAAAGATGATATCTCCGTTTGCATTGAACTTTCAGTGCCGCAACTTTGCAGATATTGTTTATGCTCAAACAGCAACATTACACACTAACTAACGTTAAAAAAGTGAAATCGCAATCAACCACCCCTTTAATAAATGTTTCTTGAGCACCAAATCAGCATATTAGAATGATTTCTGAAGGATCATGTGACACTGAAGACTGGAGTAATGGAATAAATTACACTTTAAAATATATCTAAATATAAAAGTTATTTTAAATTGTAATAATGTTTCATAGTGTTTTTATAGTATTTTTAATCAAATAAATGCAGCATTAGTGAGCTTAAGAGATATTAAAAAATTGTAATTATTCCAAACTTCTGGCCGATAGGGTATTAAAACCATTCTTTACCTTTCCTCCTCGCCTGTTCCACAGATGCAAGTTCTCAGCAAATCAACGTCCCAGAATTGTCGTCACTTTGCTGAACATTTTTTCCCAAGCAACTCTCCTGCGAACGTTTTTGGTAGCGGGATGGGTTAATGTCATGTACATGTAGATGCTAAGTACTTCAACCTGTACTAAGTGAATCGAGATGTTTTGTACGGTGTCATCTCTCAGCTCTGGTGCTTTTTGTCGGAGCAGGCATGTAAATCTGTGGCCCTGGTGCGGAGCGTGGAATGAGACTGTCTCTTCTAACCTTTTTCCTCCTATTTCTCTGATACGGGCATTCCCTGTAGCACACAGCTGTTTTGTGTCTCGTGTTACAGGCAAAGACTGTGTACATGTTTGACTGAACATACACTAACAAATGAATTTATTGTTAATAAAAACACAAACTACAACATTTTAAGAAATATACAGAGGAATGGAGAAACTACGTAATGACGTTATGGAATGTTAATCAATTCTAGTGGTAATAATTATCTGCATTAAGACAAGTATAGTACACTTCAGAAGTGTAAAGCTGGAGAAAAACTGCTATTTTAATTCCATTGACAGTTCTCCCATTTATACAGGGAGATATGCCAAGTTAAGCTTCCTTTTCATTGTTTATTTTACTTGATTCGATTTTTTTTTAAACTTGACACTGAAACCACAGCTATGAGTCTGGCACATGATGGATCTTCAGGCCTGTAATAGTTGAGGGGTCTCATTCCATTCGAGTTTTGCAGAATCTGTATTATTTCTAGATTTTACTTTAATCAGCACAGCTGAAGAATATTCGGCCCTGATAGCAAAGATAGCCTGGAATTTGGACAGTATAATGTATATGGGGCCATGAGCAAGGAATGCTTTCATACTGTTATTCAAATAAACGTAATAGGATTTGTGAGATATATTAGTGATACTCCGATACTGATCAACAGATGTTTCGTATCACAATATAATATGATTAATGCAGGATTTAACTTTTCATTCTAATCATATTGTGCTGTGATATGTATTATTTTTTTCATTAAAAGCCTTTGAGTGCTGAAATTAAAATGATCATAAAAGAAATAACGTACAGAGATCTAGATCTTATTTAACTTTGTCTTAACCAAAGATTGGCTCTAACACAAAGATTTGATTTTTGTCATTTATTCATCTTTCCTTTCATTTAAAGGATTTTTGAGAATGTAGCAAAGGTGGCGTATGAATATGCTATGCAAAATGCTCTCTCCTGAACTACCAGCAAAGAGTCAGACTGGGACAAAATCAAATACTTTTTTTTCCTATATACTAAGGAAAAAAATGATTTCTTGCTGAATTGTTGAATCTTTACTTATTAATGTCTGTACAGTTAACAGCCTTTGAATGCACGTTGTAGCTGGTGGGAGGAGGATTTCTCAAAGATGAAATGGCATTTCAAGGTTTTCCATTTGGGACTCATTTGTAAATGCTTGGGGTTGAGTGAACTTGTATTTTTGCAATAAAGTTATTACCAATGCACTCCAGCAGGGGCGCTGCACAAACGCCTACACTCTGTGTCTGAGTGTTTATTTATTTATTTTTTTCATAAAAAACATTAGTTTTTGTGTTATGATACAAAGTCTATATAAAATTGTATTTTAATGTATACCATTATCAAATCCTATATCATATCCTCACATCCTCACAGTGATTAATGAACATTGGGCTAATTATATAACATATAATCTGCATCATGCCAGCTCAACTACAGTATAAGTTCTACTCAAGAAGGAAAGTACAGAAGAGCCGTGCCATGAGTTGAGAGGGTATATCAGCACCTCGATGTGGCTTGGGCTGTTCATTGCTGCTCTCAATGGCAGATTCCTCCCAATCAGCTTACGATGATCTTCAATGAAAGCTCCCACTTTATTAAAATAGGCATAGACTAAAATGTCCAAAAAACGTTTGTCATGCTTATGTTTCTGTAGTGTATTCAAACAGATATGCAAAGTTATATAAAACGTCAAACTGTGAAACTCATCACACTCATCATACAGTATTATCAAAAAGGCTGGACATTATTACATCCACCATATTGCACACTATGAATTGTCCTTCAGTTTTTTTACACTGTAGAAACAAGATGCACCCAGAACACAACTCATAAACAATTACAAAGAAACTACAAGTAACATATTCAATTGAACATGAAATTTTAAAATTGAAAAACGTACCGATAAAAATATTTTCTAGTATAATGTACCTCCAATAAAGTTTCAAAAATCTCATATTCAAAAATATCTTTCTATAGTGTATCCAATATGTTGGATACACTATAGAACTTGTAGTTCTTGAAGGGCCCGCTTTATCTGACACAAAACAAGCACTGAAAATATGTATTCTGCAATTATGGCAAAAGTGCATGTTTTCAAACTTTTTAATAACAGAAATTGATATATTAAATTGTGGTTATGGTCCCCAGACCACTGGTTGAGGACCACTGATTTAGAAGGTCTTCAAAGACTTACTGATTTCATCTTTCATGTTTTAAAGGATTAGGTTGTTGAAGAAGATTAAAATAGATAATTTTTTGGGTGATTGCCTCTGTACCAGAATGAAAGTGTCCTCACAAGTATTCTTGGAACTGCACTAATAACATCAGATGAGAGATGATGACCACAACTTCTGTTTGTTTAGACAGTTTCCTCCACAAGGTGTCAGTATAGATGATCTTTAAATATATCTTTTTTTTTTTACTCTCCTTTTACGTTCTTAGAAATTGAGTCCAGTGAAGAACACACCTGCAGTGAGTCTGTAGTTCAATACAGCGGTTCTTGTCATTGTGACAATCTATTTATGCAGAAGAAAAGATGTCTTCTTTGTTGCTACAGGAAGACTTGTGTTCCTGGAATGCTTTCTTTTGACAAGAAGTGCTCAATGGTTTTCACCCCTGAAAAGAATGGTAAATTGCACATTTCTCTTTAGTTCATGACAGTGATAGAAAATGAAATATTTGCAGATCCTCAAATGAACTGTGTTTCACACACCACAGCATTTCTGGATGTGGCTCAGGAAAACAAAGCTTTTCATTATTGTGCATGCGTTGCTGTTTTGAGTTGCCCTTTCCAATGTTGCCAGAGGGAAATAGATGAACCCAAATGTACTTATGTTATTTCGTTTTTCAGCAAAGAGGCATTCCTGATTACCGGAAAGAAGAAAACTGAAATATGAAAGTCTATCCATTTTTTAGTATTAAAAACAATTACAGTCAAACAGAGCAGTGGTTCAAAGAATATCCTTGATTCAGATAAGGATCCTGACTAAACAAGACCCAAACTTGAGCAAGGTCAGGACACAAACCCTGAAATGAACTTTAAAGGCTGAATTAAAACATTTATGCCAATAAGACACAATAAACAACACAAAATTCGCCTTATTTTTATAAGTATCACTTGTGATCAATATACTAAGACTAAAGATTAGTAATGGGTCGTTCATAAACGATTCATTCAATTTAATTGACTCCTATATATAAGTTGAGAGCAAATGAGTTGTCTCAATCCTTTCTTTCATAAACAAAATGCTTCAGGAGGTGACTTGGAGTCAATGACAAAAAGACAGATGAGTGGGGAAAATCATTGATCATTTGGCGTAATTTGTCTTTGGATGGTATTAGCATGATTTCTCAATATGGAATATGATCAAAGTTTGGATAAATTGGCTATTGAAAATCTTACATTTTAATTTCATTCTGCTCAAAGGAATGAAATGACTTGAATAAAGATTTGTTCATTTTGCTGAACGAGATCCAAGTCAGGAAAATAATCTTCCCATCAAAGCAAGTAAATGTCTTTATATGTGATGCAAGGTTTACATAATTAACAAAATTTGAATTAGACCTGGTTTGAATTCTGTCAGATCATCTGCCTTAAAGGGGTCCTATTATGCTTTTTCACTTTTTGAATTTTAGTCAGTGTGTAGTGTGTATGTTTGGGCGTATAAAGATCTACAAAGTTACAAATCTCAAAGTCCACTCCAAAAGGAGATATTTCATTTTTAAAAAAATCCCTTTTCAAGAACTCGTTTGGACTACAAAGTTGTTTTCCTGTATTTGTGACATCACAAAGTGGTCCATTAGAATATCACTAAAATAAATCCCGCCTCCGGAAATTCGAATGGTTGGCGGGTGGGCAGAACGCTTGGTTGAGCACTGCACCTTTCAAAATCGAAACCCAGTGCGGGTGTTTTTATATCACTGTATTTCTGAAGGAAATTCTGACTGTCTTCAGAAAATTTTGGATGTCATTTTCATTTCATCTTCCATGTAATGTCTGATAAAGCAGCGTTTGTGAGCGGAGCTCTACTTTGTGTACAGCGTTACCGGGGAAACCTTGATCTCTACCACTCCAACAGCACCTCCTGCTGGCAGAGAATGAATTTGCATATATATGCCGCCACAAATAGTGTAAGTCTGTGGGACTATGGAGCCATTTCAGTCTCATTAATAATTCACACAAAAGACACCATGCACACATGCGTAACCAAATTCACATGCATGAAACCTAATTCACATGCATGAAAAAAAATGTATATTCACAAAAAACAATTTATGCGCACCAAATAAAAATATATATTCATAAATTACGTTTCACAAACGCAAAACACAATTTGCAGATGTACAACTGTGCACAAAAAGTTTTGAATGTTTAAAATTTACGAGTTCATCCTGGACTGTGAATGTGAATCGCCTTGGATTTGTGTGTGTATTTTTGAGACTTTCCTGGCAGCGAACTCCTCCCACGCGGGTCACTCGTACTTTTTAGCCAGTCAGATTTGAGCCTCTCAATTGACCAATCATAACTCGCCCTGGGCGTGCCTACCTTGATGTTGCGTCATCAGTGTGAGACCACAGTTCAAGTGAGCTTCAACAGAGGTATGTGCAGCTGAACGTAGTAAAGGTGTATTGGTTTATTTTTTTAATGTTTACTTAAGCTTAGGAAGTTAAAGTGGTCATGTAGACACACTCGCTAATTTAACTAATGTAAGTCAGCGGCTGCTGTTTAGTCCAGAGAATATTATGATGTAATATTGATCGATTATTATTTAATACAGAATCATTATTCACGTGGATACCATACCATATTATGCTGCATTCACGTGCTATCGGAATTATTGTAAATATGAGCTTCCTAGTCGGAAATTGGACATAAACGGCCTTAGAGAGGCCTTATATGGCCAATTTCCGACTGGGAAACTAGTATTTAAGATAATTCCGATAGCACGTGAATGCAGCATTTGGCTAATATATTACATTCATAAACTAAATGTAAAGCATAAAATAGGGTTTTGACTGATGAGACATGTTGCAATGAAATATAAGACTATGAAAATACAGTTTGTGGTCTGTTTTTGTTTATTGAGGTCATGAAAGAGCTGTCACAGCAGAGCTTGTCTTGTGTGTCAAGTCCTGCGATGTCACGCATTCGGCTGCTGCTGCTGTGTGATAACATGCACACATTGGAGACAATGTACATTTCATTTAAGTTTGTTTATGCTGCAGATAACTATTTATTTCAGAATTGTGAGGCTGATGATGTACGAATAGCTGCTGAAACACCCGTGACCCTGCTGTTCCTACTTCATCCCTTTACTACAAGTTATAAGGCGATATGAATCTACAAGTTTTATTTGGATTTGTAACTCTTTCAAAACCCATCCATTTGGACAGTTTCAACAGATTTTTGAAGTCATGCATTAATACTACATTTACTTTAGAAAATTACCAATGACTTTGTAAAGGTCCAAGGTGTAAAGCCTATGCATTGTTAAATGTTCCTGTTATTGTTCTGGTTTCATGGCAGAAATAAAACATTCAAAACAAGTCAGATCTTACAGTTGCTGTATAAGTTTTATTATTTTGAAGTTTTCTGAATGCTTTGGGAATAAAATGTACATGAAATGACCTGACCATGAAAAACTGTAACATGCTTGGAACATGAAATGTATGAACTGACAATTATGAAAGAGTACAAATGCAGTACAGCTAAATAATATATGTCTCTCACATATTTCTTACATTCAATACCAGTTTGAAGCTGTGCTAGAAGTTCAGTCCAAGGCCATTAAACTAGGGGGATCGCTGTTACACAGAAGGCTTGTATAGCGTCCTATTTAGAGACTTTTAGCTTTCTTTAAAAGTAAATTTCATGGCCAAATGATAAATACATGTATCAGTGTAATGTAAATACATGTATCAGTGTAATGTGAAAAGTTAATGATTATGTATGTATATCTGTCAGGACATGCCAGATTTTGGTCTGATAAAGCAGCTAATACTTGTCCTGTTTACTCCTCTTCTTTTACAAGAGATTCAGACAGGGAACAATGAATACACATAACAATGAATACACGAATACATAAAGAAATATAAAGTACATAAAAGACAAAGATTAATGTGAATGAAGACATCTGTAACTGTCATCCAGATGTCGTGCCAAAGTGTTTAAATCCTAAAAATATGCAAAGAAAACAATTAATATGTATTAATTGAACACTGCATCCCCGTGCACAAATGGTGAGTACAAACGTCCCGTTATTCGTGGGGTCTAGTCATCATAAAGAGGGCAGGACCAGTGCGAAGCGGGAGCTAGGTCTATCTATTGCAGCTGCTGGCACGTTAGCAAGTGTGTCTATGCGACCGCTTTAATTTCTTAAACTTAAGTAAACATTAAAAAACAATACGACAATACGCCTTTACTAGGCTAACTGAAATGAGACGATCAACTGCACATACCTCTGTTTAAGCGTGACTTGAACTGTGGTCTCGCGCTGATGACGCAACATCCAGGTAGGCACGCCCAGGGCGGGTTATGATTGGTCGATTGAGAGGCTCAAATCTGATTGGCTAAAGAGTACGAGTGACCCGCGTGGGAGGAGTTCGCTGCCAGGAAAGTCTCAAAAATACACAATCCAAGGCGATTCACATTCACAGTCCAGGATGAACTTGTAAATTTTAAACATTCAAAACTTTTTGTGCACAGTTGTACATCTGCAAGTTGTGTTTTGCGTTTGTGAAACGTAATTTATGAATATATATTTTTATATTGTGCGCATAAATTGGTTTTTGTGAATATAGATTTTTTTTTTTTCATGCATGTGAATTTGGTTACGCATGTGTGCATAGTGTCTTTTGCGTGAATTATTAATGAGACTGAAATGGCTCCATATGGGACTATGGTATAAGTAAATTCAACTGTATAACAGTTTCACTGCATTTCATGTTATAATGTTAGAATTAAAGAACAATAAACATAATACATATTACCTTATCTGTATAGTAAATGCAGTTATTTTTAAGCTGTTGTTGACATCCTATCTAAAACGTGATTTAGCCCAAAAAACAACAACAATAACATTACTACTTTTATATGTCTTGCAAAATCCGTGCGTGCAAAGGTTCTGTGCAATCCTGTTGTTCAATATTCTCGGGGCCTGAATTGATATCGACGAACTTGCTGCTTTGGCAAGGGGCGGGGCAGTACTGAAACACCGTCTAAGCTGTTCACCAATCACAACGCACTGGGACAGCTAACCAATCACAACACATTTCGTTTTCCGGAAGGCGGGCCTTCATCAAACCCGGAACTAATCAAGCCGTTTGTGCCAGGCTAGGGAGAAAGGTATTGTAATAATGTAAATGTAAAGACTTTGTAAAAGAGCATAATAGGACCACTTTAAGGCAAAACAGAAACACTACTGGTGAATAAAAACATATATGTACCTAACAGATATCACTATAATTTCTCCACCTGTTAATCACAGTACATTAAGACAATTGTCTTGTATTACAGATTTTCTGAAATGTTTAAATGTGCAAATAAGGGGTTGTCTAATTAAATTACATAAATTTCCAGAAAAGAAATCTGAACATTGGATCAAAATGTTCAGATTTGTTTATAAATTCTGAACATGTACAAAATGTAAAAAAAAAAAAAAAAAAAAACTAATTTCTTGTATCATTTTGTTGGCATATTTGTCAGAATTGTGAATTTTTTTTTTATTCCGTGGTGAAAAAAAATTACATCTACATTATGAGTAATAAAATACATTTTTAAATGTTTTCTTTCCATTATGCTGAAAGAAGACAAGTTCTAGAAGCAAAATAAGCCCATAATCTTAAAATTGACCTTTGGCTGAAAAGCAAAGAAACAAACGTAAAACAATGATTTTGCTTTAAAGGGGTCATGACCTTTTTTTTTTTTTTTTTACTTTTGTACTGAGATCTACTTATAAAATTAACATGGTTTACATTCTAAATAAATAAATAAATAAATAAAATAATTGTAATTTATAAATATTAGACTATTATCTGTCCAGTTTTTCATCCCCTCTTCTAAATGTTCCGTTTGGATGGGCGTGGCGCCTTCTAGACTCAGAAGTAAAAGCCCACTGCTATGATTGGCTAACAGCTTTGCATATTAAAGTTTCAACGCCCCCATCATAACACATGTGGAATTGTTTTAAGAAATGGATAAAAGTGTCTGCTAAATGACTAAATGAAATGGCAGCTGGTGAAATTCAGCCATACATGTTTGAGCCAGTGTCTGATCCTGAATCAGAAGACAACAAACCTGCACCTCAAATGCCAAGGACACAACAGCCTGCAACATCGTAGTAATTAAACATCTTCATTTATATTTATTCTGTATGTGTTTGTAAGGTAGTTAGCTGGTAGTGAGGGAGTTATTACATTATAGTAGTGTTTAAACAAAGTGTGCTGCAAACGTTCTGAAAAGTGAAGCCAAAACATTAAAGTTCAATCTCTCTTTCCTATTGTTAGGATCAGAAGGAAGGCAATGCAAAGACCGTGTTTTTCCACTGCTAATGAGGCAGTGATGTTAAAGTAGGCATTGATCGTCTTCTGCGGAGGCGGTCTTTCCGCACACTATATGATGTCATAATTTGACATCGTTTTAGCAGCTTAGCTTCGATATGAGCAGTCTTTGACTAATAAGAAAGTTTTACGTTTTCACACTTTAAGGATGTTTTTATAGTACAATGACCCCTTATATAAACAAAAGATCAAGGAAAATTTGGTTCCTCAATTCATGAGCCCTTTAAAGACCACCAAAAACTAACTTACATTGACTACTGTTTGACCTACTGCTGTTGTACCCATGTGAGTCAATGTTGTGTATGTAACCATGTTTCTGGTGTTTTCTTGTGAATGACGGATGTGAGTGTAACTTGCAAAAGCATTTGGATTTGTTTAAAGCCAAGTGATGCTGTAGCTGGTGATTCAGCTCTGGATGCGCACTTGATCCGTCTCCCCTCCTCTCTCTTCCTCATCACTACATGTGCCACAGCCTCACGTGTGCTCAGCCACAGACGAGTGGGTCTGCCGCCTCAATGAAACACGTCTTGAGTTGCTAAAAATATCTCTCACACAGGAGGAAGGGAGAAATAGAAACCAGAGGGATATTTTTACTCTCTTTGACTGACTATGAATCGTGACTTCTTTGGACCACTGGTTCTTTGAGCTTTTCATTATTTATCCATTTGTTTGTATCTCACAGCAGGTTTATTCACAGGAAATTGTACCATAAGGGGCGGGTGAGGGGGTTTGCATGCTAAATAGTGGCAAAGACACCTACATTCTTCCTCTTCCTCTGCACGCTCACTCAGAAAGTCCCATAGGCTTCAGTTGAAGAGAGTTTCTCAGCTGAGTCACAGTTAGGTTCTCCGGCTTGTCAAGGATGAATCAGGTGCTAAAACTTCAGCCCAGAGTGAAACTGGATGAGGACAGGCACAACTCCTTTGTGAGGTTTTTGTGGAACTTCTTAAGCTACTTTCCCAAATATGGAGTGAATACAGGTGTAGTAGGACATTAAGCATAATCCTGTATTGTTACATGTATGTTCTTCCACCTAAAGGGTCAGTTCACCCAAAAACAAAAAATGGTCATTATTTACTCTCCCTCATGTTGTTCCAAACCTGTTTGATTTGATTTTACAGTGGAACTTAAAAGAAGATATTTTGAGAAATGTCTCTCTTTTTTGTCTTAAAATGAAAGTCAATTATAATCAAATCTATTTGGTTGCCAACATTAATCAAAATATCTTCTTTTGTGTTACATATTATCATGAAGTGGCTCTCTTTACCTGTATTCACCACTACAATTGGGTTAGTAGACCACTTTGAAAATCTGAGATTCTCAATTTAATTTTAATCTGGATAATTGGTGAAGATGGTTAGATTGAAGCTCTTTGGACCATTATCAGTGCTGGAGAACATGATCATGTAAAGAACTTGTAAAGTTCATGCAGCTCAAGTTCTACTGTCATTAAAGCAAAAGGGTAAAACTTTTCACTCAAATTGTCTAGACTGCAATACACTTTATGCAAGAATGTGAATGCAGTCACATCTTCCTACACAAGTCGTTGCTTTCTGAAGCTAAAGTATACTTTGGTTTTGACGCAAACGCATAACCTTTAAAACTATACTGTTTGATAGTGTGCGTAAGCACATGCACTTGACACATGTGCACTCGAAAGTTTCATCCTCATCCAGTGAGCAATAAAAAGTTCATGTGAACATTTGAATTGGCATTGTGAGAATCTCTTAACCCCCTCACACAAGTGTTCTTCAACACAGGCATCTATAGTGGTTACGCACAAACTTCCATATAACAGGTCTCTATGCTTCTGGTTCAGGTCTTTTGTATGTGCTTCTTTAAATATGGAGCTGTTTTACTCAAGAAAACTTCAAAGGAGATGAGATTAGTGATTTCTGTCACATCGGAAGATTTATATCTAAAAGTTTTTTTGTTGTTGTTGTTTTTAAAACTCACATTCAGGTATTTAAATGGAATACAACAGCAATAAGAACAACTAGGTTAGATGATTATCTAAAATGTCCATATATTGGCATCTGTTCATACTGCTGTAAATGCTTTCTCTGACAAACGGATGTGATGAGACCCGTTTTCTTGTTTGGTCAGGTGGCGTTCAACATTTATACCCCATTGTTGTTGCCAGTGTTGGCAAGGTTACTTTGGAAATGTAATAGGTTACAGATTACAAGTAACCCTATTTAAAATGTAACAAGTAGTGTAATTATTCCAATGACTTTATTGAAATAATGTAACTGATTACATTTGATTACCTTTCTAAATTTAAAACAAATGTTTTCAACTGTTTATCATTTTCAAATATTTAAAGCAGGCAGGGTTAACCTTTAAGTAGTACTCAACACTGATTACTGCAGACTTTCAAAATCCTTCATCACTTGAATTAAGATTATAATAATTTAAATCACAGCCTCCACAAATTCAGACTTTAGTACCTCTTTTTACTTTGAGATCGTTCTGAGGTTAAATGCCGATTTAAAATCATAACAAGCAATAGTGTAATAGCTATGATAAATCAAATATTTGCATAGCTAAGACAGAAAACACTGGCATGTATAAATGTATATGTATAAAGCATATACATAAACCCAAATAAGAAAATAAAACACTTATTGAATAAGCATGCGTCTTATTCTGTGTCCTAAAACATTGGTGTCTCATATTTTAGAGCAGTCAATGCAATTTGTGAAAGAAATAAATCAAATCTGTATGTGTGTGAAAATATTCACATATAACCCAATTGTAATCGTTGACATTTTCATAAGCAACTGTAATTTAATTACACATTTTTTTCTAAGTAACTGTAACAGATTACAGTTACATTTATTTTGTAATTAAATTAGCCTATGTAATTCCGTTACATGTAATGTAACTAGTTACTCCCCAACACTGGTTGTTGCAGTCTCAAGTAGTTTATTGTTTTTCAGTCTCTTCCATTTCTTTTTCGACTGTGCAACTGGGCCAGTGTTGCCACATTGTGGACAAACTAATTAGTGTAAAAAACAACAACAAGATGACCGTGCCATTCGAAACATTTGCGCATACAGCATGTGTGTTGTATGCTAATAATGAAATTTACATCACTCATACTGTACGCATAACCTTGCTATGGGAAAAAGTATAGGCCTACTTTGGGCTTAACCATTCTTCATTCTCCGTATTTCCACAAAGGATGGTATTGCATGTATTGAAGTAAAAGGTTTTTTTTTTTTTTGTTTGAGTTAATGTCTTTATGGTCAGTTTTCGACTGTTGTGATGGCAGTTTGTGGAGAATCTTGCTGAATGCACATGAAGCATGTTCAATCAGACTGCAAAATAAAAGCATTTTCATTAGTGGTCTCAGAGTTTTGAACAACAGTGTACATGAAGTCCATCATAACAGGAAGACTATATGATCATCCGAAATGTTATTTATCTCCGAAGTATCTCACAAAACTTCTGGGAATGTAGAAGCTCAGGGAGGTGAATGCGATCTGTATGATTAGTTTGTTAATGAGTTTCCAGAGACACACTGAGCCTTCTATGGAAATTCATTAATTTGCTGCGTTCAGCATGCCTGTCACTCAGGACACGTTCATTGGTTCAGAAAACATGAAAACCCTATATACAGTGCACAGCATAAATGAGCACACCCCCTCTAAAACTTAACAAATTCAGCAATTACGCTTTACTTAGATGACATGTTAGGGTTCTTTGGAGATATAATGTTCCAACAAGCCTGCTTGATCAATTACCAAAGAAGAATGTCAAAATTATTCAGCAAAATAAGATTTTATAATGTTAAAAAATGTTTTAAAATGTTGTGTTGCAAAAATTAGTACACCCTCCTGAAAGTTACTAAATAAAAAAAATAAAATAAAAAAAATGTGTATAGGTTTAAGGCTATTTTTGATCAACAGGTAAGTATATTGAACCAAAACTTTTAAAGACAAGTGATTTCCTGACAATTAAAAGTGTTATATAGCCCACTGAATCATACTCAGACTTAATGCTGGCAGCAGTGGAACCACTTGGGAGAGAGCTGCCAGGTGACTTATTTCTTAGCATAAAAGAGGACAATGGTACAAGAGGAATACCAAATTATTGTTTTAAGTGTGAAAATATAGCAGAAGTAGCACCGACATTCAAAAACAATGGACTTGTGACAAGGCTCCTGAAATAATCAGGTCTTCACTTTAAGTTTTAATTTAGTGATGAGTGAATTTTTGCTAGAAAAAGAGCAGGAGAAATAACATGCAAGTGTGTCAGAGCCGGCAAAAGCTATGAAAAGAGTGACACTTTATCTCACAGAGTATGACGCAGCCTGCAGAAGTGACGTGCATGGTTGTTGTCACCACTAGAATGACCTACTGTAGCCAAAGCAAAATAAACTCATTTAACCTCTTCCAAGGCCCATATTTACAAAATAGAGACTTCTGGGAATCCATACTCTGTTCTCAAGAGACCAAGTCAATCATTTCGGCTCCAAAAGCATCCAAAATGTTCTAGTGTTGCTAGAGGAGGAGTACAGTGAGAAGTGCTTGGTACCCACAGTGACGTTCAGTGGTAGTAAAGCTCTTATATAGGGATGAATGAGTGCTGAAGGTGTGAGGGAGTTGTGCTTTATCAACGCTGTCATGAATTCACACACCACTGTGTGATGTAATACAAAAACTTGAAACAGAAGATGCTACCCTCCCCTCATTCCCTGCATTATTGGGCATTTTTTCAGCATGACAATGAAGATATTCATTCTCCCAAGGTGAAAATCCTTCAGTGGACATGTATTTCACTCAATCTTAACGCTCTTGAGCAGCTGTGGGGGATTCTGTAGACGAGCTGAGCAAAACTCCCCATTAAAGACCAGAGCATTTAAGGAGGTCGTCCTCCAGGAGTTACACAGGACAGATGTGAAAATTTGTCATGGACTTGTACACTCAGTGCCAAGAGGGTCAGAGCAGCATACTTAAAGTTCTGGAGGACATAGTAAGTACTAGAATATTATACATTTGCTGAATTAAATCTAGGGTGTACTCATTTCTGCAATCCTTCATTTAAACAAAATTGGCTAATTTACATATCTTACAGAAAATATTGGCATATATTTTGTTGTTTTTATTAAGTATATGTTTAATACATTTCAATTTTGCCATCTTTCCATGAATTATATTAGTGATCATTAAGAAAATACATCTTTTATATTTATTCAGAGGGGGTGTACTCATTTAAGCTGTGCACTGTACCATGCTCTAATTGTCAGCCAGCTATTAAGATATTAGTCCAGTTTTGGTAATGAAGTGAATGTCTGTTGCTGGAGTCCTGCAAAGCAATCTGCTTTACTCAAAAGCCAGACAGGGCGGAAAAATTCCCTCATGACTGCAAAGTTGTGTTGCTTAGCAACAGCTGTAGCCGGGCTGTCACCTTGTCACTAGTTTGTGAAATTTCAAGAAAAAAGGGACAATGCAAAAAAAAACAAACAAAAAAAAAACAATAAAATAAAATAAAATAAATAAATAAAAACTTAAAAGAGCTCAATTCCATGACACTTATTTGTGCTTAGCTGTAAGTTTAGGAAATCTGAGACTTACTTGGATGAGTTTAACTTTAAACCCAACAAGGTCAGATTCAAGATTCTGCTTTAGAAAGTCTTCCATAACGAGTTCCCTCAACAGTAATGTCATGCTTTTTCAAGTGCTTAGTCAAAACTCAAAGGAATTATGATCTTTCCTGGTACGGCTAATAAAATCTCTGTCTGTGCCATTCACACTCACAGCTCCAAAAGCCTAGAGCCCTGTAACATTTGATAAGCATTAGCACGAGTGCTCTCTCCAGACCAGAGTGAATCTGAGGCAGTGTGCATTCAAGAGACAATTATTCCCATGTGCAAACAGCACAAGAGGTGACAGATCTATACATAGCCACAATGCTCTAGGGGAAATGAAGCACAGAAATGACTCTATCCAGAAAGATAGAACTCAGGATAATGCAGAAAAGAGTCTGATTGGGGAGTAAATAAAAATATGAAAGTCTGTTTATGTCTTAGATTAAAAAGAAAAAGTAATTGGGATTTTTATCTTGTAATTTATCTTGAAAACTTTATATGAGACTATATTTCCGTATCTTAAAAGTGTGACTTTATTTCTCACAATATGACGTTATCTCGCATATTTGTGACCCTATATTACAATGTTATTTACAGTAATATGTCAATTACAACAAGTAACAACGTTACCTTTTCAGTTTACCCTGAGGCAGAAATGCACATACATTTAATTTAATTTAATAAAATCTGTAAAATTTACGGTAAAAAGCTGGCAGCTGTGTTTGCCAGAATTTTACAGTAAAATATATGGTAACAATATTTTAGGTTTTATGGATTTAACTTAAATTTACATTAAAACCGTATTTCATTACTAACCTATTGAAGTACTGAAATCTGTTTAGTACCTTTGTAATACACTGATAACCACCAAAAACAGATGGTGATGAGAAAGTCACATGATGAACCAAAGCTCATCATAAACAGCTTTTCCACAAGCTGAGAAAGAAAATACTGATATATATATATATATATATATATATATATATATATATATATATATATATATAGAAAGTGCACAATGTCATTCACATGTATACTAAACACCATCATGGTAACACATATGATACTGAAATAATGCAAGAAACATTAATTTGACAACATCAGATGCAATTTACAACCCTAATGAACATAACTGGTAAGAAAAAACTAAGAAGAAACTGTTATTTCAATGAATAAACATCAAATGTGAAATATAACAGGGAATTCTGGGAATGCCAATTTACATTTTTTTTTCACTGTAAATTATGTTTAAAATTTAAAAAAAAAAAAATTATAAAAAAAACTGTATCATAATATTACATGAAATGTCCATTACAGTTTTTCACCGTATATAGAAAGGAAACTTACCATTAACCAGTTAATAGGTTTTTACTGAAGCATTTTTACAGTCGTTCACTATTAAAATAATTTAATTTTTTACAGTTATTAAAGTCTTTTACAATAACAGAGTGAAGGGGCGGATGCTTTAAACTAAGGATTTAGGTCAGCTTTCTTTGGTACACTATGCAGACAAGCAGTTTATATAATTATAAAGTGATTTCTGCAACTTAAAAGGTTGTTTAACCATGGTGTCACTAAATATTAAATTTGCTTAATTCATTTTACGTCATGCACTGTTTTAGATGTTTTATGCAATCTTAAAATGAACATTATGGTTTTGACTTTGTTTTCTTTAACTTAACAGCAGTTTGAGAATCGAAATACCCTTTTTAATTTTTATTTAAATTATTTAATTGTTAAATGTTAAATAGTTCCATAGATAAGAATTACAGTAACGATGAAAGGTGTTTTGAGAAATACCTTATCTGAACTTTTAATGAGAATCACATTGACCTAACAAAGTTCAAAATTCCTAATTTTCCAGTGACCCTGATTGCTAGTTAATTAAGTTGAGCGTTATGTATGTGAGCCTGTAGGCTATGAGCTCATGATTGCTGATGAACGTGACTGGAGATTTAAAGGGGAGGGTGGCCTGACTATTGACAGCGTCTGCTAGAGAACTGTCAATATCCTGCCTGGTAAGCTCATAATTCCTGGGGTCTGAGAATCATATAGGGCCCATCTGCTTTCTGCCAGTTCATTTAAGGTCATTTAAGATGCCATCCTGAGCTTTTTAAAGGAGTTAGATGAGCTGTCCATGTACTTTCTATCAATGCCATTCCACACACCTCAATCAGCTGAGAGCGTCTTCTGTCTAGAAAAGTTTACTGCTGAGATGCCTGAACCAGGAAAGACGGATCACTATCCACCTGCTTTACACTTTCATTCAGTTTCTGCAGGCCGCTTTTGTATAACCAATCCTTCAGTTGAACATGACACATCGTACAAATCACAATAATGGTGTGTGGGAAGGCCCAGTGAACCTATAAATGATCTTTATCTGGTCACCAGAGGAGATTGAAAAGAATGTAAAAAGATATAATCAAAAATTATATATTCAGTATTTCCTCAGTATGTAGACATTCTCTCTCCTATTAAGTGCTATTGAGCTTAGAATCTTGGGACACTTTGATCATTCATAAAAGGAAATCATCGTTTATACAACTGTATTTTTCCACAATAAATGAGGATATTAAAGACATTAACGACTACTCTAGAGTGATTTTATTTTAATTCCTATTATTAAACATTAGAACAGTAATTAACAAGACATCTGTAACTAGAGGGATTTTTTTTTTTTTTTTTTTTTTTTTGCCAATCCATTCCAAACCCTTTTCTCTGTCTGTAAGTTAAGACATCTGTAACTGGAGGGATTTTTTTTTTTTTTTTTTGCATTCAATTCCAAACCTTTTTCTCTGTATGTATCTTTATCTAACTGTTTAAGCAAGTTAAAAAATTGCTTATTTTACTTGATCATAATAGACAAATATTGCAGTTTGGTTTGACTTTTGACAACCTTTGACATTTGATAAGATGTGAAATTAACACATTGTTTCACTTTAGAAGTTTTTTTACAGTGGGGAAAAAAATTATTTGATCCCCTGCTGATTTTGTATGTTTACCCACTGACTAAGAAATGATCAGTCTATAATTTTTTTTTATTAACTTTTTTTGAACAGTGAGAGACAGAATAACAACAACAAAAAAATCCAGAAAAACGCATTTCAAAAAAGTTATAAATTGATTTACATTTTAATGAGTGAAATAAGTATTTGACCCCTTTGCAAAACATGACTTAGTACTTGGTGGCAAAACCCTTGTTGGCAATCACAGAGGTCAGACATTTCTTGTAGTTGGCCACCAGGTTTGCACACATCTCAGGAGGGATTTTGTCCCACTCCTCTTTGCAGATCCTCTCAAAGTCATTAAGGTTTCGAGACTGATGTTTAGCAACTCAAACCTTCAGCTACCTCCACAGATTTTCTATGGGATTAAGTTCTGGAGACTGGCTAGGCCACTCCAGGACCTTAATGTGCTTCTTCTTGAGCCACTCCTTTGTTGCCTTGGCCGTGTGTTTTGGGTCATTGTCATGCTGGAATACCCATCCACGACCCATTTTCAATGCCCTGGCTGGCTTCAATGCCCTGGCCCTGACTGTACTGTATCGCTTATCTTGTCAGTGTCTGCACTTGCTTGGCCATTTGTTGTGATAAACAGGAAAGTGTGTTCAAGCTGAATTCAATTAGTGATTTGTTAAACGGGTATAAAAAAAGGCTATTTTACCATGGCAGCGGTCACAGCAGCCGTCGCGTGAAGACCGAAGAGTGTAAAGTGCATCGACTCTACCGTGCGACTCCACCGGGCAGGGACCCTGGCAAGGGATATAAGTATCGCTTTTTATTTATCCTCTTTCCTACTACTTGTTTCACTTCTGTTTTAGTTTTTATAACCAATTCTTACTATGTGTTTTCAGATCACTACTACCACTACCACTCACAAACCACGCATCACACACTGTAGGCAGCGCAATCCTAACAACCTGTGCACTTTGCCTATGTCTGCTAATACATTACTTTCTTTTTCTATTGGTCTCTGGAATTGTCAGTCTGCTGTCAACAAAGCTGATTTCATTACTTCCATTACTAGTCATTCAAGGCTAAACCTCATGGCCCTGACAGAGACTTGGATCAAACCAGAGGACAATGCTACACCTGCAGCACTCTCCAATAATTTCTCCATTTCCCACACCCCCGTTTGACTTGAAGAGGTGGTGGTACTGGTCTGCTCATCTCTAATAATTTGAAATTTACTCCTTTACCATCTCTGAGTATCAACAGCTCCTTTGAATCACATTCGGTTACTATTACTTACCCTCTAAAAATCCATTTTGTAGTTGTTTATCGACCTCCAGGACCACTAGGTAACTTTGTGGAAGAATTAGATGTGTTGCTCTCAACCTTTCCTGAGGATGGTACTCCTTTAGTTATACTTGGAGACTTCTACATCCACCTAGATAAACCTCAAACTGCAGACTTCCACACTCTACTTTCCGCTTTTGATCTCATGAGAGTGTTAACTACGTCTACTCACAAATCAGGCAACCAACTGGACCTTATTTACACACGACACTGCTCCACTGATCATGTGCTGGTTACTCCACTGCACACATCGGATCACTTCCTCCTCTCTCTTAACCTCAACATGATTCCTGACACAAAACACATACCACTCCACATGTCACTTTTCGACATAACTTACACTCACTGTCACCCTCCCGGCTATCTGCTATGGTTTCATCTTCGCTTCCTCCCCCTAAACAGTTATCGTCTCTTGATGCTAACAGTACTACTGATACTTTCTGTTCCACTCTGACGTCTTGTTTAGATACTTTCTGCCCCTTATCTTCCAGGCCAGCCCATACCACCCCTTCTGCCCCTTGGTTATCTGACGTTCTCCGCGAACATCGTTCTAAGCTCAGGGCTGCAGAAAGGGTATGGCGCAAATCACAAAATCCTACTGACCTTAATTTATATCGATCACTCATCTCTGAATTCTCTGCTAATGTCTCCACTGCTAAAAGATCATACTATCACAACAAAATTAACAATTCGCCTAACTATCGCACGCTCTTTAAAACATTTTCCTCTCTCCTTTGTCCTCCTCCTCCTCCCCCTCCTTCATCAACTCTAACAGCTGACGACTTTGCCACATTCTTCATTAATAAAATTACAAACCTCACTGCACAATTCTCCACACCACAAACTGTCAAACACATCTTACCAGCAAACATACACTCGTTCACATCCTTCTCTCCACTCTCTGAGGCAGAAGTCTCTAAACTCATCCTTTCCAGTCATCCTACTACTTGTCCGCTTGATCCTATTCCATCTCCACTCTTTCAAGCCATTTCTCCTGCAATTGTACCTGCATTCACTCACATCGTTAACACATCCATTCACACTGAAGTTTTTCCCTCAGCATTTAAACAGGCTCGTATAACCCCACTTCTTCAGAAACCCACTCTTAACCCAACTCTTTTAGGGAACTATAGACCGGTTTCCCTTCTACCTTTCATTGCAAAAACACTCGAATGAGTTGTGTTCAACCAAGTCTCTGCCTTTCTCACACAGAACAACCTCCTGGATAGAAACCAATCTGGCTTCAGAAGTGGACATTCGAACGAAACTTCCTTGCTCTCAATTGTTGAAGCCCTAAGACTGGCAAGAGCGGCTTCCAAGTCTTCATTACTTATCTTGCTGGATCTGTCCGCTGCTTTTGATACGGTCATGGATCACCAGATCCTCCTGTCAACCCTATTGAAAAAGGGCATCTCAGGAACCGCACTCCGGTGGTTTGAGTCTTACCTCTCAGATAGATCCTTCAAGGTTTCTTGGAGAGGTGAGGTATCCAAGTCGCAACATCCAGCTACTGGGGTGCCTCAGGGCTCAGTTCTTGGACTACTTCTCTTCTCTGTCTACATGGCATCACTAGGTTCTGTCATTCAGAAACATGGCTTTTCATATCACTGCTATGCTGATGACACTCAACTCTACCTCTCATTCCATCCTGATGATCCGACAATAGCTGCTTGCATCTCAGCATGTCTAACAGACATTTCTTGCTGGATGAAGGACCATCACCTTCATCTCAACCTAGCTAAGACAGAACTGCTTGTAGTTTCAGCTAACCCATCACTTCATCACAATTTCACCTTCCAGTTAGGCTCATCAAACATAACTCCTTGATAAACAGCCAGAAACCTTGGAGCTGTGATTGATGATAAGCTGAATTTCTCAGACCAGCCCGGTCCTGCAGATTTGTTTTATAGAATATTAGGAAGATCAGGTCCTTTCTTTCGGAACATGCAACACAACTCCTTGTTCAAGCTCTTGTTCTTTCCAGACTTGACTATTGCAATGCTCTCTTGGCAGGTCTTCCAGCCAATTCCATCAAATCTCTACAATTAATCCAAAATGCAGCTGCAAGATTACTCTTTAATGAGCCGAAAAGAACGCACGTCACACTTGCGTTCATCAATTTGCACTGGCTACCAATAGCTGCTCGCATAAAATTCAAGACATTAATGTATGCCTACAAAACCATCTCTGGCTCTGCACCCCTTTTCCTAAATTCAGTACTTCAGACCTATGTGCCCTCTAGAAGCTTGCGTTCTGCCACTGAACGACACATTATTGTGCCATCCCAAAAAGGCATAAAATCACTTTCGCTGACTTTTTCATTAACTGTTCCCACCTGGTGGAATGACCTGCCCAACTCATTCCGAGTAGCTGAATTCTTAACCATCTTCAAGAAATGGCTAAAAACCCATCTCTTCCATCTTTATTTGACCCTCTAACTCTAGCACTATCTATTCTAATTCTATTTTATCTATCTGTCTTCTTTTTATTTAAAAAAAAAAACACACACACACACTTGACCCTCTATCAATTGCATATTTATTCTCTAACTGCTAGCTTTTCTTGAAAAACTAACACTAGCTTTCTTAGTTCTGTTCTATCTACTTGTTTCTTTAAAAAAAAAAAAAAAAAAGCAACCTTGCTACGTGTACTGTGTTAGGCTAACCGAGACTTGTCATGACACATGCATGTTGTTGCTTTTTTGTTGGTTTTGATTGCTTCTATTGTCCTCATTTGGATAAAAGCGTCTGCTAAATGACTAAATGTAAATGTAATGTAAATGTACATGGCCCGGTCCATCGTCCCTTTGATGCAGTGCAGTTGTTCTGTCCCTTTAGCAGAAAAACACCCCCAAAGCATGTTTCCACCTCCATGTTTGACGGTGGGGAAGGTGTTCTTGGGGTCATAGGCAGCATTCCTCCTCCTCCAAACACGGCGAGTTGAGTTGATGCCAAAGAGCTCGATTTTGGTCTCATCTGACCACAACACTTTCCCAGTTCTCCTCTGAATCTTTGGCAAACTTCAGACGGGCCTGTACATGTGCTTTCTTGAGCAGGGGGACCTTGCGGGTGCTGCAGTATTTCAGTCCTTCACGGCGTAGTGTGTTATCAATTGTTTTCTTGGTGACTATGGTCCCAGCTGCCTTGAGATCACTGACAAGATCCTCCTGGAGTGGCCTAGCCATTCTCCAGACCTTAATCCCATAGAAAATCTGTGGAGGGAGCTGAAGGTTCGAGTTGCCAAACATCAGCCTCGAAACTTTAATGACTTGGAGAGGATCTGCAAAGAGGAGTGGAACAAAATCCCTCCTGAGATGTGTGCAAACCTGGTGGCCAACTACAAGAAACGTCTGACTTCTGTGATTGCCAACAAGAGTTTTGCCACCAAGTACTAAGTCATGTTTTGCGAAGGGGTCAAATACTTATTTCACTCATTAAAATGCAAATCAATTTATAATTTTTTTGAAATGCGTTTTTCTGGATTTTTTTGTTGTTGTTATTCCGTCTCTCACTGTTCAAATAAACCTACCATTAAAATCATAGACTGATAATTTCTGTCAGTGGGCAAACGTACAAAATCAGCAGGGGATCAAATAATTTTTTCCCCACTATATATATATATATATATATATATATATATATGTTAGTGTTTTTGCTATCAAATCGATTAATCACATAACATAATGTGCTTGTGCTCTGTGTGTTCATATACTGTATATACACATACAGCACAAGTACATATGTTATGCAAACACAAACTTTTATTTTGTATGCAATTAACTGCGGTTAATCAATTTGACAGCACTTAAATAAATACAGTCAGGTCCATAAATATTGGGACATCGACACAATTCTAACATTTTTGGCTCTATACACCACCACAATGGATTTCAAATGAAACGAACAAGATGTGCTTTAACTGCAGACTGTCAGCTTTAATTTGAGGGTATTTACATCCAAATCAGGTGAACGGTGTAGGAATTACAACAGTTTGCATATGTGCCTCCCACTTGTTAAGGGACCAAAAGTAATGGGACAATTGGCTTCTCAGCTGTTCCATGGCCAGGTGTGTGTTATTCCCTCATTATCCCAATTACAATGAGCAGATAAAAGGTCCAGAGTTCATTTCAAGTGTGCTATTTGCATTTGGAATCTGTTGCTGTCAACTGTCAAGATGAGATCCAAGAGCTGTCACTATCAGTGAAGCAAGCCATCATTAGGCTGAAAAAACAAAACAAACCCATCAGAGAGATAGCAAAAACATTAGGCGTGGCCAAAACAACTGTTTGGAACATTCTTAAAAAGAAGGAACGCACCGTTGAGCTCAGCAACACCAAAAGACCCGGAAGACCACGGAAAACAACTGTGGTGGATGACCGAAGAATTCTTTCCCTGGTGAAGAAAACACCCTTCACAACAGTTGGCCAGATCAAGAACACTCTCCAGGAGGCAGGTGTATGTGTGTCAAAGTCAACAATCAAGAGAAGACTTCACCAGAGTGAATACAGAGGGTTCACCACAAGATGTAAACCATTGGTGAGCCTCAAAAACAGGAAGGCTAGATTAGAGTTTGCCAAACGACTTCACAGTTCTGGAACAACATCCTATGGACAGATGAGACCAAGATCAACTTGTACCAGAGTGATGGGAAGAGAAGAGTATGGAGAAGGAAAGGAACTGCTCATGATCCTAAGCATACCACCTCATCAGTGAAGCATGGTGGTGGTGGGCATGTATGGCTACCAGTGGAACTGGTTCTCTTGTATTTATTGATGATGTGACTGCTGACAAAAGCAGCAGGATGAATTCTGAAGTGTTTCGGGCAATATTATCTGCTCATATTCAGCCAAATGCTTCAGAACTCATTGGACGGCGCTTCACAGTGCAGATGGACAATGACCCAAAGCATACTGCAAAAGCAACCAAAGAGTTTTTGAAGGGAAAGAAGTGGATTGTTATGCAATGGCCAAGTCAATCACCTGACCTGAATCCGATTGAGCATGCATTTCACTTGCTGAAGACAAAACTGAAGGGAAAATGCCCCAAGAACAAGCAGGAACTGAAGACGGTTGCAGTAGAGGCCTGGTAGAGCATCACCAGGGATGAAACCCAGCGTCTGGTGATGTCTATGCATTCCAGACTTCAGGCTGTAATTGACTGCAAAGGATTTGCAACCAAGTATTAAAAAGTGAAAGTTTGATTTATGATTATTATTCTGTCCCATTACTTTTGGTCCCTTAACAAGTGGGAGGCACATATGCAAACTGTTGTAATTCCTACACCGTTCACCTGATTTGGATGTAAATACCCTCAAATTAAAGCTGACAGTCTGCAGTTAAAGCACATCTTGTTCGTTTCATTTGAAATCCATTGTGGTGGTGTATAGAGCCAAAAATGTTAGAATTGTGTTGATGTCCCAATATTTATGGACCTGACTGTAAATAAATAAATAAATATTTATATTTTACTGACTATTTAGGCTTCTTAAGTCATTTTGCTTAACCCACTGGCGGATATTATTTTTTGCTTAATTTTAGTTTAGTTTTTGCTGTTTAAATGGTTTTGCTTATTTCAAGAGGGGCATGTTTTGCACTGTATGTTGTGTATGTTTTATGCACATCAGTTCATCATTATGTTGCAGTGAGGCTATGCAAGAAGGCTTTATTGTGGATGCTGAAGAAACGTAAATCCTTAAAGCTATTTATTTTGAGTCTAAATCTGATGATGGATATGATCTGGCTTCTGCGTTTGAAGGTCATGTGGTCAATTCTTTTGATGCCATAAGAGTGTGTGATCACAGAGGCTTTTAGACATGGTGCATGGCCTTCATCACCTGTAAGATGCACTGTTAATGGGGTTTCTCATTGCTTTTTACTAGTGCACTCTTGTTAAATCCTTGTCACCTGACATCATTCAGTTCAGACCATTGTTTCCTTTCATAAAGAAATGATTCAGTGAAGTTACTTGCATTCATGCAAGTTCATTCATCCTGTCATTCATACATGTACAGAAATGTTCTTTGTTGGAATTCTCAGCCTCTTCAGGGATGTGCAAATTGACTCATTCAGTGTTGAACCTGGCCGAGAAATGTTTTATTACCAATCTATCATCTGTGTTTTATTTTTTTCTTTATTATGAACATTTTTAAAGAACAGGCCATCATTAGTTTTTTTGGGTTTTTTTTTCTCTTGCATTATATATTAAAAAAGATAATTACAACTTTGTATATCACAAATTGGACAAATTGGAATTTGGAATTGGAAATAATAATCAGAAATGTTTCTTGAGCAGCAAATGATATTAGAATTATTTCTGAAGGATCATGTGACATTTAAGACTGGAGTAATGATTCTGAAAATTCAGCTTTGATCACAGATGCATTTTAAATTACATTTTAAAATATATTAAAATAGAAAATATTTATTTTTAATTGTTATATTTCACAATATTGCAGTTTTTACTGTATTTTTGTTCAAATAAATGCAGCCTTAGTGAGCATGAGACTTATTTTAAAAAAATATTACAAAATCTTACTGACCCCAAACTTTTGTGTACATGTAATATTTATTTTAATTTTGTGCAAGTAAATTTATTTAAACTGGTTGTTAAAAGTTCAAATGGATTGTTTTATGAAAAAAAAAAAAAAAAAAAAAAAAAAATATATAAGTTTCACCTTTAGGGGTACAACAGCCTAGCAGCCTTTAAAAAAAAAATTAACCATGGTTTTATTACAGTAACCACAAATTTACCATGGTAATAATAATACATTTTAGTATCATGTTTATTTTTCATGAGGTGCCCTCAAAGGTGCACCTTTGTAACTTACCTACCCTTAAACATGCATACTTTTATGGTACTAATATGCTCCGTTTTAGGGGTATAGTTGCACCTTTGAGGTTACTGCCCCTGTAAAGGGCTAAAATACAATTATAGTATATTTTATTTCTGACAGTGTAAACAAAAAAAGGCCTATGAAATGTAAAAAAAAAAAACTGCTTTAAAATCTAGTATTAAGTGAGTATAATTACTGATTATATTCTTTTAATAATTTAAAAGATCAGTTTAGTTTAGAGGTATCGGTATTGATATCAACGATACTGGGCTTGAAAATATCGGTATCGGATCGAAAATAAAATAAGAGGTATCACCCATCCCTCTTATTAGAGTTATTCACGTAAACCCTCGTCGGTTATGTAATAAATGCACGTAAAAAGTTGAGAATGAACATACGTGTGTAACAGTAAATTGGATCTGTGCGGCTCTTAAAGTGACAGCAGCTATATTCCTGCTGCCGCCTGTGTGCTTTATATTAATCAAACAACAAAAGACAAATTAAAAATCCCTCACTGCTCTTGACTAAAGGACTTTTGTAGCTTTAATAAGAAACAAAGGAAGTTTAATTCTTACAGTGAAGACTATGCTGTTTTATTTTACATTAGGTTATTCAATTTCTCTAGTAGGCTGTTAACTGAACTTTAGACTTGCATTAAAAACTTAAAGCACAGTTTGTTTCATTTGTATCTTTTTTATTCTATTGTATTCTTTTGTTTTTTTATTACTGGCATTGTATTCCTTTGCTTTTTATTACTGGCAGTTTAATTATTTGCAATAATTTTGAGACCCCTTATTTTGATTTTTTATTATTTATTTATTTATTTATTTATTTTTTACTAATATTAGTTACTCTAATATTAGACTCTACTATTACTCTAGTATTCTGCCGTGGTATTGAGAATTGTGACATTTCGCTGGTCTCTAAAATGTAGATGTCATAGCAATCTTATTTACTGGAAATAAATATTTGATATATATCACTATCTTTAAATAAATCTTTCAAATAAAGTTTTAGTCATATGGCCCACTAATAATCGTTTTAAAAAATCGAGATTACAATATTGACCAAAATAATCGTGATTATGAATTTTGTCATAATCAAGTAGCCCTACTTAAGACCCACTTGTATATAGACAAAACAAACATCCTTTCATTTTAAGTGATCAGTGATCATTTTTTACACAAGAATTAGGATTTGCTTTTGTCACTGTGGTCAGATGTCATGTCTTGTTTGAGTGTGTGGTCTTGAGCAAAGATGCATATCACTATGGTTACATCTCTGCCTGCATATGTGCACACTGGAGTGCGAGGGACTCTCATCAGCCGCGGCTGACTGTCGGATGAGGAATTTTCAATAGATAGATTTTAGAACACAACAGAAAATGAAGTCTATTTTCTAAGACCTCTCATCTATTTCGCAGTTCAATGAGAAGCTCATCTTGTCTGGTTCTCTCAGGGCATGAATACACTGGAATGTAACTTCCTGATCAATAGAGTTTCCCATGTATTGATTTGTCACATGGAAAGTGGCAGTCAGAGAGGTAATAATCAGCAGTGTGGCGCGGACCGCATCCCACATCAACTCTGTGGTAGTGTTTGCAGTAATGATTCATAACAAGTGGCTCTGTTATGATGGATGTTCCCTCAGATGAGTCAAGTTTCCCATAAAGTACTGTTTCTTGCTGATGAGAACTTACTGTCTGGAAACTATAATGTCATGAATATAGCTGATTTAGAAAGAAAATGATTGGTACAAAACTGCAAGTACAAGAATGACAGGAATTGAAAACTATTTGGGGGACTATTTTGTTCATGTTGATTCTTTTGGCAATATAAAATTAAGCAGAATTCTGAATATTGCAATTTTTTAAATAAATAATGTTTTTTTTTTTTTTTCGGTTTTGTTTTTTGGCCAGTATATGTTCTGACAAGCGTGTCATTAAGTATTTTAGTATAGAATATATAGGGAAATATTGCTTGTTATTGTTGTTGTTGCTATTAGGTTTTTTTTTTTTTCATTGTTTATTATTGTTAAAATGGTCCCTATAAATGAAAATTATCAGTATTTTATCTTCAGTGTGAAAAGCATAACTTGCTCATTATTATTTGTACAACTATTAATTATATCTTTACTATATTTTACATTTCCTTATTTGAATCCAATCGAAAGTAACTGGTTGAAGTAATGAACAAGTTCAAAAAAATCAACAAGTTGTTTTTTTTTTTGTTTTTTTTTTTTGTTATATCGCCCAGGCCTAGTTGCATGACCTTGTTTTATTTCTGTGATTTTAGAAATAGTTTTTCTCTTACAATTGTTTTATAATGTGCATGTATATTTTTAACTTCTTTCCATGCTGCAGAAATCCATGGTATAGTCTACTTTTAAATAGATATCTCAGGATAGATTTCCATTTAAGTGACTTTCCTCACCTGGTGCCACCTCTGACACATGATTCTCTGGGTTTGTCTCTGGGTTTGTTCCTTTTCCTTTTGCTGTTTTTTGTTTCCTCACACTTCCTCTTTACTCCATGTCTGCACATATTTTCTCACCCAGTGCTGTTTGCTCATGCGACCCCTGTTTGTAAAAGGGATACAGAGCTGTACCTGTGTGTGTACTTGTGTGTTTGGACGTGGGAGGGAATGCTGTGGGATGGGATTATTGTGGGATTTATGTACTTTGAAAAATCCCATCTCCCTGTTTTCATGGTAATCCTTCCATCAGTGTAAATCCAGGCGATTCAGAGCAGGCTTCTAATCACAGCAGACCTCCATACTGATGCTCTCTGACATGACTTAAGTCCACATTTGTCTTCAGGAAATCCAGAGGCACAGAATGAAGTCAACTGAAAACACAATTCCGAGGGGTGAGTCTCTGACCACTTGCCCAATTCCTGTCTTTATTTTCAAATATGAGTGGATGACGCAAGAAAAGATGGATGCAGTGCAGTGATGACTCAGTGAGAGAAAACTGGCTATGTGCATAGACATTGATTCACATGATGAAAATAACAGATGTATCTGCATCACCCGTCAAAGTGATGAAAGGGTTTTGCATGATGGAGTCATTCTAAAATTCACTTAAATCAGACAGCTAAACTTTCCCTTTACAGAGGATGGAAAATAGAATTAAAGCAGGGGTTAACTATAGCAAAGTATATTGATAACATCCAAAGTAATCAGAAAAGCTGAAACTGAAACATTCATCAACATATTCAACCCATGAGTTAAAAAAAAAAAAAATATATATATATATATATATATATATATATATATATATATATATATATAATATATGTGACCCTGGATCACAAAACCAGTCATAAGTCGCACGGGTATATTTGTAGCAATAGCCAAAAATTGATTCTATGGGTAAAAATAATTGATTTTTCTTTTATGCCAAAAATCTTTAGAATATTAAAGGGGTGGTTGACTGTTTTTTTTTATTTTTTCTAGGCTTGATTGTGTTTATGGGGTGCAATCTAACATGTGTTAATGCTTCGTTTTTTATTTTTTTTAAACGCATAATTTTTCACATAATTTACCTTTATTCCACACCGCTCTGTCCCTTCTCTGATAAACGCGCTGATCATTTTCTCCTTTTATGAAGCCCTTCCCTCAGAAATACGCATTGGTTAGGTGCCCTAGTGTGTTGTGATTGGCTAAACCGCCACTAGTGCGCGTCTAAACGTCCCGCCCCTCACCTCAGCATGTGCTTCGGTTGTATTGTAAACAATGGCGTTGTCTATATTTCTTATCAGTCTGAGCTCGATTGAGACGCAGAGGATATTAGTGAAAAGGATGGTGCAGAACCTGTGCAAGGATGGCTCTTAATGGTATGTTTGTTTGTTGTTGTCTCATACTTTTATATACGTTGTTATTTGTAAATGCTACTGCTTCTGTTAGCTTAATATTCGGTTTAATCATGATTAAAGCATTAATACAGTACGGCAACCGCACACGCGTCCATGTATAATGCTTCTCATAGCTACGTGAAAATAAGTGTATTCACTGAGCTGATGATCTGAATGAGAGAGAGAGAGAGAGATAGAGAGAGAGAGAGATGCAAAGCAGGAGGACGCGAGAAACAGGATTGAAAACTGCTGCTTTAGAACATTGATTTTGAAAGTTGTGTCCATTAGAATTGTTAGAGGACAGAATCGTGATTCATATATGAATAGATTTTTACATGTACCCCTAGTTTTCCCTTCTTCTTCTCTAAAGCAGCGCAGCATGGCCTCGCCCCCTTCGTTGCGTGTTCCCGGGGGGCGGGGTTTATCTGTGTTCGTGACGTAACGGACCCGGGAAGTAACTCGTTGTAGTCCCTACGAGCCGTTTTTGTAGGCATTAAACTGCCAGAATTTTAAAAGACGATATCTCCGTTTGTATTGAACTTTCAGCGCTGCAACTTTGCAGATATTGTTTATGCTCAAACAGCAACATTACACACTAACTAACGTTAAAAAAGTGAAATCGCAATCAACCAGCCCTTTAAGTAAAGATCATGTTCCATGAAGATATTTTGTAAATTTCCTACCATAAATATATTACAACTTAATTTTTGATTAGTAATATGCATTGCTAAGGACTTCATTTGGACAGTTTAAAGGCAATTTTCTCAATATTTTGATTTTTTTGCACCCTCAGATCCCAGATTTTCAAATAGTTCTATCTCGGCCAAATATTGTCCTACCCTAACAAACCATACATTAATGGAAAGCTTATTTATTCAGCTTTCAGGTGATGTATAAATTTATTTAGGTGATTTATGAATCTCAATTTCAAAAAATTGACCCTTATGACTGAATTTGTGGTCCAGGGTCACATGTATTTATATAGTACATAGTGATTTACATATATCTTTTACATATATTTTTTATTTTTTTAAATGTTAATATTTTAAATTTTTATTTTAAATTTATTTTATTTATTCAAAGTAAAAAAAAAAATGCTTATTTATGGTTCAGTTTAATTTATTTTCTGGTTCCTTCACTTTTAAAGTGATCATTGTAGTCAACAACGATAACAACTTCTTAGAATGGCAGGTGGCAACAATGGCTTGCATATAGTTGCACATAATCAGAAAATAAGTCTGACTTAAAGCCTACAGGATAAGCACTTAACAACTGAAGGAAAGCACTGAGGGACTGCCAAGCCTTTCCCCCTCCTGCTTTATGCCAGACATTAATATGTCTGCAAGTTGCAATTGGACAGGGTTATCTGGTGATTTGAAGAGGTAAAATGACCTCACTGGCCTGTTGGAGTCTGGGAGGACAGTAATACTCTTCTTCTGCCTCAGGAGGAATCTGTGTTTGAAATTTCTCATTCAAATTGTGCAGTTTAATCCATCTATTCTTAATCATTGCCAGCATAGACTTATTTTGCCTCTATGCTCATCTTGTTCTAATAATATTTCTTTTCTTTCTTTTTTTTTCTTTTTATCTTGAAGTTGTTCTACAATTTGTTCTACATTTGTTCTGCTTAATATTTTTGTAGAAACCATACATTTTGTTGTGATTCTTTGATGAATAGAAAGTAAAGTACAGCATTTATTTAAAATAGAAAGCTTTTGTAAAGTCTTTGCTGTCACTTTTGGTCAACTTATCGCATCCTTGCTAAATTAAAAGCATTAATTTCATTCACAAAAACTGTAGAATATATGAACACACACACACACACACACACACACACACACACATATATATATATATATATATATACATAAACACACACACACACTATATAAACTTTTTGTTTGATTGTTTTTTTTTTGCATTGAAATGTCAAAAAATAGTATTGAATTTAATTTTAAAATAATTTAAAATGTAAAAAACAAAAATGTGTTGTTAACATTTTTAATAATATAATTGGATATAATGTTACATTAACATTGTAACATTAAAGGGTTACTCCACCCCAAAATGAAAATTTAGTCATTAATCCCTTACCCCCATGTCGTTCCAAACCTGTAAATGCTTTGTTTGTCCTCGGAACACAATTTAAGATATTTTGGATGAAAACCGGGAGGCTTGTGACTGTCCCATTGACTGCCAAGTAAATTACACTGTCAAGGCCCAGAAAAGTATGAAAGACATCGTCAAAATACTCCATCTGCCATCAGTGGTTCAATCTGAATGTTATGAAGCGAAGAGAATACTTTTTGTACGCGAAGAAAATAAAAATAACGACTTTATTCAACAATTCATTTCTTCTGCATCACCGTAGCGCCATTTTGGAGAGTATCCACTGAAGGCAAACTGCGTACGCTGTTCTGTGTCAGCTGCGCCACATGGATACATCTTCTACATTCTTTATGCTTTGATTTAAATGAAAACAGCGTATCCGTGTGGTGCGGCTGACACAGAACAGCTTACGCTATTTGCGTCCAGCAGATATTCTCCAAAACGGCGCCACAGTGATGCAGATGAGACGAATTGTTGAATAAAGTCGTTATTTTTATTTTCTTGGCATACAAAAAGTATTCTCGTCGCTTCATAAAGTTCGGATTGAACCACTGATGGCAGATGGACTATTTTGACGATGCCTTTTCTGGACCTTGACAGTGTTATTTACTTGGCAGTCAATGGGACAGTCACAAGCCTCCCAGTTCTCATCCAAAATATCTTAAATTGTGTTCCGAAGACGAACAAAGCTTTTACAGGTTTGGAACAACATGGGGATAATGACAAAATTTTCATTTTGGGGTGGAGTAACCCTTTAACTTTTGGCCCACGGACCTCAATCAAGTTTGATTTTTTAGCTCTTCATATTAAAAGGTTTGGTCACCTCTGGTATATATAAATATAAACAGTCAAAAGTTATGTAGTTATTTTTTTGCTGTGCATTAAATAGTACGGGGCCTTGCCAGACCTGTAAATTACAAGTTGTTGTTCATGTACTTTTGGCCATTCAGTGTATTTTGCAGTGCTGTTATTCACTCTCTTTATAGTCTGTAGACCTCTTACCAGCAGCACAAGAGCAGTTCATTCTGCCTGTGAAGCTGTTTTATTGCTTTCATGTATCACTCAAAAAGTGTAAAAAGTTCCTAGAGTGTGTGACCTCAATTGTGTTTAGCAGAAATTGCGGTTACATGCTCCTAAGGCACTTAGATACCTGGAAGCAAGCTGTAGAAATCAGTATTCTAGCCGGGGAGATGAAGATCATAGATAAACCCATCTTGTGTGAGTTTTTTTTTTTCTTCTTTTTTTTGTCTTACAACTGTCAATGTGACATACATTTAGAAAAATTGGTTATTCAAGCAGCACAAGATAAGATTTCTAGTAACACTTCTTTGTGCAGACCTGAGGGACGAGTATTGAATCAGGATCATTAGCACCATCCAACACAGCGGGGACAGAGATGCCATTCTGGGCAGCCCCATTAATCTTTTATGACCGAATTAACGTCATAGGGCTTCACATATGGCCTGACACTGGCCATGCCATCCCTTTTAAAAACACATTGCAGATAGATTGCAACGCACAATGCATGAGATACAAGAAGTGAGGCAGTAAATATGGGATGAAAAAAACAGTTATCAGGCTGAACATCTGGTGCTGTGGCTTCCGCCTGTGCTTCAGGCACTCCAGTGATCCTCTGCATTGCACAAAGCTCATACAGGGATGGAGACAAACCCACCAAGAGTGTGATTGTGTAGCTGAAGTGCAAGTCAAAAGAAAGAGACTGACAGAGGAAGAGTGAGAGTCTGCTAACTGCCAGTAAAAATAGTAATGAATGGCGCCTACTGTAGTCTCATTGTTATTCACTATTCACGCTATTCTCATATTTTCTTTTTTTTTTTTTTTTGTATCACAAACTCTTACATAGTTTATTAATTTTTTTTAGGGCCCAGAGGCCTAATTTATAAAACCCACAAACAATCAGATTTGATCCTAAATTCCATGGATTTCATCCTACGTAAAAAGGGCAAAAACTGACATAAAAATAATAAAAAAAATATACTGTGTATGCGAACTAAAGAGCATGCATACCTTTTCTGCACCCATATAAACCACTAATTAAAATCTAATGTTAAAACATTTATTAAAATGTAAAGATAGAATATGCAATAATATTATTAGAGCAACTGTTTTGTGTTCATTTTGTCAATGAAATTAATGTATTAATTATACACACGTGGTCAGAATTGTTGGTACCATTGGCAAATATGATCAAAGAAGGCTGTGGAAATAAATCTGCATTGTTAATCCTTTTGATCTATTAATTAAAAAATTCACAAAAATCTAACCTTTTATTGGAGAATAAGAATTTAAAATGAGGGGAAATATCATTATGAAATAAATGTTTTTCTCTAATACACATTGGACACAATTAACGGTACCCTTTTATTCAATACTTTTTGAAACCTCCATTTGCCAGTTTAACAGCTCTAAATTTTCTCCTATAATGCCTGATGAGGTTAGAGAACACCTGACAAGAGATCAGAGACCATTCCTTCATCCAGAATCACTCCAGACCCTTTAGATTCACAGCTCCATGTTGGTGCTTCTTCTCTTCAGTTCACTCCACTCATTTTCTATAGGGTTCAGGTCAGAGGACTGGAATGGCCATAGCAGAAGCTTGGTTTTGTGCCCAGTGACCCATTTTTGTGTTGTTTTTGAGGTTTGTGTTTGGATTATTGTACGGTTGGAAGATCCAAACATGGCCCATTATAAGATTTTCAACAGAGTCAGTCACTTTTTGATTTTTTATCTGTTGGTATTTGATAGAATCCATGATGCCATGTGTCTAAACAAGATGTCCAGGACCTTCAGCAGAAATATAGGCCCACAACATCAAAAATACAGCAGTATATTTCATTGTAAACATGGGGTACTTTTTATCTCTGTGTTCTCCAAACCCATCTTGAGTGTTTGCTGCTAAAAAGCTAATTTCTTAGTTTCATCTGACCATAGAAGCCAGTCCCATTTGAAGTTCCAGTTGTGTCTGATAACTGAATATGCTGGAGACTGTTTTTTGGTGAAAGCATTTTCTTTTCTTGATTTTTTTTCTTGAAGACCTCCCAAACAACATGTGGTGATGTAGGTGCTGTTTGATCATTTTTTTTTAAGGTTTTCTGACCCCGAAACTTAACCTTTTTCTGTAATTCTCCAGCTGTGGTCCTTGAAGAGTCTTTGGCCACTCAAACTCTCCTTCTCACCGTGCATAGACACATGTCCTCTTCCAGGCAGATTCATAACATTTTCTGTTGATTGGAACTTCTTAATTATTGCCCTGATGGTGGAAATAGGAATTTTCAATGCTCTAGCTCTTTTCTTAAAGCCACTTTCTAATTTGTGAAGCTCAATTATCTTTTGCTGCACATCAGATATATATTCTTTGGTTTTTCTCATTGTGATGGGTGATTAATTTGGAATTTGGCCTTTGTTTTCCCTCCTATTTATATTTCTGTGAAACAGGAAGCCATGGCTGGATAATTTCATGTTCATAATCACGCTGGTGTGCTCAAAATTGTGAATATGAATGGGAATATATTTCAGATATATTTTACTCATAAGAATTTCTAGGGGTACCAGTAATTGTGTCCCACATGTATTTGAGAAAAAAAAAAAAAAAAAAAAAACATTTATTTTATAATGATATATCCCCCTATTTTAAATCCTTATTCTACAGGATTAACAATGCACATTTATTTTCACAGCCTTCTGTGATCATATTTACCAAGGGTACCAACAATTCTGCCTACGTGTGTATGATTTCCTTAAGAAAATGCATAAGCATGCCCACAACATACTCTTGTCTATGCCAAAAAAATGTGCAAAGATATGTTTTTAGTGGACTTTCAAAATTTGCTTTGCTTGAGAAAACATGAAAATAGTTGCGACTACTTTTAAAATTTTAATTAGTCGCATTAGCTTGCCATCATATACAATGTATTTTTTGGTAATCGAGTTCTGGCAACTCAAATTTCTGCTTGAGAACGCAATTTACGGAAAGCTTTTCTTGTGCATAAAATCACTCACATGCCAACAAACCAATGAGAATGCAGAACAATAATGACAATTCATAAAAATAGAGCATAGGTGCCAAAGCTGTTGTGGAACCGCTCAGCCAAATCCATCTGTAACTGGCACAATTTGCAGAAAATCCCAGCATTTGGCAAATACATCACCTACGGACAGTTATGTATAACCGACATATAAAAATGTAAGCTTTGTTACACCTTAAGGAACAAAGGAAATGTGACAAGGAAATTTGTTGTTATGGCCTCAAACTATGGTACATGCATATGTAGGATCACTCTACGACTGGCTTTATAAATGAGGCCCCGGATGCATATCCTCAACTGTACTGTATGCAAATGTTCTTGTTCTTCTGTCATGGCAGCTGCTAGAAGTGTTTTGAGGATTTTTTTTTATCTGCTTCAAAGATGGCCGCCGAGTGACATGACTTGCCTTAAAGGGACTTTGGCTATTACCAAACTCAGAAATTGGTAGTAAATTTCACAATTAATTACAAAGGAACCACAATTGAAGTGACTGAAGTAGTATGTTCATGTCAAACTTTACTCCGGTAATATTTAACTTCAGTTTTTTTTACAGTGTAGGCTAGTCCTTGATGTTGTCATTGAATTCTTTGTATTGCGCAGTGAGTGTTGGCTCCATAAATGTTACTTGTAGCTATATTTTCTTTAAATATTACTGTTATTTGTTACCATTGCTGTTAAAAGATGTTTCATGATTTCAAAACATAACGCTGATGACCTTCACATTGATCAGAGCCTTATAAACTGCATGTAGCTGTCATAGTCTTTGCTGACTTAAAGCATAACAGTTATTTATGACTTGGTGACATTTTCCTGTGGGAATCTCCTATGAGTTTTTTATACACAAAATGTCAAAAGCAATAGAGGATTAAGGAGCTGTAAGGCTGTTTCTTTAGATGGGCATCTGTGTGTTGCCTGACCTTAATTTAAGCACTGGAATACAAAAAACAGACACTTCAATGGTTGAAGACTCCATATGACACACATTCAGTGCACTGTTATTAAGGTAATTAAGAATTGCAGTTTATGGATGCAAAAGCTCTTTCAGAAGACAAACAAATGCTTGTCAACAGAAAACAATTGATATCAGTCTGAGTGCAGACTGTAAGGTCAGTTTTTGTGGTCTGTATTAGACCGAGCACAGCTTCTCTTAAATGGATAGTCATTATTACTCACCCCTCATATCATTTCAAACATGTATGATTTTATTTCTTCCATAGAACACAAAAAGATCAATTATGGAGACTTTGATGTGTGTGTGTTTTTACCATGCAATTATAATGAAAGGGCACTGGAGCTTTTAAACTTCTAAAATACCACAAAAGTGCCATAAAAGTATCATTAAAAATGGTCCATATCTGTATAAATTCCCTTGTGTGAGGAATAAATTGGGATTTAGGTTGTGATTCTCTGAAAGTCAACCCTTACTCTCTATGTCATATCCATGAGAAAAGCAGAGATGGTCATTTAATTAATGAATCACTCTTTTAAGTCAGATTTTTTTCAATGAATCGGTTTGCAAAACTGGTTTGAATGATTCATTTAATGACTCACTGACTCAATAATTGGGTCTCATTAGTTAACAGTTCACTGGTGGGGAAGAATATCAGTCAATCAGCCTATTATGTGACTTCAAACTTAAATTATTGATTCAAATTATTACCGTATGAGTTGTATGGACTACATTTATGATACTTTTATGGTGCTTTTGCATCCTTATGTATATATCTTTTATATATGTACAGTGCCCTCCACTAACATTGGCACCGTTGATAAATATGAGCAAAGGCGGCTGTGAAAATAAATCTGCATTGTTTATCCTTTTGATCTTTCGCTCAAAAAATTCACAAAATTCTAACCTATCATTGAAGTAAAACAATTGAAAGTGGGGATAAAATCTCATAATGAAATAAATGTTTTTCTCCAATGAAAGTTGGCCACAATTATTGGCACCCCTAGAACTTCTTATGAGTAAAATATCTCTGAAGTATATTCCCATTCATATTTACATTTTTTAGCACACCAGGGTGACTATGAGCATGAAATTGTCCAGCCTTGACTTCCTGATCCACAGGATTATAAATATGAGGAACACAAAGGCCAAATTCCCTTAATCATCCATCACAAGAAGTAAAACCTAAGAATATAGTTCTGATGTGCAGAACAAGATTATTGAGCATCACAAAATAGAAAGTGGCTGTAAGAAAAGAGTTAAAGCATTGAAAATCCCTATTTCCACCATCAGGGTAATAATTAAGAGGTTCCAATCAACTAAAGATGTTAAAAATCTGCCTGGAAGAGGACGTGTGTCTATATCGTCCTAATGCACGCTTGAGTGGCCAAAGACTCTTCAAGGATCACAGCTGGAGAATTGTAGAGATTAGTTGAGTCTTGGGGTCAGAAACCTAAAAAAATATATATATTTCAAACATCCCCTACATCACCACATGTTGTTTGAGAGGGTTTCAAGGAAAATTCTCCTCACTCATCCAAAAACAAACTCCAGCAAATTCAGTTGTTAGACACGACTGGAAGAGAGTGGAGAGATTCTGTATGAAGAAAATGGTCTCTGATCTCTTATCAGGTGTTCTCCAAACTCTTCAGGCATTATAGGAGAAACTCAGAGCTGTTATCTTGGGAAAAGGACGTTGCAATAATTGGGTGCCAATAATTGTGGCCAACATGAACTAGAGAAAGCATTTATTTCACAATGAGATTTTCCCCCCACTTTCAATTGTTTTACTTCAATGGTAGCTCGGAATTTTGTGAATTTTTTAATGAAAGATAAAAAGGATAAACAAGGCAGATTTATTTTCACAGCCACCTTTGCTCATACTTACCAAGGGTGCCAATATTAGTGGAGGGTACTGTATATATGTAGAGAGAGAGAGAGAGAGAGAGAGTGAGTGAGAGAGAGAGAGAGAGAGAGAGAGAGAGAGAGAGAGAGAGAGAGAGAGAGAGAGAGTGAGTGAGAGAGAGAGAGAGAGAGAGAGAGAGATGGAAATACAATTTATAGTTATATACAGTAGATTCGGAAACTATATAAGGTGAGTACATGACCCCTGAATTTTCAATTGAGGGTGATCTATCCCTTTAATAACTAACCCCCACATCAATGCTGGAAAGTCCAGAAAATAAAAAAAAACATTGTTTCTCATATTCAGTGAGTCTACATGTGATTGTTGACAATCTTATGACTTGCCGGTCTTCATCTTTGCTCTTTGGTGCCCTAGTTTCTCAAACCAGATAGATCTCACAAAATATTCCTTTTGATGAAAAGCATAGATAATAGTGAAAGAAATGAAAGTGATTAGCCCCACCACTAGAGTCAAGGCCAGGCTTTACAGATGCCTGTAACTGAATGTTCCTGGTTGATTGTTCCAAGAATCAGAGGTCAGAGGACGGGGGTGAGAGTTACATCACCTGAAATCTTTACCATAATTGCTTCTTTCTCTTCCTTCTATTCTCTCCTAATTAAAATAAAACACACTAGCATTCCTTCCAGTGAAATGAGGATGTATTACTTCACTATGGCACTCCAGAATCATTTTCAAATGCAATGCATTCCAGCAAGCTTTGCTTGGATTTGTCCATGTATTGGGCAATGTGTCTCATGACATTGGAAAGCCAGTAAAATAGCAGGAGCAGAGTAAGAGGATAAGTCTTGAGGAAGCGGTGACAAGTACCTTACGCACAAAAAGCTTGTATAACAGTAGATTTTACACTAAATAACTCCATAAATCTTTATCTCCCCCCCCCCCCCCCCCCCCCTTGAATAACAAAGCTGCTCTTTATTAGTAATTCTCTTGACCCATATTAATGTACTTCCTCTCAAAATACTCAAATTATTACTCATTAAAATGCATTAAATTGGTTCAGATGGTCATGTACATACACAATGTGTAATATAATAGGTTACACTTTATTTGGTAACACTTTATTTTAAGGTGCCCTTGTTAGACATGTTACATGTACTTATTATTATAATAACAATAAATTACATATAATTGCATGCAAGTTACCCTAAGACAAACACTAATCCTAACCATATAGTAAATACATGTAGTTAATTAATAATACTCAGTACTTAAATTTATCATTACACTGTTACAAGTACACCTTATGTAGTGTAACCTTTTATTTGAAGGTCCCCTTGTTACAGTATAATTATATATTTAAGTACTGAGTCATATTAATTAACTACTATTATTATACTATTATGCTACTATTATAATGTATATTATATTATATTAACTACTATTATTATATTATGTACTTACTATATGGTTAGGATTAGGGTTTGGCTTATAGTGTTACTTGCATGTAATTATGCATAATTAATTGTTATTATAATAGTAAGTACATGTAACATATAGTAACGAAGTATATTACAATTTGAAAACATAGTTCATATAGTCATGTACTTACACATAATATAATATAATATAATATAAAAGTAGTAACAAAGTGTATTCCAATTTTATTTTGTACTGTAGAAAATTTGAAAAGTGATGTATGTATGTTTGTGTAAATGCTATAAGCAGTGGTTGTTCATAACATTTTAATTGTCAGCTCTGGGATTCAAACACTTAATAAGCATTTTGTAAGTGTGTCTGTGCTGCTGGCTGGCTGTTAATTAAAGCTGCTTCAGAATCTGAATAGGATGTGTGGTTTGAGAAAGAGAGAGAGAGAGAGAGAGAGAGAGAGAGAGAGAGAGAGAGCAGGGAAGGACTGAAGATTGAGCATGTGCAGTTTATGAACGTCCTTCTTGCACATATACACATATGGGGCAAACAGGCACTTCAGGCTTACACTTTGTTGGGCTGCATGTGGGATGTTTGAGTTTGCTTAACTAGGCATCCCTCCTCATGCATACTGGAACAAGCACATGGTTAGTGGCATTGAAAAAGTCATCACACACACATGTTGGGCGCAGTTGACTGCTCAGCTCTACGGCGCAGACAGAGAGAGGCAGAGGAAGGCATGCAACACCTTCTTATATAGTAATGCTGTTTCTCAGGTTTAAGCAAACTCTTTTTGTGTACCAACTCTGAGCCCCTCTCCCTGCGCTGCGATGAACGCTTCGCGCTCGGTCAGCATGGGGATCCCCACTCAAGCCCCTAACTTCACCGCGGTGAGCGCGGACACTCTCGCCCCGTGGAATTACAGCGCGGTGAGTGCGCACAAGCTGATGGAGCTGCCGGCGCCGGCCACTACGGTAAGATGATGGAGATTGTTTAAAACAGCTACGTTGTAACAATTAGAGGGACAAAACGTCTGTCATAATGTGTGTCGTACTTTAAGTCGTGTGTATATTATTAACACAAAAAAATATTGGAAAGCTAGCGCCAAAAACGTGTGCGTAATCGGAGGAGCGTTTGAGGGAAGCCTAAACGTTTCAGTTGCAAGTGTGCCAATTAGCGGCGATGGCTCCCTCTAAAAGATAAGCAAAAGTATATGTAAGTATTTTACATGTAAGTACTGTGTTTAAAAGCGCTTTAGTATGTTTTAGTAACCACAAAAGTTGCAAGCATAAGTTGCGTTCTTCTTAGGAGGTAACCATAGTAACAGTATGCTGATCGAGCGATTTCCATTTCGGACGGTACCTCGACAATCATAAAACATTATTTTTTGTACATTTGTTTGTCTAAATTACAAATAAAAATATTGTTACCAGATCTAGTGTTTGAAATATCTGTTGAAGAGTTGACGGTTAGTTAACTGTGCCAGAGGCGCCAGATAATTAGGGTACGCGAGAGGGACATCACATTGCGCCTGGACAAACTGCTGACAAATATTCAGTTTCTGTCTCTCCACATGGATACGAAGGGATTTGCTTATCAAATGTGTTAGCTAGTCAATCACGGCTCATTGTTATAGCCTCTGGGAGTGTTCAATGTTCATGGTTTTCCATACGTGATTCACAATCATAAGTTTACCGAACCATTGAAATGTAACAAGTGCACGAGCCAAAGCATGTGATTAAGACTGTAATTAGTATTTTAAAAGGATTAAAAAAAAAAAGATTAACCTGTGAACCCCAATAATATCTCTTTTGAAATGGCATTATGTTTAAAAGACCGTTGTTTCATGAAAAATCTCGTTTATACACACCGCCGTTACACTTCCTTGCTGTAGGCTATATATATTAATATTTTTATGGCAGCACATTTTCAACTGCTGCAATATCTGATATAAAGGTATTGCAGGTGCTTGATATTTAATGCATCAGTGGAGCATGGAGTCAAGTTGTAATGGATAGCTAACATGTATCTATGTAGCCTATCTATTCTGTGCATTTATATCCAGAGCTGGAGTTATTGGTTGACATCAGAATTACTCTCAAAAAGGTATTTCTATATGATTAGCCTATATTAAATAAAGTTGTAACTGACCTTCATTGTGGTGAATGTGGGTGATATTGAAGCCAGCTCTAGTGTGCATCAATGTGCAGCTATCCGATCTGGTCGTACTATCACAAAGACACCATACCAGAACTAAAGTCTGGTATGGTGTCTTTGTGATAGTACGCAGATGGATAGCTGCACATTGACTGCACACTAGAGTGGCTCAATATCACCCACACTCACCACCAGAGGTGTTACAACCCTACAAGTGGAATTACTCAGCAAATGAGCACAATTTAGCAGACTAAGAATCAGCCACATATGTCAGTTTGGAAAGTAGGCAGTCCTGTGGGATCGTATAGCATCATGTGGGAATCTAGCACATGGAATTAATTTCTTAGAGAAGCTATTCCTGGATATTTCTTGTTTGGTGATTAAAATGGGACATACGAGAAAATGAATTCAGTGGAAGAAAAGAAACAAAAAACAAACAAACAAAACAAGCCAAACATGCATAATGTAGTGCATGAGAGCATTGTTTGCATTGTATCAATTCATCCAATGAAAATGATATGGAAATAGAATGAGAATTATGTGAGGTCGTAAAAGCGAGCTTTGTCCCATGTGAGAGTTTTAAACCAAAATTTTACTAAAGCATACAGTAATACTATCCAGGAAAAAGAAAAAAGAAAAATAAACAATTTTGCTAATGTTTTACTGCTCATAGTCCTTTTTCGTCTCTAACTATTTATTTATTTATTTATTTATTTATTTCCTTAAATCAATAGTAGTCCAGACAAATTTAAGAGTATGCATTGTGTCATATGAATGAGTGTTATTTGTTCAAACAGAGGGGGGCCTTGTTCCTCTGATGAATCATGACTTTATTTGTTAATGTCATAGCTACAATACAGAGATTGCATTCATTTTCTGATGTAATGTGAATATAGAGCTTAACCTTTATATCTTCCATTGGTCTAATTTGATATTTTTCAATCCAAGGGTGTTGTTTTATTTATTTATTTATTTTTTTTTTTTTTTGTGCACCTCAACAGCAGTCATTGCAAACTATGGAGCACTATGTATTATGCATAGAACTGAATTCCTATCTGCATCTTGTGTCACTGTGTATTGTTAACCCTTCACCTTTTGATTCCAAACAATAGATTGATTCTGTTTTTTTTTTTGTTTTGTTTTTTGTTTTTTTTTTATGTGGGAGATAAAAAGTAATGCAAATATGAGTTTGAAACAGAAGCGTGAAAGAGAAGCTGAAAGGTCATGGTTGTACAGGTACTTCAGAGAATAGGATGTTTAAAACTATGCCTTAGACATTGCAATTGTCAGTGAGGCTCTCACTATTTGCCTTGAGCTAATATTGACAATCTGCATGGCTTAAACAGTTTTTGTGATGACACTACATGACAATTAGACTTTATATTTTGTTGCATAAATTCCCCATTCCAGAAGCCTGAGATAAAACACTGAGAGGAGAGCCTGTGGTCTCAAAAACAACAGGTGGAATCAGCCACTGTTTTTTTTTTTTTACACTTTACACTACAAAGATGGCAGAGTAGTGCTTCTGAAATGTCATTTAGCTGTCTTTGCACTGACTGTTTAATGGCAGTGATGGCATAAATGCATTTACACAGCAATTAAAACTATATACTTTGATAATAGGTGGGTCAGAGAAGACATAATTTAATCTGGTTTTTATCCGGCATTGTGTCTTTACACTGAATTATGAGCAGGGACAGACCAGCCTTAACTCAGGTGTTTAAAGAAGCCTTTTGTCATTTAAATAAAAGCCAGGACATTGGCCATTGGCCCAACTTTCAAATCCAGTGAAAGCGATCCATGTGCTTGTCTTTTGCCAATAAATGCTGATTTACCTTGGACTTCTAAAATCTTCTAAAGACATTGAAGCAGGTTTGAGACAGAGTTTCTGGTTAATTCATAAGGCTGGCATGACCCTATGCTGCTTTGATGATCTTCTGGATCTTTAAAGGTCATAGGATTTCAGCCTAGCTTTGTATTCTGTTGGAAAGCACTACAAACTGATTTATTATAGTTGCATTTTAATGTTCTTTTTAGAAGTAGACTTTCTCCTCCCAGGGTTACTTGACACACTGGCTTGATAGAAAAAACTTGAACAAGTTCAACTGAGTTTTGTGATGAGGGTTTAATGGAATCGACTTGTCCAGTGTGTATTTGAATTGATTTCTGGCTTGTCAGAAGTAAAACAGAGAGCAAAGAGGTTTCTGTAATACAATGAGACATTCACAGAATGGAGACAACATAGACATTGGTCTGTTTCATATGTCTATCTCACAAGTGATGAATAAATCACAAAAAAATGCAGGGAAAGCTGAAAGACCCTTTTTGTTTGTTTGTTTTTGTATTTGTATTGTTTGTTATGTTTGAAGAATTTTTGTGAAATATATCAACAATCACTGAAAAAATAAAGCCAAATGTATTCGTTAACAAAATCTTAAAGTACAGTGGTATTTTGACAATCAAGGACAAACACAAGATCACAATTTGAATCATGTTTAATTTCATTATGATTGTCAAGAGTTTGTCAAGGTAAACTTTTTATTATCACAGCAGCGGCAGCCCTGATTCCTTATTAATGAAAATGGTTTTGACAGTAATGTTAAAGCACTAGATATTGTGTTTGGATGTTCACATATTTTTGTCATGTATGTTTTATACATCAGAGAGACTAAGACAGTGACAATAAGAGGGAGAGAGATTGAAACAGAACAACATATGGATCTGTTCAAGCTCCAGTGACTTTCCAATGTCCTTCAAGGCTTTCAAACATTAGTATTCTTCTTAACATCTGAATTAATAATTCACATTATGGGTGGTCTTCATGTGTCCTGTTAAGCTATAGTGACATGCCTTGAAGACCAAGACTGTGAAAAATCTCACACCTTAAAAGATACTCACTTTACAATGTGCCATATTGAAAGCCACATTAATGAATGACAAGTGGTTTGTTTTTAAAATGAACCATTCTTAGGATTCTCAATGGCCATGGGACTCCAGAATGAAGAGAGAAAGGTTCATTGTGGAATCCCTTGTCAACAACATCGATCTTTTAGTACCACCTCTACACAAAATTTTTAAAACGTTGTACTGTATCTCAGCCAAATATTGTCCTATCCTAAAAAAGCTTTTTTATTTAACTTTCAGATCATGTATAAATCTCAATTTCCAAAAATTGACCCTTATGACTGGTTTTGTGGTCCAGGGTCACATAATTTATCAGTCTGTGTTCCCAAGGAATCAAACCCATGACATTGATGTTGCTAGCATTATACTGTACCAGCTTTAAAGCATGTTCACACCAAGGACGATAACTATAAAGATAACAAAAATCGTTCTCAATATTAAAGAATAGAGTTCACACCACAGCTATAACGATAAAGGCACAGAGAAACGATATCGTTGGAGAGAACAATTTCTTTTCAGCTGATGAACGATACAAACATTGACACCCAATCAGAATCCATCCTGCTATAACGAGCTCGAGAATTTAAAGCCACAGACGAGCATGTGCTTAAAATAAACAGACGATATCATCCTCTGGTGTGGACGCTAATATCGTTATCTTTATAGTTATCTTTATAGTTATCATTCTTGGTGTGAACGGTGCTTTAGCCATTAAAGTCTGCCTCCTTCTGACAAAGATATTGATCAAATGTAAATTTTCCTTCAAGTACTTGTCACATCTACTACACTCTAAGTGTCAGGACTATGGACCTGTCTGTGTGTGTTTCTCCTTCGTGTAATTGTTAATTTGATTCCAGGTGTGTCTCGTCTTCCTCCCCTGATTGTCCTGTCCTTAAAAGCCTCAGTCCATTCAGTTCATGTTTGTCGGTCCTTAAACGTCATTCCTGTGTTCCTGTGACTCCTACGTGTGTTGATCATTAAAGATTGTGTATTTCCAGTACTCCTCGCTCCTTGCTCCCCGTGAAGTGTGACAGAAGGACCGACCAATACAGTTACCTCCGTGTCCACCCTCCGTTTTGTTTACCATTTTTTATCAGTGTTTTTCTTTCCGTTGTGCCCTATGGATTCCCTCGTCCGGCCCGAATTCCTCCTCCTCCTGCTGGAGCAGGGGGACAGATCTCTCGAGGACCATACAAGACTGTTCCTGTGTTTAGCTAACGCCACCAGCTACCCGGACGACGCGCTCTGCGCATTCTATGATGCAAGCTTGAACACCGTGTGCAGAGCGCTGTCGTCCGAAGATGGTCCTCGAGAGGATTTTGCCGCCTTCGTGGAGCGGATTCTGGCGAGAAATGGATCGCCACTCACCATCTGCCCCGTGGATGATCTCGCCAGATCCACTCCTGACCCAGAGTCCAGCCCACCAACTCCCCGTGGTGCGGAGCACCAGCCCGAGCCCACCGATGACGGAGAGCCATTTCCCGCTGCGATCGACGAGCCAGCGCCAAGCCGAGCGACTGAGCAACGGATCGCCCCGGACGTTGAGCCCCACATGTCAGATCAGGTGCGAGAGCCGGCGACAGTGCCCACCACGAGGGAGCCAGCCGTGGACGGTGTGAGCGCGGAGTGGAGCTCCACCCCCTGCACCATGGCTGAGCTGATAGGACATCTGGGGCTGCTGGACTTTGAAGGGGATCTGTTGACCTGGGAAAATGATCTGGAGGTCGACGTTTTCCCTCTCCTCTCTCCGTCTCCGCTGGTCCCAGCCAGCTCCGCTCCTCCAGAGCGCCCCCCTGTGCCCGCTCCCCGAAAGCGTCCTCCAGAGCCCGTGCCTCCAGAGCGCCCCCCAGTGTCAGCTCCCGTTCCAGAGTTTCACCCTGAAAGCCCAGAGGCTGACAAGTGCCCGCCCTCCCACCAGCTCCTGCCTCCTCCACCGCTGTCGTCTGGCAGCCCCTCCGCTCGCCCTCAGCCCACCATCAATGTGGTGCGAGCTCCGCGGGTCTGCCATCCTCCATCGCCGTGGCTGGAGAACCCTTCACCTCTGCCTCCAGCCTCCGAGGCCCGGACTCCGCCTCGGCCCGTAGACCCTGCGGCTCCACCTCGGCTCCTAGCTCTCTCGCCTCCACCGTCATCCATCAATCCACCAGCTCCACCGGGCTCCCTCGTTCCTCCGGCTCCGCCTTGGTCGAGCGTCTACCCACCATCGCCTCGGGACTCCTCTCCTCTGGCTGCGCCTCGTCACTCCGTCCCACCGGCTCCATTGGGCTCCTTCCTCCCGCCAGCTCCACCTTGGTCCTCAGTCGCTCCAGCTCCGAGGCGGATCTCTGGAGCTCCGCCTCCGCCTCGGTCACCAGAGCCCTCAGCTCCACCCTGGCCCCCCGGATCCTCGGCATCCCCCTGGCTCGTTGGCTCTCCGTCTCTGCCTCGGGCTGCTCCACCACCTGCTCCGCCACCGTTGGTCAGCCTCCTGGAGTCGGCGGCCATTCCTCCTCCATGGCTCCTCCCTCCGTCGGCTCCACCGTGGGTCGACATCATGGCTGTGGTTTGGGTCCTGCTGGACTCCTCCTGCTCCAGATCCCTCCTGTCTCTTCCCTGGCTCCTCCCTCCTTCGTCGCCTCCCTGGTCTCTGTCAGCCAGCCCCCTCCCGGGGGTTCGTCCTCCGCCTGAGCCTCCTCCTTAGTTCCCGCCCGCCCCTCCCCTTTGGATGTTACTACGGTGCGAGGACGCACCTTCCGGGAGGGGGCGTTATGTCAAGACTATGGACCTGTCTGTGTGTGTTTCTCCCTCGTGTTAATTGTTAATTTGATTCCAGGTGTGTCTCGTCTTCCTCCCCTGATTGTCCTGTCCTTAAAAACCCCAGTCCATTCAGTTCATGTTTATCTGTCCTTAAACGTCATTCCTGTGACTCCTACGTGTGTTGATCATTAAAGATTGTGTATTTCCAGTACTCCTCGTCTCCTCGCTCCTTGCTCCCCGTGAAGTGTGACACTAAGCTATTCAACTAATCTCTGCAATAAAATTTAAAAAAGATATTTAACCCTCTGATGCATTCATTTTTTTTAATTATAAAGGGGAAAAAAGATCTTAATGTTTGTTTTCACTTCAAAAGAAGAATAATTCTCAATCTGGTTTGTGATAGGCTATATTTTGAAAGAGCTGCACATCTGTTCATTGCAATAGATTGTTACATTGGATCTCCATGCCAGGAATATCAGCTCAAGTCTCCTTCTCAGATCCCATCGTTAAATATTTTTGTTTGGTATCCCATATTATCAACAGAGTTATACCAGTTAACAGCAAGTCTTGTCTGATTCCAAAATCAGTTAACACAACTGTATTTTGTCTGATACTGGTATTATTTTGTATGGTAGCCTACTATTAACTAAAAGTTCTATCAGCCTGAGAGGTTGACAGAGGAAGAGCAGAAAGCAAGAGATGAAGTAATGACTAAAAATGAGTTTATTGAAGAATCTTGGTTGTATGTGTTTCAATGCTCAGACTTCATCTGAACGTCATCCCTACTTCAAGACTTCATCCTGTACTTTGTCTAACCAGTACAAATTCAACAAATGTTTTACCAAACCAAAAAGAAATGGAAAATTACTGTTTCACAACATCTTGTGAAATTAAAACCATGAAATAGAGACATTACTTTGTTTTTTGCTCTTGAACACCACACAATGATAATATTAAACAACAGCAGAAAGCATTACTACAGCAAGAAAAATAAAATAAGTAATATAACAAAAATGAATCAAAGATCATATATAGAATGATTAAATGGTTATGAACTAATAAAAATGGCTAAAATTGGCTTTTAAAAATTAATCCACTGTCGCAAAGACATGCATCAGAGGGTTAAATAATGATTCACAATGGTAAGAACCGCCAATGGGAAGCCAAGAAAAATGGGCCAGTGGTATCAGTTAAAGCATGCATAGATTCAAATCATCAGCATCTCAGAGCTGCACATTGTCAAAGTGCTGTTTGAAATCTGTCTCGATATCCAATGTTTTTCCCAAGTAATGTTGTAGACATCGATCAAAAGGAATTTGTGCATTTTGAAAACTTTAGCTTGAATTCAAGCTCACCTTCCCCCAAGAAAGTTCTCTCAGGAAATACACCCATGCTCTTTGCGGAAAGGTCTCAGCTTTTGTTGGACAGATGGAGTAGATAATCTCCCCAAAAAGACTCTTTTTTTAAAGCAGTGGATCAGCTGTCCTTTATCACAGTTTCCGCTTGAGAAGTTTGGGACCATAGTCTCCAGAGACGTTCCTTACCGATCAGGAAACTGTCAGCTGACAGATTTAGAATTGATCGTGTGTGCTTTGCTCCTATTCAGACTTTTCTTCTAGCCGCAAGCTATGATAATAAGCGGAGCAGCACAGACAAACAAGTTCATTCAACACAATCTGTTGCTCTCAATTTTACAGGTTCATTTTTGTTATTTATAAAAGCTTTTAAATAATGCAAACATAGTACAACATAGTAAATAACGGTTTTTAATTACGGTTTTTAGATTATTAAAGATCTTTGTTGTGCATTGGTGCTATTTTAAACAACTGCAGCCCAAAAATAAAGCACCATGACATTGTTCTCTCTCTGCTATGATTAGATAATGGTACAAATAAGCTCCTTGCAATGTGGTGAAATGTCATTTTCTCTCCTTTATCCATTCCTGTCTTTCTTTCTGTCTTTCCTTGTCTCTTTAAATTGCTCTCTGAATGTCTAAGTGATAGTGACATTTTAAGAGCACTTCCCATCTATTTGTGCCACAGAATCATCCCTCCAAGTAGCAGAACATGCTCTCGTCCAAATCCCTCATCGATAGACCTAACAGACGAGCACTGTAACAGCACTGACATATGAGGATTAAACCAAATATCAGTTCTGTCTCTCTAGATTAGGCAAAATGACAATCAAGGCAATTTGTAACAGATACTGTGTCTTCCAGTGTCTACTTTCTAGATGTTTGTGCAAGAGTGCTTTCCAGAAATAGTGCTATTTACCATTGTGCTTAAAATTTTCATGATTTGTTAAACTATTTTTTGGGGTAATTTCATTCGAATAAGATATGGACTACTGTTCAAAAGTTTGGGGCTGGTAAGATTTTTTGGTGGTTTATTTATTTATTTTTTTTAAGGAAGCCTCTTAATATGCCCACCAAGGCTGTATTTATTTGATAAAAATAAATACAGTATAGCCAAAATACAGTAGAATTAACACAGTAATTTAGTGAAATATTATTATAATTTAAAATAACTCTTTTCTATTTAATTGTATTTTAATATGTAATTTATTCCTGTGATGGCAAAGCTGAATTTTCAGCAGCCATTACTCCAATCTTCAGTGTCACATGATCCATCAGAAATCATAATATAAAATCTAATCTGATTTGGTGCTCAAGAAACACTTCTTATTGTTATCAGTGTTGAAAACAGCTGTGCCACTTATTATCTTTGTGGAAACCAATGAAAAGTTCAAAAGAACAGCATTTATTTGAAATGAATAATAGTATTAATTTCTTTAAACATATTTATTTATTTATTTATTTATTTTTTATTTTATTTTTTATGATTGAGTTCCTTTAACATGATAGAAAAAACAAGGTAACAGTGAGGTTACTTTTTAATTTTCAGTCTCAGTATTGAGTTCCTGGAATAAAACCTGCTTAGCTCCAGGTATGAACCTTGTAGAGGGGAGAGCATCTGTGCCACAAATCATGATTTCTTCAGACCGCCTAGCGTGTAAAGAAAAAATCTTGTAAATGTGAGACACCAATATGCATTTATGCTCACATGGCTTGCCTACATACAGAGTGTCTGGGTGGATAGACAGGCATAGTGACTTGCTGACTCATGATTCAGTTTAGCCAGGTGTGAAATAATTGGAAGCAATCTTGGAAGTTCTTCTCCAGCTTTATTGAAGCACAGTGATTGTTACCTCCTTCTGTTCAGGGCTTTTGTTTGGAAGTATTTATCATGTAATTGAATCTTTTAGACTGAGCTGAAAAAATAACAGGCAATTTGTGCTTTTAGTTTTCATTTACCCACTGACATTAAGGGTCAACTGAATATATTTAAAACTTGAAATATATCCATTTTCTTCCTGTCTACTCTACACTGGCCTATCGTAATAAAGGCAATAATAATAATAATAAAAAAAGAAGAAAAAAAAGATCTGTGTTATCTTACCAAAGTTTGCACACCTGCTTTTGTTTACAGCTTAATTTTTATTCACAGCTGTAGGAAATACAGTATCCCACTTTGAAAATCTATGATTCAAAATCCAAGATGGGAGATGGCCAGATACTCTTTGGATCATGCTGGAGAACATAATCCTCAGGTTTAATGCAAAATGTATTAAATTAGAAGCGTATGTTTTGCAGAAAACAATGTTTTTAAGCATTCCCTGTCCAATAGTCGTGGAGGGTGTCTACTTCAGTCAGATGATAGACTTCTTTAATGACCCATTAATTTTCCTGCTGCTATATCATGAGCAAAGATGTCCGCATACACACAACTGCATTAATCAGCCACTGATCTGCGGCAGATTATAAACTCATTAGTTCTGAAATGTTCTCTTCTCTCATTTTGTATTTGCGATTGTCATACTGAGCAGTCTTTCAATATCCACTATTAGTACCATCTTCACATCGTCTTCTTCAAAGGCTAGCCATAAACTAGAGTGTTTGATTTAAAAGAAATGTGAATGATTGCCACTCTGATTTGCTGGTCTGTATTACTCACCCATTGTATGCTGCTCTAACTATGAAAGCGGTCTACAGAGTGTCAATTCTACTTGTTTTGCAATATCTGGCTTTAGCCATTCAAGTCAATAGAGTGACTCAGGGATGGATAGAAGTATAAATGGATAAATTGATGCTAAAAGTGGCCGACTAAGACATTGACACTGGTGAATCGAATGGTAGTGTTTAATGTACTAATTGCTTCTTAAGAACCGAGTCTGACACGAGGGCAAAAACCGAAAGCTGGCCTGCTTGCCATTCTAAAAGCTTTTATGTGTTCTCTGTTCCACACACCAATGTAACTGAATGAAACAGCACAATCCACTTCAAAAACAGTAAATATGTCTGCTTAATTCCTTCTCAGCTGGCTATTAAGGTATTAAAGAGGTATTACAGAGGTTTCAGGAACTAGAAGATTTGGTCTCTTGGAAAATTAAGACATTTATAACGTTATAAGTAATATAAAGCTCAAGTATTCAGATTCAATGTCCTTTATGTATAAATGTAGCACATTGTGCTAATCTGAAATCATCTCCTGGCGTTCCCTTTTTTCTTGCTGTGCACAGGTGGCAATGGTGCAGGATGTTCGACATACTTTCCCCACAGTGGATGTTCCAGACCATGCTCACTACACCATCGGCTCTGTCATTCTGGCAGTGGGCATCACCGGCATAGTGGGAAACTTCTTGGTCATGTATGCCTTCTGCAAGTGAGTCCAGATATATGTTGTTTGTGTGATAACCAATGAAATCCTGGTTAGATCTGCTCATCTAGAGTCATTGTTGCACTGCAAAGGCATCACAGAATCTGCTAAGATATAAACCAGGGTTTCTCAAACTGGGGTTCAAGAACAATTGCTAGAAACGATTGAGCTTTTTTTCTTTTCTTTTTTTTTTAATTGTAGGGTTTGACATTTCTTTTGTGTATGTTTTCAGGAGTAGGAGTTTGAGAACACCTGCCAACATGTTCATCATTAATCTAGCTGTCACAGACTTTCTGATGTGTGTCACTCAGACGCCAATCTTCTTCACCACCAGTTTGCACAAGCGATGGATCTTTGGGGAAAAAGGTAATCCAGATGTCAGATAATCATGGGCGCTTGATCAAACCCGTGGTTCATTTCCAGGATTTCATATTTACTTGCACAGATGCTAAGTCAACTCTATAGGGTGAGTTCATGAGACTGATTCCAGTGCAGATGAGAAGAAAGTATAACAGATAATAATAAAGGATCTCAGTTAAAGGGGGATTATGCAGTGATGCATAACTGTATATCCTGGTGAAGGAGAAGAAACACCTTAGTGTCACAGAGGCCAAATCGTATGTAGATATGAATCAGTGTTCAGTTAGCCTGAACATATTTCAATTACAATGCAAAGGGGCTTCTCAAAATCTGCAGGTGTGTGTAAAAAATGTGCAATTATAAACTCCGAAATTTTTATTTTTTATTTTTTTTGATTCATTAAGCTGATTGTTTGATGAATCAGTGCTCTGAAAAAAATAATTAGGGTTCTGCTTTGTCAAGATTTTTCCAGTGTGTTATTATTGAGGAAGAAAACAGTGGTAATTGTATTTTTATTGTTCTAGAATATAAAAACAAACATTTTTGTAAAAGCCCATGAATTAAAATTAACTGTTTTATCAACACTTTTTGCACAACTTGATCTGAGGTAAATTGAATGACGGTTTAATGCTATAGTCAGTGTTTCCAACCCAAGTTTACAGTAATAGTAGCATATATTAATAAAAAAGTACATTTTTCTATTTTAGTAGAAAGTTTATTTTACATTTGTTTAGTTTGTATTCCTAAAACCCAGAAGACAATTAGCATATTTGAGCCATTTTCTCTTTATGGGTTTGTACCGTAACCAAGAGTGGTGAAAGAAAGTCTAGGTCTATTTCAAGTTGAGAAGTAATCATTTTGAGCTATTTGCAAATATTATTTTGAAATATGTACACAAGCACTTTTATTTGTATGCCTAATATGTCAAAACACAAAAGTGTTTCTTGTCTCATCATGTAAATGACACCATATTTTCAATTCAAAACAGCCATATTTGAGAAAAAAGTTGAGTAGTTTGCATCTCTGGATATACTGTTGTTAGTTTAACATCATAAAACAGTTGTCAAATATTAAATGTTTCCATACGTTCATCTTATCTGACGTCTGTGTAGAATAGCAGTTAGCGACTCATGACTGAGCAGCTCCCTACAAAGTCAATATATTAGAGATATAATCTCTCATTCAAGCTCTCTTAAACATATTATTGTGATTATTTTGTATTAGTCCTAAAAACCCCTCCTGAAAGGACAACAATTGCATGATTACATATTCATAATGCAGTAGCATGTGTGGGATTAATGTGATGCCCTAATTTTAGGCTTTTGAATAACGCCACAGATAAAACAGAAAATGTCGGGTCATCTGAGGATCCCTTGATCACTGATGGTCTTGTTTAGATTTCAAACCTTTTAAGCATTTAAAGTGTGTTCTTTGAAGTGAAGCAGTTGCTGGATGGTTGATGAAGTGGAATGACTCAAACTCTCGAGGTCTCTCTTCAACCTGAGGAATGTGTGAGAGATCTGCTGCGCTTTCTCTGAATGATATTCAATAAAACACCCTCACAGTGCTGTAGAGCAGCTTTATAAGATGGTGAAGAGAAATGTGACAGTGGCACCCACTCACTTCATCCATTCACAATCATTGCACGAGTTTATGTTGCCTCGAATCATAGTTGATCAGAATTTAACAAGCTTCTCTGCCTCATCTTATAGACATCACCTTGTTAATAATAGCTGAGAATCTCACAACCCCCAGCAGCCATACATTGTCAGTGTTTTATCCACTGTGTTATTGTAGTTTTATGAGTACACTGAAAAAAAAATGGTATAACAATTTTCACTCAGAAATTTCATAAACAATTACAAAGAACACATTGAAATAAATGTGAAATTTTTCATTCAAAAACTGTGTGTGTGTGTACACACATGGTCAGAATTGTTGGTATGAAATATGAAAGAAGGCTGTGAAAATAATAATAAAAAAAAAAAACCTCCTTTTTTAAAATTTTAATTTTGAAACCTCCATTTGCCAGTTTAACAGCTCTAAATTTTCTCCTATAATGCCTGATGAGGTTAGAGAAGACCTGACAAGAGATCAGAGACCATTCCTTCATCCAGAATCACTCCAGACCCTTTAGATTCCCAGCTCCATGTTGGTGCTTCTTCTCTTCAGTTCACCCCACTCATTTCTACAGGGTTCAGGTCAGAGGACTGGAATGGCCATAGCAGAAGCTTGGTTTTGTGCTCAGTGACCCATTTTTGTGTTGTTTTTGAGGTTTGTGTTTGGATTATTGTACGATTGGAAGATCCAAACATGGCCCATTATAAGATTTCTAACAGAGTCAGTCACTTATTGATTTTTTTATATGTTGGTATTTGATAGAATCCATGATGCCATGTGTCTAAACAAGATGTCCAGGACCTCCAGCAGAAATATAGGCCCACAACATCAAAAATACAGCAGTATATTTCATTGTACACATGGGGTACATTTTATCCCTGTGTTCACCAAACCCATCTTGAGTGTTTGCTGCTAAAAAGCTAATTTTTTAGTTTCATCTGACTATAGAAGCCAGTCCCATTTGAAGTTCCAGTCGTGTCTGATAACTGAATATGCTGGAGTTTGTTTTTGGATGAGCTAGGAGAATTTTTCTTGAAACCCTCCCAAACAACATGTGGTGATGTAGGTGCTGTTTGACAGTTTTTTTTTTTAAGGTTTTCTGACCCCGAGACTCAACTATTTTCTGCAATTCTCCAGCTGTGGTCTCTTTGTGGAGTCTTTAGCCACTCAAACTCTCCTTCTCACCATGCATTAGGACGATATAGACACACGTCCTCTTCCAGGTAGTTTCGTAACATTTTATGTTGATTAGAAATTCTTAATTTTTGCCCTGATGGTGGAAATGGGAATTTTCACTGCTCTTGCTCTTTTCTTAAAACCACTTCACTAATTTGTGAAGCTCAATTATCTTTTGCTGCACATCAGAAATATATTCTTTGGTTTTTCTCATTGTGATGATGATTAAGGGAATTTGGGCTTTGTTTTCCCTCCTATTTATATTTCTGTGAAAGAGGAAGCCATGGCTGGATATTTTCATGTTCATAATCACCCTGGAGTGCTCAAAATTGTGAATATGAATGGGAATATACTTAAGAGATATTTTACTCATAAGAATTTCTAGGGGTACCAATAATTGTGTCCAACGTGTATTAGAGAAAAACATTTATTTCATAATAATATTTCCCCCCATTTTAAATTCTTATTATCCAATGAAAGGATAGATTTTTGTGAATTTTTTTAAATAAAAGATCAAAAGGATTAACAACGCAGATTAATTTTCACAGCCTTCTTTGATCAAATTTACCAAGGGTGCCGATATTTTTGGCCATGACAGTATATAACAATATTAATTCAATGTGTATTGATTACATTCATTTAGGCAGTTGCTGTGTGTACTAAGCAGTAAAATGTACAGTGAGCCAGTGATTATTGCAAAAATAAAACCCTTTAGAATAGTACACGATCATCTGATAATCTGAACATAATACATAATATTCAAATAGTGGGAAAGAGTTCAATGATATTCTTGTTCTCTCTAGCCTTCTCATAGCCAGGGCTATAATCAAGCAAAGGTTTCCAGCAATATTTAAATTAGTAGTCAATAATAAATAAATAAATATATAATAAATATATAAAACTTATACCTTTTACCAGTCTGTAAAATGAAAAACCTGTTCACATTGGTGACATTTCCCAAGCAATTGTAGATTCACAGGGTTACAGGGTTTTCCATTATTATTATAATTACACATCCACTGCCCGCATGTGGAACTTGTATAAATTAGCTAGTATTCCTATGCTGATAAGGAAAACGTGTTCTTTTTCCATCTAAAGCCATTTTCCAGTCTTATTCTTTTCATACAGAAGCTTGACTGAGGTGGTTGATTTATTAGGATTGTGTAGTATGATTTATTACTCAAACAATGTAGAAGAAACAATGTGAAGGACTTGCTTTATTAATGCAGTGCTGGATTATTTATTCAGTGCATTATGAAATGCATAAAAGGATTAGTTCACCTAAAAATCAAAATGTGCTGAAAAGGTACACACCCTTAGGCCATCTAAGATGTAGTTGAGTTTGTTTCTTCATCATAACAGATTTGGAGAAATTTACCATTGCATCGCTTGTTCACCAGTGGGTCCTCTGCAGTGATTGGATGCCGTCAGAACGAGAGTTGATATGAAAATCACAATAATCCACACCACTAGTCCACTGGTCCTCTAGTGCATCAATTAACATCTCGTGAAGTGAAAAGCCTCATGTTTGTAATGAATTTGAAGTTTCATTATGAAGTTTTTAACCTCAAACCGTTGCTTTCAGCTAAAATAGAAGCCCTCTGTCCATAATACTGTTTTTTTTTTTTCCAGTGAAAAGGTTGTCTTGTGTAAATCAGGAGAGAAATATGCACAGATCAAGCACCATTTACAATCAAATACAGTCCAAAAGAGTTGTAAAACAAATATGTCAGTGATTTTAATGTGAAAGGAAATCAATGGATGGACTTTTTTTAATTGGAGGAAATGTTATGGATTTTGCACTGGTATTTTGGTCAGAAGCAACTTAATATCTTAATGACGGATTTGTTTCTTATACAAACATGCAGTTTTTCACTTCACAAGACATTAATTGATGGACTGGAGTCATGTGGATAACTTTGTTTTTATGTTTTATTGGCGGTTTGGACGTCATTCTGACGGCACCCATTCACTGCAGAGGATCTATTGGTGAACAAGTGATGTACTGCTACATATCTCCAAATCTGTTCCAATGAAGAAACAAACTGAGGGTGATTAAATTTTAATTTTTGGGTGAACTAGTTCTTCAACATATTTCTTTTTACAGTATTTCTCTCTCTCCACAGGTTGTGAGTTATATGCATTCTGCGGTGCTCTGTTTGGTATCTGCTCAATGATCACACTCATGATTATTGCAGTAGATCGATACTTTGTGATCACTCGTCCTTTGGCCTCTATTGGCGTTATGTCACGCAAACGAGCCCTGTTAATACTCTCTGCTGCTTGGGCGTACTCTATGGGCTGGAGCCTGCCTCCGTTCTTTGGATGGAGTAAGTGCTTACAATCACTCACTTAAAGAGAGGCATTTAATTGTGAAATTCAAGATTGAATAATGTACAGTGGGTACGGAAAGTATTCAGACCCCCTTAAATTTTTCACTCTTTGTTATATTGCAGCCATTTGCTAAAATCATTTAAGTTCATTTTTTTTCCTCATTAATGTACACACAGCACCCCATATTGACAGAAAAAACACAGAATTGTTGACATTTTTGCAGATTTATTAAAAAAGAAAAACTGAAATATCACATGGTCCTAAGTATTCAGACCCTTTGCTCAGTATTTAGTAGAAGCACCCTTTTGATCTAATACAGCCATGAGTCTTTTTGGGAAAGATGCAACAAGTTTTTCACACCTGGATTTGGGGATCCTCTGCCATTCCTCCTTGCAGATCCTCTCCAGTTCTGTCAGGTTGGATGGTAAATGTTGGTGGACAGCCATTTTTAGGTCTCTCCAGAGATGCTCAATTGGGTTTAAGTCAGGGCTCTGGCTGGGCCATTCAAGAACAGTCACGGAGTTGTTGTGAAGCCACTCCTTCGTTATTTTAGCTGTGTGCTTAGGGTCATTGTCTTGTTGGAAGGTAAACCTTTGGCTCAGTCTGAGGTCCTGAGCACTCTGGAGAAGGTTTTCGTCCAGGATATCCCTGTACTTGGCCGCATTCATCTTTCCCTCGATTGCAACCAGTCGTCCTGTCCCTGCAGCTGAAAAACACCCCCACAGCATGATGCTGCCACCACCATGCTTCACTGTTGGGACTGTATTGGACAGGTGATGAGCAGTGCCTGGTTTTCTCCACACATACCGCTTAGAATTAAGGCCAAAAAGTTCTATCTTGGTCTCATCAGACCAGAGAATCTTATTTCTCACCATCTTGGAGTCCTTCATGCGGGCTTTCATGTGTCTTGCACTGAAGAGAGGCTTCCGTCGGGCCACTCTGCCATAAAGCCCCGACTGGTGGAGGGCTGCAGTGATGGTTGACTTTCTACAACTTTCTCCCATCTCCCGACTGCATCTCTGGAGCTCAGCCACAGTGATCTTTGGGTTCTTCTTTACCTCTCTCACCAAGGCTCTTCTCCCCCGATAGCTCAGTTTGGCCGGACGGCCAGCTCTAGGAAGGGTTTTGGTCGTCCCAAACGTCTTCCATTTAAGGATTATGGAGGCCACTGTGCTCTTAGGAACCTTAAGTGCAGCAGAAATTTTTTTGTAACCTTGGCCAGATCTGTGCCTTGCCACAATTCTGTCTCTGAGCTCTTCAGGCAGTTCCTTTGACCTCATGATTCTCATTTGCTCTGACATGCACTGTGAGCTGTAAGGTCTTATATAGACAGATGTGTGGCTTTCCTAATCAAGTCCAGTCAGTATAATCAAACACAGCTGGACTCAAATGAAGGTGTAGGACCATCTCAAGGATGATCAGAAGAAATGGACAGCACAAATATATGAGTGTCACAGCAAAGGGTCTGAATACTTAGGACCATGTGATATTTCAGTTTTTCTTTTTTAATAAATCTGCAAAAATGTCAACAATTCTGTGTTTTTCTGTCAATATCGGGTGCTGTGTGTACATTAATGAGGAAAAAAAATGAACTTAAATGATTTTAGCAAATGGCTGCAATATAACAGAGTGAAAAATTTAAGGGGGTCTGAATACTTTCCGTACCCACTGTATATATCCTTCATTTATTAGAAAGGAAATTGTACTTCCTCATTTTAGAAGCCCACACAGATACTCACAGCAGCATGTAACTGTATTTTATATTCTCAGGTGCGTATGTCCCTGAAGGTCTGCTGACATCCTGTTCATGGGATTACATGACTTTCAGTCCTTCTGTACGAGCCTACACAATGCTGCTCTTTACTTTTGTTTTCTTCATCCCGCTTTTTGTCATCATTTATTGCTACTTCTTCATCTTCAGGGCCATCCGAGATACCAACAGGTACATGCTTTTACCATGTTTATGAGCGTATTTGACCATGTTTCTGGACCGGAAAGAGGAAAAATACAGTTTTTCTGTAAAGAAGAGGAGTATTATTTATCAATAAGAGATCAATTTTACATTAGCGCTATGTTACAGTGATACAAAGACCTCAGCTTTGTAAACTGATGTATATGCTGTCTCTTCTTGTGTGTACTGTATCTATCTGTTTGTTTACACATCTGTGTGATGAAATAACAGAGCTGTCGGAAAAATCAACGGAGAAGGAGGACCCAGAGACTCTATCAAGAAGATGCATCGAATGAAAAATGAATGGAAGATGGCAAAGATAGCACTCATAGTGATCCTTTTGTATGTCATCTCCTGGTCTCCGTACTCCTGTGTGGCTCTTACTGCTTTTGCTGGGTAAGAATCAGTATGATTTGCACCCACAATCCATTGCTTTTATTACATCCTTCTTGATGATGTTAGCTAATTAGTGTTGACGTCAGCTTATTTTTTTGTTTGTTTTATTTATTGCTTTTTTTATTATTTATAGTTACCTGTGGCAACTAAAAGAGCGAAATATTTGACGGATAAAGTCATGCTTCACTTGTCACTGTAACTATGCTCACACACACTGTTCACTGCTTGTGCAAGAATAAAAAAGTTTGACTCTAGTTATTTGTTCAGACGGTACAAAGACTGTCTAGACATTCAAGGCAGAAATATGTCATTAAAAAGAGCAGAGATAGCTTTAAATTAAACATGATAAAAAAATTATGTGTGAGAAGTAGAAATTTTTCAAGGTAGTTATAAGTAGCTAAGGAAAAGTTTTTTTATAACTGTGGCACTAAATTCATATAATGTAATATAATATAATATAATATAATATAATATAATATAATATATAAACATCAGAGAATATGCAAATGTTTTGTTAATTTATTCAAATATTACTTTAAAATTTCAGGGGATACTTCAAATAAATATTTTAGATCACTGACAAAAACGCTTTCTTATAATTTAATATATAATATATATGTAAAGACATGATTTCTTCCATCACTGTTTTCTTCAGACTCCCTTTGACAGGTTAATGATCACATACACCACGTACCTGCTGCTTCATTTCCAAAGGACTCAATGGTTTTACTCATTTACCGCCTCTTTGTAATCTAATATGTCTGTGCGGAGCTGTGAGGCCATGTCATGCTGGTTAGACGAAAGTAAAGCATTATAATGATGTGTAATGTTATGTCTTCTCACTCTTTCCACAGCTACGCTGACATGCTCACACCCTACATGAACTCTGTGCCTGCTGTGATCGCCAAAGCATCCGCCATCCACAACCCAATCATCTATGCCATCACTCACCCCAAATACAGGTATGATGATGCTCAGCATAAACCTTTCTACCAACAGTTGTCTACTCTGTTGCATTTAAAGAGAACTGATATGTAATTTGTATTGAAATAGAAAATTACCAAGCTTGCACTGATTTTATATCAAAACCCTGAATTCGCACTAGTGTTTAAAAGTTTAGGGTTGGTATAACATTTTGGAATTGTTTTGGAAAGACCCCCCTCCCCCCCCAGAATACAGAAAAATAGTTTTTCTTTTTAAAAATCTTTTGTAACATTTTAAATGTCTTTCTTGACACTTTTGATCAATTTAATACATCCTTGCTGGACAAAAGTTTTCATTCAAAACAATCTTGCAGACACCAAACTTTTGAACAGTAGTGTATTTATTTATTTGTATTTTATTGTAAGAAATTATGGTAACACTTAACTTAAAGCCTTAATGTGTAATGCCTTATAAGTGTTATTAAAGGCTGTAATGCATTATAATTATTCATAATGTACATTGTACTACATTATATCTTGTTGTAAATAATTATAACCAAATTTAAAATGCATAGTGTAACCATGAATTGATAAGTGTTATAATGTATTAACTGTTGTTACAATTACTCATGAGATGTTCATGTTCAATGCATTATAAGGTGCATTGCAAGGCATATGTAATGCATTAAAAGTACTTTTATAATGCATTATACATAAAAGCTTTAAATAAAGTTTTACTGAAATTTCTGTTAAAAATAATAAAATCCTGGCAATATTTTACATTGTGCACTAACAGTGAAATACCCTGGCTGCATACTGAAGCACAGCCGACTAACCAGCAGCTCTGGTTTATTACACACCCTAGTTTCCAATACCAAGAAACCTGTCCAGCGAAATGAAACATTGTTCCACAAACATGCACGCTGCGTGCTTCAAGGCCAGGCAGATCCAAATCGATCAGTGGTTTTGTGTACAGAGCGCAGGCACAAGTACCTTGAGATGACAGAGGTAGATTCTGACCTTTAAAAGTCAGATTTACTTCAGATTGATCCGCTCTGGATGCATTAGGCCATGTGCTGCTCATAACAAATCTGAAGATTAATGCCTCACGATGAAGCACCTAAATGATGAGGCCATCATGTACCCATTCTTATCGCCTGGAAATAATGGGATCCTTGTGAAGGATTGATTTGAGCTGTCAAGTTTGGTTTTGATATAGGGCACAATGAGTACAAAATTCCCTTGCCCCTTGAAAATTTATGGCATTTTTAAAAAAGAAAGGGTATTCATTTTTCATTGACAGTTATGGAAAGTTGATGTGAACTGCAGTTTGCAGTTTCCTCTTTCAATGTTTCTGTCCTTCTTTCACATATCACTTCTCTCTCAGGTCTGCCATTGCAAAGTATATACCATGTCTGGGAGTCCTGCTGTGTGTGCCTCGTAGAGACCGGTTCAGCAGCAGTAGCTTTATGTCCACACGACGTTCCACTTTGACAAGCCAGTCTTCAGAGACCAGCTGCAACCTACACCGTGCCGGGAAGACACGCTTGTCCTCTGTGTCTGACAGCGAGTCGGTAAGAAAACACCTTAAGGCCAGAAACAAACTCTACACGTGTGTGAACCCAAATTATGTCTGAAAAATATGCCAGAACCAGTGTCAGAAATTGTTAGGGAGTGATAATTGTCCCCTGAAAATCAGTTTTACGGGTGTTTTTTTTTTTTCCTTTCTGATGGCGTACTGTATAATAAACATCATGTGGTCCATTAATTTGAAATACTTCAACTGAATAAGTTTAATCAAATGGCCAACCTGGAACTTAATAGACCAAGAACAGAATATTATGCAATATATCAAATGTTAGGTAATAGATACCTAACAGATGAATTCGGTGTAGACACAGTTTTAATATCTGGGGCATTTTGGGCATTTTCTGTAGCATTTTTGTTGTTGTTGTTGTTGTTGTTGATTCCTCTCCCTGTGATTAATAATGTGATGAAAGTACTGAGCTCATTGCATTAGCTGCATGAGGACATCACCAAGTGAATTTGATTTTAACAGACAATAACACTTTTGTATAGGGACTAATTCTCTCTATTAACTACTTGCTTATTAGCATGCATATTATTAACATATTGGCTGTTTATTAGTGCTTACATATTCTGCATGACCATATTCTACATCCCTAATCCCAATACCCAATACCTAAACTTAACAATTACCTTACTAACTATTAATAAGCAGAGATTAAGAGTTTATTTAGGCTAAAGTCATAGTTAATGGTATGTTAATAGCAAGAATTTGACCTACAAATGAAGTGTGATGACCTAAGTTATGCAAGTAAAGTATATTTAAAGGGATAGTTCATCCAAAAATGGAAATTCTGTCATCATTTCTGTCATCAAATGTATAAAGATTTGGAACAACATGACGATGAGTAAATGATGACAAAATTTAAATTTTTATGTGAAACATGGCCAAGCATTCTCGTTTGCATTTGTGTAAAATATGTTTCTGTCCTTCCTCATCCAAAAGGTAACAGCAACCTCACAATTATTCTTTTTGGATTTCTATTTAAGCTTTTTGATCAGCATTCAGTGTGTGTTGTTTATGGACAGGGCTGGACGGACACAGAGGCTGATCTCTCCAGCACCAGTTCACGTCCTGCTAGTCGTCAGGTCTCATCTGACATCCATAAAGATTTGTCAGACTTCAAGCACAGCAGCTCTCTCAAGCTGAAGGTCAAGAGCAGAGACTCGGGTATCTTTGACAGAACCTCAGCCCAGAGTCTAGCTGAGCCAAACTTGAACCGGACCTGTACATACATCAGCGTAAGTGAGAGTCTTCAAGAAGTGTTATATCTCACCTCATTAATCAAAAGCTTCCCAGCTCACTCAGCGCTCCTTGATATATGAAATTAGGAAGATTCATTTCAGAGAGGAAATGACTCCATCAGATTTAAAATTCATTTGGAAATTTTATTCCATCCTTCATATCTTGAAGACAGTTCACTGCCCTGGTTTCAGCCAGCATAGTTCTGTGACAAATGACAAGAGTGTTCAAGAGTGGGCATGGTTATATGTGCTAATGATGCTCTTTCTGTGATTTCTTTTGACTGTACATTAATTAAATTTGTGGGAGATTTGTGCTTCTTTCACCATTTTTTCTTAGATAAGGCGGAACTTTAATTTTTTTCTGAGATCCACACACAGCTCTTCTTGCTTTAACTCTCCAGATGAAGATGTATTTTTTAATTTAGCCTGGTACTGGTACTGCTTAATAATGATCGATTTTCTATTTCACTTGAATGATACATCACAAGGGAAACTTAACATTATCGAAAGTTGTATTAAAAATACAAATGTCGTGCACTGCTTATTCAATGGCATCACTACTGATTCTACAGCACAAAGCAGTACGAACCAGAAACATTCAGTGCAGTTGGTGTGATCTATATCCCAAACAAATGTCTCTTATGAACCGATTCCTTCAGTGAATCATATATACAGTGCAACCAGTGTACTCTGATTGCTGAGTGAATGACTTTTATGAGCTGGTTCCTTTTAGTGAATCAAACACATACAGTACAACCAGTGTAGTCCAATTCCCAAATGAATGACTCTCATGAGTTAGTTTTTTAATGAATCAAACACATGCAGCGCAGCCAGTATGATCTGTTTTACAAAAAGAATGACTCTTTTGAGCCAGTTCATTTTAGTGAATCAAACACATAAAGTCCAGCTAGCGTAATCGGATTCCGAACTCTTATGAGACAAGCAGTGCAGTTCTGTATTTTGTCATTATTATTAAATAAAAATAAATAACTAAAATATGTTATCATGTTTAAAAATATATATTTTTAATATTTATTTTTTATATTTTAATTATCTAATTGCATTTATGTAGCTTCTATAAAGAGGAAGAATTTTTTAGGATTTTTTTATTTAATATTTTATTTTGTAATTTTAAACTATGATTGCATGGTTTGTTGTGTTTCATAATTTAGCATTTAGAATTGTTTTTTTTGTCCACAGCTTTATCAGCACAGACTTGCGACCCATTTTTGGATTGAGAACCACTGATCTGCTTCACTGGAGCGATTGTACAACATACAGAGCAATAGTCAGACAATCACTCTCTCATGTTAACGGACTGAGACAAATCCTGCTTTTATGCTTATCATTTACCAGTCAAAAGGATATATAATGTCACATTGTTTCTATTTTCCAGTCACAAAAACTTTTTTTACAAGTTTTAAATGAACAGAAGTCAAATCAAATTGATTTGGCTCCCAAAGGCTCCTTTTGTTAATATAATGTTAATCAGGCCATGAGCCAGTAGAGCAAGTGACAGATGTAAATGGTACGGTGTGGGTCAGTGCGCGGGGAGTTTCTTTAAAGAGCAGACTTGAATGAGGGTCCATTACATTGAGATTAAGCCTGCCTTAATTCTCCTGCTCTAATCTGCTGGTTTTAGAGAAATAATCCCCATAAACAGAAGCTCATCCCATGTCATCAAGATGAACGGCATTAGTGCGTCCACTGGGTGGCACCTTTTGCTTTGCCCTTCCACCTCATTTTTATTGGTCACAGCCCATTTTAAACACTAAGTGTGCTAACTTAATCAGTGATTAAAGATCTGAACTTTAAGAATGAGAAAGAGAAAGTTGAACTATGGAACCATGTGAAAAAACTCATAATCATACATTTCATTCCTATCTCCTCTTTCCCTCTTTCAGACGGTGGGCGATAAAGATGAGATCTCAATGGCTGAGGTCAGCCTGTCCAGTTGTCTCTCGTCCTCTGTAAGTGCACTTTTTGGACTGAATTAGTTTATAAATTATGTTTTTGAGTTACAATTATTAACATATGATGTCAGTCACTTCATGTACTAATGCAAAAACATAAGGTCTCTGTAGTTATTAACATAGAAGTGTCTGTTGTCTGGAAATGGACGCAACAGAAGGTCTGTGCATAACGAAACCAGATTTACATGTGATTATGTAACTAAGAGAGGGAATTTATCTAAGTGAATGACACTTTTTCAGCAAAGGTCAAATATAGGAGGAGAAATAATAATAATACAACAGTCTGAGATATTCCTATCAGCACTGGAGCAGATTTCTCAGAGTATGCTGAAAAAAAAACTGTATTTAATTTGTTCTGTAATCTTTTTTTGAGGTTGTGTGAGAGAAAACACTGATGTGTTTGATTAATACGGGACTGAAAGTCCATTTGTGAAACACAATTTTACTAAACTCTTCAGGGAACACTAGTCCCCTTCAAACAGGTCCAATGGCGGTATATGTTCCTGTTTATTAATCTTTTGTGTTATGAAGGGGCTGTTTGGTTAAGCATACAGGATTTCAATACACTGAGTTAGTCACATTCTGAGGAAGAAAACAGCAATAGCTTGATCCTCAGAGGGAAGAGATACACAAATGCCAGACTTTAAATGAAACCAACCCACATGAGGTCAAATTAAGCATCCAAATTGTCTTGTGTTCAGACGCAGTAGTGTTAATCAGAGAGGCCGAGGTACACTGACAAAAAGTTACCCCAGTGTGTCATTATTATAGCTGTACCGACTGGAACCCAGCCCTGGAAGCGATGACAGGAAGCAAACCTGTCAGTGAATGTAAACACAAACTCTAGTCCAGAAAGTTCTCAGCAGATCAAGCTAAAAAAAAACATTCCTGTATTGCTTGAGCATCAACATGACTATGGCGAGATTTGTTTCCAGTGCACTGTGGGAGTTTTCATTGATTCCTACAAGCAAGTCTAATACCTGCTTATGCACTCCCAGCCTGATCTCATTAAGTATACATATTAATAAAACACACACAAACACACTTTTATTCAGCATGGATGCATTTAATTGATCAAAAGTGACAGCAATAACAAAAGATATTACAGCTATATCCGTTTCACCATTTTCAACTCACTAACTATCCTTTCTCTGTCACATTAAGGCAAATATAGTCTCGGAGAACGTTGATGAGAAAAGACTGTTGGCTCGGATCCCTTCCATCATTGTGACGTCAGAGTCCAGTCCTGCCCTCCTCTCAGAAGGTCGCAGCGGCGGCCCATCCAGACAGCTCCCAGGTGTTTCGGTGGAGGCAGCCTCTGTCACTGCGGAAGCTGCTGGAATTGACTGAATAGGGGCTGCACTACCACTTATTTATACTTCAGGACACCATCTTAACAGACTCTTGGTCATCTGACTTATCCCTTCCTCCTTTTTTGTCTCCTTTACACAGGGATCCAAAATGAACCTGCATGCAGTTAGAGCTGACACCTGAAATTTGGCTGTGTTGTATTCGTTGTACTTTTGCCTGTTTTGAGGTGGAAAATGGGCAACCACAGGCTATACGGGGTAAACAGGGTCTTTATTTTTACAAGAGGACACCCTTTAAGCAGAGGTGTAAAATACTTGAGTAATTTTACTTGATTACTTAAGTATTATTTTGGGGGATTTGTACTTTATTCAAGTACAATTTAAACTGGTTACTTGTACTTTTACTTGATTACATTTCTGGAGAAAAAACAATACTTTTTACTCCTTACAATTTTAGTTCATCTTAAAAAGTACATTGCATTTTTATTTTATCTTATGCACAATAAATATGGTAAACAGAAGTTCAAATGTGCGTGCTTGACATGAGAACCAATGATCAATGTTTTCACGCATTTCAAGCACACACATTTCTACTTCAGTTATGACTTTCATCAGGTAAATGTCTGGCTTCAAAAGTTCACTGTCAAATCTGAGGAAGCATATTGAGGTAGCAAAGTTGCGTTCCCCCCCCAAAAAAGTTTATTCATTATTCTTTCTGTTTTGATAGAGCCATTAGCTGTGTAATATATTAGTTGAATGCACAAGATTGACTGCAAATAAATCGGTGATCAGAATTTAAATACAATTAATATTTTTGTGGGAATGATTTTTTTTTGTTTGTTTTTTTTTTTTTATTAAATTTGACAAATCTCCAAAAAAAAAAAAAGTGTTTAAATGAACGTTTTATGTTAAATAAAATTGTAATTTATGCTTAGTGATGTTCTTACCAGGTAGTGGATATTATGTGACATTATGTGAGTAGCAATTAAGACTGTCAATTTGCTTATTAATTAATCTAATTACTCACAAATAATTATCAATATTTGCAGAGAAAAAAAACTCTAAATGCCCCAAATAAACAATTAAAAGTTTAATTATCCTTAGACAGTGATGTTGAATAGACAACACAAAAAAAGTGGCCTTTCAAAATGTTAATGTTGTATGTTTTAATTCTGTGACTCTCCTCATTAATGCAACACATTCTTGTATTCTGTCTGGAGTATGTTTTAGCCTCTGTATCACATCTTGCTATTCAATGGAATAGTTCACCCAAAAATGAAAATTCTCTCATCATTTACTCACCCTCATGTCGTCCCAGATGTTTATGACTTTCTTTCTTCAGATGAACAAAAGAAAAGATTTTTAGTCTGTATAATGCAAGGGGACAGGATCACTTCAGAAACCACACAAAGTGAACACGACGGTCAAGTTTAAAATATTGGTGTTTGTATTTTTTGTATTTATCCTTTCACTTAAGAAGACACTGATTCATTAACAGGGGTTGTATGAGTTACTGTCTGTCATATTCATTTTTGGACGTCCCATACACTTGCATTAAACAAAGAGAGATGATTTTGTTTTTCTAAAACTCTTAGTTTGTGTTAATCTGATAAATGAAAATCATATATATATATATATATATATATATATATATATATATATATATATATATATACATATATATATATATATATATATATATATATATATATATATATATATATATATATATATATATATATACATATATATATATACATATATATATATATATATATATATATATATATATATAGGATGGCATGAGGGTGGAAAGGATGGAGTTTCCTTTTAATCCCTTTCCCTGTATGTGTGTTTGTATGTGTGTGTGTTCCACTGTGCTGCATTTTAAATGTTGTTGCACTAGATGTATGTGTTTGACCTGTGCAGTTTTTGTTTTGTTTTCTCCCTTTAACAAAACTTCTGTTTATCTGTTAGAAAAAAATAAATACTTCTACTTTTTTAATACTTGAGTACAATTTAAAGTTGTACTTTTTTACTTTTACTCAAGTATGTTTTTTGCCAGATACTGGTACTTTTAATTGAGTAAAATTTTCACTAAGTATCTGTACTTTCACAATTTTTGAGTACTTTTTACACCTCTGCCTTTAAGGCTTCTTTCAGTGGTGTGGAGATGATCCTCTCCTCTCAGGGAAGAATATGACAGTTCTGTGGGAAAAGCAGCGATCAGTGTCTCAGTTATGGATTGACACTGCTCAGAATATGTATTCAGATACAGCCATCCCTGCTCATCCATAAAAAGGTTGTGCTGTAGGCCATAGGAATAAACAGTTCCCTGCATCTGCACAAGATCAAAAACAACACAAGATGTGACTTGAAGATTCAAACGCCTAGTTTTTACATTTCGGTCTATGAAATGTAGAGCCCTGTCTACAGGTGTAATCACTCTAGGACAGAAAAGTGGATATTTTAATGTTTCTTTAAAGATAAAGTGTATAATTTTTTGTGTATATATGTAAAAATAGTTTAATTGTAATGGATGATAAATGATAAATGGATGGTACTTTACTACTTCATTGAAATATATTACAAATAAAACAATAAAAAACTAAAATCAGTCATTATGAATGATTAAAGTGAATTTAGGCATCATAACATTATAATGTACTGTCTAAAAATATATATTAATTTTCAGATTTGATAAAGATTACATTTATCAATACTTTTAACGAATTGACTTTAAATCTTTAATTTTCTGAGATAACTGATATGGTACGGATTATTATGCAATTCTAATTAATTTTTTTTTTTTTTTTTTTATTAAACTCTTCAGCTTCGAGTTTTAGGTATACCCGCCAACATCATAATAAATCAAGCACTTTGAGAACCAATTACATCTTTCTTGCTGCTGATTGAATACATTTGTATATTTTTTTTCCATCACTGTATGGCCAATACATATATTATTGAATGTTAATAAGAAAGTGTGCTCAACAAATGATCTTGACTGTATGACTTCTCATGCTTTTGTGCTGTGCCATGTTTCTCTATCCACCTGTGAATATTCATAGTTGTGATTGTCTGCATGCATTCTTAATATAAAATAGGCTCCTTTGATAGACATATTTGATTTTAAATGATCCTTACTTTCCATGCAGGCTACAGTAACCCATATTAATATGAAAAATTGTCTTTTAAATTCTGGTTTTAGAGCCCGTGGCTCTAATGAACTGTACCTTTCAGATGCAGATGTGCCTTTCTGCTGGATTTCAAAGATGCTTTATTGGGATTAATATGCCAGCATCTGGGAGTCTTTAGGGATTAGAGGGGAAAGGCTTTTAACAAGATTAGTTTTGGGAAAGTGCTCCATTGCTTTTAAAGGCTGCTGTGTTGTCAAAGTTACACACACATTCTCAGATAATGGTCTCTGAAGCAGTTCAAATGCACTGTCACTCTCTCTATCTCTATTTACCTTTTCGTTTTGAGTTAAATGTGCTTCATAGATGAGTTTATGATGTACTATGAGGTGGGTTTGCATATTTACTGATGTTGCCAGAATGTTCACCTGATTAGCAACTCTTCATTTAGCGGTGACACACGTTTAGCAGTGAACACATACTGTATATCCTGTCACTCACAGTTATCATGTAGGTCAATAGTGTGTCTGCTGACTTGCATGTGATTTGTTGTCTGGACGCCGTCGGGTGACATAATCAAGTGTTATATGAATGATAAGTTAGCTTATCAGCTAAAGCCACCAGGTCATACATATTATTTGTGATAACATTGTCACGTCTTCACTGCCTTTCCCTTTCCTGTTTTATTGACTGTAGTTCTGATGTTGACCCCTTATTATATTAATAGTTGCATTGTAAAATTCATGGTTAATTGTTTTACTGTTTACCAATGCACCTGCATATGGCAGATGAATTTAAAAAAATTTCAGACTTTAAATATTTCTCACTGCCCATAAAACTGCATTTGTATAATTTTTAATTAAAGCAACTGTATGCACTTTTTTTTATTTTATTTTTTCCCACGCTCCCCCGAACGTCTGTTCTGAGAGTATTTAATTTGGTACAAATTCTGTTAAAAGGATGGGCCCAGCTTGCAAAAATATGTTCTAAGAACATTTTGTTATTGTCATTAAGTTAAGAAAATGATATTTCTGGATGTTCTCTGAATGTTCAAAACGTCCAATTCATTTAAATGTTTAAAAACGCTTTTTTCGTTGTTTTTTTTCTGAAACAATCTATTTTATAATTTTCCAAACATTATGGGAGCGCTGCTTTTAAATGTTCCGGAATGTTCTGTACAAGTAGCAACATTTAAAAAACATTACAGAAAAAAAAAAAAAAACATTCCATGAATGATATATAAATAATGTTTTTGTACTAACGTTTTGAGAACAATAAAGACCAGATGAAACTCTGAACAAACATTCTGTTAACGTTTCTTGAAGAATGTTTGTTCGTCAACTTTGTAAGAACCTTGTCAGAATGTTAGCCAAAATCCTGAGAATGTTCCCTCTTAGCTTGGGAGTGCCTTATGGCAGAAATGAATGCATGTGTACAACTATCTACTGTAATTAAGTTATGTATTTATAGTTATATATTTAGACAGTGAATTCCACTCACTTAACTGTAGGGGGCTCCAAAGTCACAAAAACACACAAAACTACTTACAGTTGCTTTAAATAATGGATATTTAGTTGGTTTTCCACTTTTAATTGTCCTAGATAAACTTGTGGCTTTATGATTCTTGCATTTTAATTTAAACCGTTTGTGAAGAGTAAACCAAAGTGTGGGTTTAGGAAGCCTAAGACACTCAGCAACTTCCACTGAGCAAACCACAGCAATCAATTACAGTCCTCACCTCAGCAACCTCTCTAACATGGAAAGAGACAGAAAACATGTAGGCTTGCAAATGTTTTCTAGTCAAGTGGTCCAGATTAGATGGTAACGAGTGGCTGTTAGGCAGAGGTGCTGATGGCTGCTGTCTGGCATTTTGCACTTCAGGACGCAGTAAGATCTCATTCATTAGCCCAGATAATTACCACAAACTCCCTTTCTGAAGCCTTTTGTTTATATTCATCCATTTCATCATCAAAAAAAGTTAAAAGTTAAAAAGCTATTTCTATAGAAACTATAGGCTTCCCAATGGTCTGGAAAAAGCCTTGAGCAGCCTATAACTATGTATGAAAGCAGTTGGTGGAAAGTGGCTCTGCATTTATAAGATTCACTCTGTCTGACTCCTACAATGAGCTCTGAACAAGGTCACAGGCCCCTGGAGATAGGATTAAAGAGTAAACAACTCTATGCTATTGAATTTTTCATTTTTTGCAATTTATAATAGAGTATATATAGCCTGGACTCTCTGACCTAAATTTGAGATGATCTGAGTATCTCTGCTGACCTTATGTTGGGGTCGCTGCAAAACCATATTTAATAGTCCTAGCTTTGATATTTTGTATTTATATTTCTTTACATATTGTTTCTCCTAATCAGTAAATCTTGTGTGGTGCTACTGTTTTTTCTTCATAGCTGTTCTTCATGCACATGTTGGATGGCCAAAAGCATAAAAATCTTAGTCCATCTTGCAATGGGTGTGTGATTTCACTTTAATTTATTGGATGATGTATTTGAGTGATTTATAATGTTAATAAACATAAAATTCTAAGTATTATGAGTTATACTTGCATGTAAAATCTATATTTATGCATTTTGGTTTTAGGAGTATGAAAATATGTAAAATGTGCAATCTTGTTCAAAATACATGGTTTTGTGTTCTTTTGATGTTCAGCATTTAAGAACGAGACACATAGTTGACAATCCATTCAGTACATTGGTTACTTGGCAATCTAATTGTCAGATTGATGAAACTGACTGATATAGTAAAGCTTGTTAGACAGTTACACTTCTGTCACTTCTGTGGTATTGTTGTATCTGTGACCCAGTGTAAAAAATGGTCAGGAGAGGAACCATCTCTGCAGGTGTTAGATGATGATAACCTTTGGATACAGTACGCCCTGTGATAAAGATGTTGAGAATAATCTTTACTAGGTTTTTAAGGTTGTTTTTGACCAATTTCCAGAAAAAAAGCATGCAAAATAGCACTCACTTTTAGAACTCACTTTTTAAATACTCGACAGTTTTGTCCTTTCACCTTTAGCACTTTAAATGCCTCTGTTACTTCAATAGGATTTAGCGAAAAGTGCATCAATTAAAATCTGCAGTAATATGTTGATTGTTTGTTAAAAGGAATGGAAAAGGTTAGTGCAGGAGTTGTCACACTCACAAGTGTGAATTTAAATAATGACAGAGTGGGCTCAAAAAAAATCTACCATGTCACAGTGGATGAATACAGAGAGGAAAGTTAATTTATGGCTGAGAGTGAGCTTTACTTTTTTCTTAGATCTGCATTGTTTGTAATAATAGCTATCGTGTGTGTCATTATGTAAGAATGCTTTCTATACTTGTCACCCTAGCCTAGAGAATAAGTGTGACCTGGCTAAATTATACCTGTGATCCTTCACATGAATGGACAGAATGAAAGGTGGATGTCCTGATGTCCTGTTATCCTGTGCCATTCATGTATTGACGGCGTCAGTTGTCTTCACTAAAAGTGTGTGCCTTTCAACCCACTAGATGACAACAATATGGAATCAGGACAAGAGTGTTTCTTTCATTTTCCTAAATCTAGAGGGGACTGATTGGTTGTAGTGTACTTCATCATTTTGAATATGTTTATTCTCCTCTCTGAATCCAACAGAGGGCCCGTAGCGTAGTGTATTTTAGTACAGTCTAAAGCCATTATGAGTATCCCAATTCACTAAAATATTGGACAACACAATTGTTTTTAACATTGACAATAATAAGATATGTTACTTGAACACCAAATCAGCATATCAGAATGATTTCTGAAGAATCATGTGACACTAACATGTGAGTAATGGCTGCTTTGCAATCACAGAAATAAATTACATTTTAACATTTATTAAAAAAGAAAACAGATATTTTAAATTGTAATAAAACATTACCGTTTTACTGGATATTTGATCAAATAAATGCAGCTTTGGTGAGCGTAAGAAACTTCTTTCAAAAACATTAAAAAATTGCACTGACCTCCAACCTTTTGAACGATAATGTGTAAATTGTTTTACATTGTAGATATTTTATCAGCATCCAAAGCGTTCTCTGTCTGCTGCCTTTGACGCCACAGCTCAGAATAATCACTAGTTTGAGGCTGCATGGCGCCATCAGCCAATTAGTACTGTCGTTTTTCTATAGCTCTACAGTCATTAGTCACATGCCATTTACAGCTTCCATGATTGGCTCAAAAAAACCTTGCAGCAGAACTGAGTGCCCTTTCCAAGATGGAAGAACTTAAATCACAAAATTCTAGGAAGCCCTGCGGCAGCCGAGCAATTGCTACTGAGCAGAACAGGAATGCTAACGGATAGCTTTCACCAGATATTATGAAACTCCTTGTTACACACATTGTGAAATCAGAAAGACAAGGCCTTTGATGACAGTTCTAATCAGTCAACCTCAATCAAATCTTACAGCCACCTACAGTATTTGGATTCACACCCTGAAAGAGCTGCAAAATGACAGTACGTCAGACTTAGCACTAATCGCTCCTTGTTTATTAGTTGCTTCCCACTAGCTCAATATCCATGGTGCCCTATGAGTGGACGCCCATAGGAGCAGAGTGAAAAAATGTGTTACCCTAAGAAGAGTCTATATTCGCCATGTGAATCATGGGGGCTTGGTATCCAGGGGTGTCCCCTTACACACCATATAAGGGCCCCCGGGGCTTGAGTGTTATCGCTTTCTGCAGAAGGGATCTATTCTTAGGCTGTCTGTCCAGGCCATCCGAGCAGGCAAGAACTCTCCTCCTTCTGCTTTTAAAACTTTTTTTTGACTTATTTTGTCAGTGTAAACGGGTAGGATTGAACTATTTGTTTTTTCTGATCGTTCTGTGGTATGTTTTTGAGTTGTGTTGATATTTGAACTCAGGTCCTGTGTGATGATAGTATAGAGACGGATGGCAGAAGTTAATACATATTGTTTCACTCTATTGCGTTTCCTGTCTGTTGTTGTTGTGTTTCAGAGGCTCCTCGGTGCCTGCCCGTATCCGGGTGTTTGGTCATCCCGACTACAGGGAGAAAATTAAAGAAAAAAGAGGACTTTACTGATCCGAGAAGAAGCTTTTCACTTTAAACTTTCTTCAAAATGAGCAATTACACAGTAACTCTGTCTGGACCTGCACCATGGGGCTTCAGGCTGCAGGGAGGCAAAGATTTCAACATGCCCCTGACCATCTCCCGGGTGAGACATCAGCTCTGCCTTGTAGAAATAACAAACAATCCCAACATGCTTTATTTAAACAAATGCCTGCTTTGAAAGAAAGAAAGAAAAACCTCACTACAGAGAATGTTTTGACATTGTTTTACCTCGCTTAACAAAGAAAATCGATGAAAGCTTTGAGTCACACGGTATGCTGGCATTATGTAACATCGTGTTGCAGCTGTTGTATTGGTTATTGTCCAAGCCAAAGCTGAAATTCTCTAACCAGCTTTGTCCCTTTGGCTTGAGAGAGGTGTTGTGGTGCATTTACAGTGGAAAACACTATGAATAGCAATAGATGATGTAAGCTTTAAGAAAATGAATCTGTGAAAGGTGAGAAGCCTGGATGTATGCTACTTGTCTACTTAAATCACATTTACTGCGTTTAACCGATAGTGCTAATTTGCCCAAAGTGATAAAATTAACACACTGGTTGTTCATTTATGACACTGATTCAATCTATTAAATAAAATGGAAAAAGGAGACTTTCAATTTTCTCATGTACAGCCCTTGAAGGAAAAAAGTATTTTAATGGATTTATATCACCCTCACCCTCATATTGCTCCAAACCTGTATGTTTTTCTTCCTTTTGTGGAACACGAAAGATGTTTTGAAAAATATGTCAGTGTTATTTTGGACCCCATTGACTTTCATTGTACCTGTTTTCTAAAATATCTGCTTTTGTGTTCTGCGAAAGAAAAAAGGTCAAATAAGTGGAACGACATGAGGGTGAGTAAATGATGACAGAATTTTTATTTTGGAGTAAACTATCCTTTTAAGTGTAAAAGACATTAGCTTTTGGACGTCTGTTATTTACGCTAAGCAGACGTTGATGTGATGTTTCGTGGAAAGATGCTCAAATTCTCGTTGCTCATAGATGTTGATTCTCATTTCAGCTTTCGGTTTTCTTAGAATTCATTTCTTGATGGTAAGCAGTTTCCCATTTATCATCTCCTGAAACGTGAATGTTATATATACAATTGTTAAATTTATTTGCCTCAAAAAAGAGGAGCAAAGGCGCATTGTCTTATCTTGCCAAATAGATCAATAAGTTGTGCTATTGACAAATGAGCACCATTTACACCTTAATTGAATTGTTAATGCAATGCACCTTGTAACATAACCAGGGATTGAAATTAACTTTTTCACTCACCAGCCAATTTGGCTACGAAATTTTTAAGTTACCGGCCATTCATAACTTCTACTAGCCAAAATAGAAAAAATAAAAATAAAAACAATAAAAATGGAAATAAACCAACAGCTTGAGGCTGTTTACACTGGACATGACAAAGCGACGGTTGCACATCATTTTGTGTCGGGGTTGCGATATTGACAAAAAAAAGTCTCAATATTTTCTGCGATTTTATCGATAAAGATAATTAGACGATATTTTGCTGAGTGTATTGTGCTGATATCTTAAGAACTGCCGTGGACAGCTGACTCCTAACGTTTTTGATATTCTTCATATTCTGTATGGTGATCAGTTCACAGCAGTGATAGAAATTAATCTTTTCCAATAAGTTTAAATAGATTTTTACCATTTATGGGCATTTTTACCTTTATAAAGCAATTCTTTCTAAAAGTGTGCATCATCTTTTGAGTCAAATTGTTACATTTAATCAGTAAATTATAATAATAATAAATTTAGGCTATTACTAAAATGAAATCAGTATCAAGAAAATTAATGTTTGCAGAAGTTGTGTGAAGTGGCATTTAGATGTATTTATACTTTAATGCAGCTCAGAGGGACACGGAATGCTTTAACCTGCAGTTACAAATGCATAAATAATGCTTTGATATTTTAAACATGAAATGTTGAACACTAATATTTGAAATTAATTACAAAATGAAAAGATACTTTAAATGTAAGTCACTGTTAAGTGAGTCATTGCGATTGAACTGAATCATTTAAACGGTTGATTCATTCAGGAACGAAACACCGTCATGTTGCTCAGAGACGCAAAACAGTGCTGTGGCTGTGTTTGGAATGTTTTTTGTTGGCGAAATAGAGCAAAAACAGACAATATGGTGTCTAAAACGTGAGTCTCTTGATATTGACTGTTGCTTAAAAAATCAGCACGGTTACAAATGTGATATTGATTTTAAGAAAAAACGTCACTCTTCATGTTAAATTGATTAAATATGAATTGATATAAATATATACATTTTCTGCCCCCTTATCTTGAATTATGTGATCGTTCTTAATGCATATTAATAGAGTGAATCATGTAGTGAAAGAACGGAGTCTAAATGTGCACGCGCACTAAGTAAGTCTAACCAGACTTCATCACGTAGTCGCCTATGTGCACTCTGTAGGTGTGTTTTGTTTGGTTTTTGCAATATACTTGATAATGCCATGATGTCTCACGAGTTCAGTATTTGTGCTAAACCTGTGCAGATTTGGCTTGCATAAACTTCCCCAAGACATTAATGAGTGAACATAACTTATGAAAAGTAACCCGCCAAATTGGCTAGTGATTTGACAGCGTTACCCGCCACAGCTGATTTTTACCCGCATTTGGCGGGTTGGTGGGTGTTAATTTCAAACCCTGAACATAACGTATATGTAAAAAATATACACTTGGACTTCTGTCTATACTCCAAGCGTGCTCATCCCATGGCGCCCGAAATCCTTAATGTGTTAGCAGATGGATTCAAGGAAGCCGTGTCCAAAGAGATTATATTTTCCCAACAGAGGGTGAGGTGATTTTCTCTCTGCTATGACAAGAAATCGCTGCCTCTATATAATCAGTCAAAGGCAGTTCAGCCCAGTTTGTTTATTTCATGGCTGTCATCTTTCTTGACATTTGATTGTCTTTCACTTCAATAAGGAGAGAGTCATTGCCTCTGTTTGTCAAGGCCGTGGTAGGTCTCCTCATATTGGCTGTTTGTCTGAAAGCAATTACAGACAGGACCATCGTACAGGGAAAACTTATCTCCATTGTTTGGATTTCCATTACTTTTCTAATCAGCATTGCTGGTAGCACACACTTTGATGTCGTAATAATCAGTGTCAAACCAGGCATCCGTCTGGATTTTATAGTCTCTCCCGACCCAGCTGTCACTGAATATGGAGGTAGATTGAAATGTGGACAGTATATGTGTTCAGATCAGGTCTCAGATTATTGATACATATGTAACAGCCAGAGGTGACGATTTATACATTTTACAATCAAATCTTCACACTCTGTAATAAAAGATCAGCCTCTGTCCTAAAGCACCGTAGACAATCTATACCAAATCATAATCCTGGTCCCAAGGCTGAAAGAGATGCTGTCTTCCACAAAGAAGCCTAGTAATTGCTTTTACTGTTTTCGTAATACTTGTTGATTTTTTTGTAGTGTCTGTAAACAGCGGCATGATGTTGTGACATTTGTCACATTCATTGAAGACAAAGATCCAGTGGATGATCTAATTTAATACTTTGATTCAGTAAATTGCTACATTCCAATATTTTGTGCTTGTACGTGAGGAAAATACCCCAGGATATGTGATATTAGTGTCAATAAAGTTACCAGCAAACAGGTCATGCTAGACGGAAGAGTCATTTACAGTAGATGTTGACAAATGGATTTAGACCTGAGATGCAACCTTTTGAAATATCAAATCACAGATATTCATTTCATTTTTCATGCAAGCTATGATCCAACTTTAATTAAGATGTCCTGTCCTCAAAGTTACTGACATTGGAAAATGACAACACTAATATGAAGACCATGTTAAGTGAGTGACAGAACAATATGAGGTTGTTAATATGTGTGGGGGGTGGTAAGGAGCTGCTTTATTTCCTAATAAAACATTTTAGGCTGCTTTTTAATAAAAAAAAAAAAAGAATAATAATAGAAAATGTATTAAAAATAATTCACTTACATCACTGTCTCTTAGCTATTTTGCTATTTGCCTCCTTTGCAACCCTAAATAAAAAGCTCTTCGGTAGCTAATGATAGCAATTGACGACCACTTTTGGCCCAGGGGTGCAATGCCTGACTTATGGTCACTGATTTTAGCTTAGCACTGAAGGTCAGACCTGCAGAAATACATGCGGGTGCCATAAATGTGAAGAGCACAGAAACAATAGACACATGAGGTCATGGTGAATTTAAATATTGCTTGGAAAGAGTCGCAGGAAGAAAGTCTATTATTGAAGCTGTTAGTTAATTCCTTTTAAAACGCTTCCACAGTTGAAAATATATAGGAGACTGGAGCTATTGTCACTTTTTTTTTTTTTTTTTTTATTCCAGTGATTATTTCTTTATTGTTCAATTTTTTCTAGTCTATTTGTTTTTAATGTTTTTTTAAGGTAAATTATGATGTACAAAAAAGGTAAAAAAAAATAATAAAATAAAAAATAAAGGAAATAAATAAGAGATAACATAAGCCAAAATAAATTGTAATCAACAAATTACAAAATTTAAACATGAACATAAAATGAGGAATCGCAATTGCAACAACACACTCACAGAACTTTAATAAATTCTGATAAGACCGTACACACAGCCAACTTGATAATGATGCATTTAATATTGGAAGATTTTGTCAGTGGCTCTGTAAGCGCCGAATGGCTTTGTGGAGCGGCGTTGCTGATAGCAGAAAGCACTGGCCCTAAATGTCCTGTCAAAGATAATTTCTGTTATTATATTTTTTTTTCGCATGATATGGAAGTCCAGCTCTGCAAAGTGCCGATATTATATTCTGTAAAGCACTTCATAAAGTCCATGACAAAGACAGTCTGTGAAGTCATTTGTGATGTATTATATGAAGTAATTTAACCGCAGATGAATCTGCTTAGTGATGTCCCCAAATGTTTTTTTCTTCATTCTGTTGTATTTTAATGTCCACATTGTGTCTCCATGTGTACTGCAAATTTATAGACCTCATAACAAGTCTGTTCAATTCTACTGCTTTCTAAGCTCTTCAAGGTCGTTAACTTTGACTGTTCAGTGCTGTAGGAGGTCAGGCTGCATTAATCTGAGGTCAAGGCCTTTCTAACACAAAGGTGGACAGCATCAGGCCCTGTTATGCATATAACCTGTGCCGGAGCATAGCAACAAAAAATCGAATGAATATACTGTCAGCGGCATTCGGAGCCTTGCAAATACCCAGAGGTTCCACAGATAGTCCAGATCATCACCCCAACCTTTGCTTTTAGTCAGAAAAGTGCAGGAGGTAGCAAAAGACAATTAAAGCTGGCATTTACCAAGGACTGCCTCATAAATCACAATGCCAGCACTAAGTTTCCTCACTAGTTTCCTCACTAAGGTTCTACTGGCAGATTCTACTATCTCTCAACAATCTGAGATAAAACAGATGCATTCATCTATAACTTGAAAGGCATGTTGGAACACCATGTCTGTGTTTCAAATAAATGTTAAGATTTTTAGGAACTAATGGGAGAGGATGGAGACAGTTGCCATCTGGATTTAAATAAACAGTCACAATGTATCAGATGTTTTCAAATGGATCTTAGCGGGTCATTGGATTTAGCATCTGTTGAAGTGAGATTGGCAGCTTAACAAGTTAAATTAAATGAACAGCTGTATTTTTTATTCATTTTGTGCCTGTTATCCCTCTTGACATTTTATTCTACACTTGAATAGGATTTATATTACATTAATTTATAAATGAAACAAAAGTGTATTTAGTTCAAAGTGGCAGAAGATCAGATACACGATTTGTCTTCCAATCTCATAGCTTTCTCTTAGCTTCACTCATTTTTCATACTTAAGACATTGCCTGTATTTAATTTACATTAAAAACAAGAGAAGCATTATAGCGGACAAAATGAACCTGTGCTTGAACAGTGATTCTTGCTGTGAGTGCATCTCAATTCAGTCGACCAGGGGTGTGAAGCATTTCTTACTAAAGTAACTTTGATGGACAAACTGTGCAAAGCAAACTGTTCAGCCATTTTTTTTTTTTTTTTAAATTATGCAAGTACCTAGGACACACCAGATGTAAAACTGAAATCTTTTCCCTCAAATGTCTTACCTAAAATTGATATTTTATTCGTTCAGTAGCTGATTTTTGTAGTTGTTTGACACTTGCATGATCACAGACCATGTTTGAATTTGTCAACATTGGTATAGCATAATTAAAAGGCATAGTTTTCGCATTACATCTCAATGCTGTAATTGTTGTGAAGAAACATCTCTTTACATTGATGAATACAGTTACATTTCACATTTAAATAGATTTTATTAACCATTTAAAATAAAAATGAAAGAAATCATGCTATGATTTGGTTTGAAAAAAGATATATTTATTAGCATCTATTTAGGATATTAAAACTTATCCTTTAAAATCTATAAAGGATAGATTAATGTACTGTGCAGTAAGTTCTTTGAAGATCTAAATGACATTTTAAGGACTATTTGTGTGTGTGTGTGTGTGTGTGTAATTCAATAAAAGCAGTTTAAGTAGTAATCCAAATTTCCAAAATTAATATTTTGCAATGTAAAACTCAAGTACTGTTCAAAAACATGTTTGAGAAAATGAAATAAAAAATAATAATAATTAATGTTTGTAAAAATAAAATAAAATAAAATAATATTCTGGGAAAGTGATATGTTGTCTTATATCTGAATAATGTCAGCCCAAAAACCAGTGTGATGAATTTATGAATTCCAAAACATCTTTTCTTGGCTCTCAAAAATGCAGATTCTCTCTCAAATCAGTATGTGTGTGTGTGTGTGTGTTTTAAATTAGCCTTTCACTGTCATTCAGTATTCAGCATCATGATTGAAGCGTCGGTCAAGCAGCAGTCTGTTGGCTTAAGTGAAATGTGAACAGGAGGAGGGCGATGATGATGTTTCTAATCTAGTTTGTAGGACCCTGACCAGTGATGCATGCAGTGGGATTTAATTACATAATAGCCAAGAAGAATTATGTCTCAACAGTAAAGACAGGGAAGTGCAAGCAGTGATTCACTATACAGGTGTAAAAATGATGCCTCTATCTGAATGCCTAGTGACTATGAATCTTTTCCAGTGTATCTTATCCAGTGTATTTAAATATATAGCAATGTTTCTAATTTCCTTGCTGATTTGGTGTTTAGAGCAAAACTATGTCCCATACTTTTTCTAATTCCTAAACCCTTGCTCATTATGGATCCCAGTTATTAGGTAAATCATATGCTTTAGTGCTCTTAATGCACCTTCAGACGTTATAATTTGTTTGGCAGTTGGGAATTTACTAGGAGAACATTACAAGAAGGAGAGCTCTTTCAGAAGCATGTATATGTGTGCGTGTTGAGTAATGACAGCAGGTGGGACAGAAGGGTTGGTAGTAGGGCCCCAGAATACAGGGTCAAATTGAGAGGCAAAAATAAACAACAACCTTTATTTTTAACATTTTAATGAGCTGCCTGAAAGTGTAGCCACTGACTTGTTACAAAGATGGGATTTCAATCTCCATTGCTTGGTTTCTGAGCTCAAATCAATTTTTTACACTGCACTGCTTTTTAAATGTTTTTCTTTTTAGTATACTACTGTTAGTCCCAGTTCTTAAGGTTGACTGGCAGATCAGCACTTCGATAGTGTTGATATACAGTAAACACTGCTGACTTTTCTAATTTTATATCACTGCTTCTATATCACCCCTGACAGACTGTCAGTCTGTGTATTAGTTTACAGGATTTTTCACAGGTTACATTGTTGCACCTGAATCATTTATTCATCTGATTCATTCAGGAACTAAATATCCTGAGTAGATTTCTGAACAATTTATTCATCCAATTCATTCAAAACACTGGTTCATTTAAGAATTAAACATTATGAGTGAGTCGTTGAATCATTCACTCAAACGATTCATTCACAAAAACAGATTTTTTTTTTTTTTTTTCACAAACGAAGGTATGTTTTGACTCATATTTGATGCCCATTCAGAAACATTTTTATAAATGTTTAGCACACATCACTTATGTCCTACGGTCATTCTAATCACTTCATTCTAAATGAATAATTGAAGACATTTGTTCAGATGTATGTCTGAAGATAAAAAAAGAACTAAACGGTAAATGGATTCTCTGAGCCAATATTTTAAAAGAAATCTCACTAAAAAAGAGAATATTGTTTATGTTTGGCTTATGCCTATACAAACTTGTGAAAAGCCCTCCAGTGCTTCTGCCCCATTGTGCCTATACAGCAGTGATGCTGTCGTTTTTACAAGAGCTCTTGCTGGAAAATCACTCAAGGAACGCTTCTTCTCATTGTTTAATGATTTTCACAGATTTTCAAGATCCCAAATGTAGTAACTTTAGTTTAAGCATTTTTTTTTTTTTTTTTTTTGTCAAGAGGAGAACATTGTTTGTGTTTGGCTGCTCAGAATCAGCTGATCCACTTGACAGTGACAAGTTATCAGTTAAATTTCACTGATGTACCATGCAAATGTGTGTACTGTTGCAAACATAGTGTGTAAAAATGAATTCGATAGTAATTATCAATAAACAAACAAACAATACAGAATCCGTTTCAATAGCCATGATGATTTTCCATTGGATTTTTTTTGTGTGTTTAAAATCCAATCTGTGCTGTCATTTGTAATTATTTAATGAATGTCTGCTATCTTTCCACAGATCACACCAAGCAGCAAAGCAGCAAGTGGAAACCTCAATCAAGGTGATATAATTACAGCGATCGATGGGGTCAGCACTGAGGGCATGACCCATCTGGAGGCCCAAAACAAAATTAAGGCAGCCACCACCAAACTCAACCTCACCATGCAGAGGTAAACCTTAACACAACTAGAACCTTTTTATGCTTTTTATGTTTTTGATAACTTTTTACTTACTTTATTTCCTCCAAACTAAACTCCTTGTTAGTCTTTCCGTCCAACGATTTCCCATTGTATTCATTGGTGAATGGGTTTTCTTTGAAGGCATCAGAAATGCATCTCATTTACTTTGGCAGCAGACAAGTCTGGCAAGCAAACAAAGTTGTCTGCAATTAAACAGCTCCATGAATGATATAAGCAGTCACAGTTGAGCTGACACAGACCACAAGTGACGGTTATAATACAAATATACTGACAGAAGAATTGAATTCAGAAATGTGTCTGTGATAAATTATCTGGGTATCATGTAGTCCTTCAGGTTGCCAGCATGCACAATGAAAGGCATTGATGTTTAGGGGGAAGGAGAAATTACATTCAGATGGCTTTTTATATACCTTTTTAATATAGTTTATTAATTTAGTATGGACACCCCAAAGCCTCTATCCGAAAGAAGATTAAGTCCTTTCATGTGGCCTCCTGCACTACAGCAAAAGGAGGAAATGTTACTCACAAAGATACCTCAGCTACCCTGTGACATTTCTTAATGCTGGCTCTAGTGTTCACTTTTATAAGCTGCTGCTCCTCTGTCTCTGTCTTTCAGTCGTGAGTGATTTTAAGAAGCTTAGTTGATTCTTCTTATTTATGACCCTTGAGCAAAACACCAAAACCCACAACTGCTCCCTGGGCGCCGCAGCATTGGCTGCCCACTGCTCCAGGTGTATGTTCACTACTGTGTGTGTGCACTTGGATGGGTTAAATGCAGAGCACAAATTCCGAGTATGGGTCACCATACTTGGCCATACACCACTTCCTTTTCGCTTTCCCTTTATTGACAGCAACCACCTTTATTCGTTGGAAGAAGGTGGAAGACATTCTCATATACATGTGGATATTAGTATTATTGTATATTATATGGTAGATATTGGCTGCGTTTCATTTGATTTGGTAGATATAACGCTCCGGTTACTGACGTAACCTCGGTTCCCTGAGATAAGGGAACGAGTGTTATGTATGGGGAAAACTCCTGTTTTACTCTGTACTGAAGCCTGATTTATTCACATTTGTGTAGCTGCACAAACCAATGGCGCTTTAGCCCGCCAGAAAGGGTGGAGCCGACCACTATATAAGTCAGCTTGCAGCGCCATACATCAGATCATTCGACTGAAGCGACAGTCATCGATTCGCGCAGCTTATAGTGCGGCAAGTGACATAACGCTCGTTCCCTTATCTCACGGAACCGAGGTTACGTCAGTAACCGGAGCGTTCCCCTTCGAATGTCCACTTCACGTTATGTATAGGGAACGTATCCAATCACGCCGTACTATGAGCAGACACAGGACATCCTGCTCTGCGAGCCCAGTCTCAAGGCACTAAAAGGACCCCTTAAAACTTGAGCATGTTTCGTCCCAAGCTATGGCTGAGAGCTTTTTATGACCACTTCACCCAAGGGGGATAGTGGGACATTTAAACAGATAGAACTCGCGCCTGCAAGGCAGGGACGTCTAAGTTATAAAATCTGGCAAATGTGGACGGCGATGACCAGCCGGTGGCCGCACAGATCTCACTGATAGATATTCCACTGGACCACGCCCAGGAGGAGGCCATACCCCTTGTGGAGTGGGCCCTCACACCAGTGGGGCATTCCAAACCTTCTGATGCATAAGCCAAGGTTATCGCATCAACGATCCAGTGAGAGAGTCTCTGCTTTGTAGCCGGCAGTCCCTTCTGGCGGCCTCCAAAGCAAACAAACAGCTGCTCAGACTGCCTAAACAGCCTAGAGTGTTCCAGGTAAACTCTCAGAGCCCTGACAGGGCAGAGTGTGTTCAGTCCCTGCTCGCCGTCTGCAACGGAGAGCACCAATAGGGAAATCACTTGAGCTCTAAAAGGAGTTGAGAGCACCTTAGGAACATAGCCATGCCTTGGTTTCAGAATGACCTTACAGTCATTAGGTCGGAACTCAAGACATGAGGCGCTGACTGACAGCACTTGCAAGTCGCCTACTCGCTTAACCGACGCCAGAGCAAGGAGAAGGGCCGTTTTAAGCGATAAGGGCCGCAGGTCGGCTGAGCTGAGCGGCTCAAAAGGGGGGCCTCTCAAGGCCCGCAGGACTCACGACAAGTCCCAGGATGGCACAGTCTGAGGGTGAGGAGGATTCAGCCTCCTTGCGCGCTTCAGAAATTTAATGACCAAGTCGTTTTTGCCTATTGAATAGCCAGCCTCGGGAGAATGATTCACCGCGATGGCTGCCACGTATACTTTGAGCGTGGAGAGGGCGCGTCCTTTATCCAGCAGCTCTTGTAGAAAAGTCAGCACGTATGACACGTCACACGAAACCAGGTCCAATTGCCGTGCAGAGCACCAATGAAGGAAGACAGACCATTTTTGGCTGTAGAGCCGTCTTGTGGACGGCGCTCTCACCTCTAAAATGGTACTGCTTACTCTCGCTGGGAGCCGAATAGACTCCCGTCGAGGCACCAGACATGAAGGCTCCACAGCTCCAGCCGGGGATGCCAAATCAAGCCTTTCGCCTGCGAAAGAAGGTCCCTCCTCAGTGGAATGGGCCACGGGGCTGCTATTGAGAGCTGCATTAGCTCTGGAAACCAAGCCTGGTTTCTCCAGAGCGAGGCCACCAGGAGGAGGGAACACTTGGTCTCCCTGACCCGCCCGATAACCTGAGGAATCAGGGCGATCGGGGGAAATGCATACAAGCGAGCTCTGGGCCAGTCGTGGGCCAGAGCATCTCGCTGTATCGAGAAAAATGTTGGGCAGTGAGAATTGTCTTCTTAGGCGAAGAGGTCGACCTCTGCCCTCTCGAAGACTGTCCAGATCTCCTGAACTGTCTGAGGGTGTAGTGCCCACTCGCCCGGGGCTACATTGCCTCTGGACAGCATGTCTGCACCAAGGTTCAATTTGCCTGGCACATGAACTGCCCTTAGCGAGAGGAGTTCTTTCTGTGCTCAGAAAAGGAGGCAACGAACCATCCTGTAAGAAGTGAGAGATCTGAGGCCGCCTTGGTGATTGATATAAGCCACCACCGTCATGCTGTCCGACCGGACCACAACGTGGTGACCCTTCACGGCTGGAAGGAAGGTTTTCAGGGCTAAGAAATCTCTAGACAGTTGATGTGTAGGCACCGCTGCTGAACTGACCAGGACCCAAGTGCCGGATTGCCCTCCAACAGCGCGCCCCAACCCGAGTTGGATGCGTCTGTTGTGATCACTTTCCTTCTGGAGGCCAGGCCTAACCTCACTCCTGTTTGGAACAGACGAAAGTTCTTCCAGGGGGCCACGGCCTTGATGCAGCGGTGGTCTACCCTGACAGGAAACCGCCCCAGGCGCCAGGCGTGGGACAGGATATGGGCTTTTAGCCAAAACTGAAGGGGCCGCATGTGAAGCAGGCCCAGAGGAATCACTGAGGCAGCGGGCGCCATAAGGCTGAGCAGCCTCTGAAAAACCCTCAGGGGGCGTGACGTCCCCGGTTTGAGGGAAGCCGCCAATCGCTGAATCATCAGGGATCGTTCCGGCGTAAGCCACGCCCGCATTTTGGCAGAGTTTAAACTCGTCCCCAGAAAGACAGCTCGCTGTCTGGGTAACAACTGACTCTTGTGTGGGTTGATGATCAACCTGAGGTGTTCTAAGTGGCTGAGTAATAGCTCTCTGTGAGCTGTTAGTTCCCGTTCTGATCTGGCTAGAACCAGCCAGTCATCGAGGTAATTTAACACACGGATTCCCATCTGTCTCAGAGGGGAGAGAGCCATGTCTATGCACTTCGTAAAAGTGCGTGGGGCCAGGGATAGTCCAAATGGAAGGACTGTATACTGATAGGCTACTCCCTCGAACGCGAATCTCAAGAACGGTCTGTGACGGGGGGCTATGTGGATGTGAAAGTATGCGTCTTTCAGATCCACAGTCAAAAACCAGTCCTCGGGGCAAATGTGCGCAAGAATCTGTTTGATAGACATCATCTTGAACGACCGGCGCATAAGCGAGTGGTTCAGATGTCTGAGATCCAAAATGGGTCTGAGCCCGCCGTCTTTTTTTGGAACGATGAAGTAGTGGCTGAAAAAGCCTGACTCGCTGTTCGCCGGGGACACTACTTCCACAGCACCTTTTTCAAGCAGCGTCAGCACCTCCTGCCGGAGAACAATAGCATCATTGTCCGGAACAGAAATTTGAACGATCCCTTTGAAGCAAGGCGGCCTGCGAGCGAACTGTAGCGAGTATCCTCGTTGAATTGTTTTTAAAACCCAACTCGACACTCCTGGAATGGCTGCCCAGGACGAGAAATGGGAGGCGAGAGGATTTATTCTCTCAAACGCGAGCTCGCCTTGAAAAGACGGGGAGCTTGCGTTCATGTGAGAGCGTGCGAGAGTATGAAGAGGAAATTTGCTCTTTAATGTATGTGGGTCCGCTATCACAGCGGTAAAACATTCGGGTATGCGCTGCACCTGCAGGACGTGACCCGCTGCAAACAAAACTCCATCGCTCAGAGGAGCTCGGAGGGATGAAGAGTGAAAACGAGCTGTTTTTCGGGGCATTCCGGCCGAGGCGAGAACGGGAGCTCTCCTCTTCCTCTCTAGCGCATCAGGACGGCTTCGGCGGCTCCGGGTCCAGCACAACTCGTGGGCGGGGACCCTGGCGCTTCGGGAAAGGGACGCGTTTTGTCGACTGAGAGCACTGTTGCAGCCCAGGCTCTGATCTTCGTTGGGGCTGAGGCTGCGCTGGTTTTGCAGGTTGTGCAGCGGGATTCTTCTGGCGTCCCACAGCCGCGGGGCAAGGGTGTTTAGGGAGGAAGTGACGCAGCGCCTGCGACGTCTTCTGAGCCTCCGAAAACCTATCTGTGAATCCACCCACCGCAGGACCGAACGGCCCCTTCGGCGAGACTGGTGAGCCGAGGAAGGCTATTTTCTCGGCGTCCCTGATCTCAGTCAGATTTAGCCATTGATGGCGTTCCAGCACCACCAAACTGGCCATGGTCTTGCCGATCACCTGTGTTGTCACCTTCGTGGCGCGCAGAGCCAGATCTGTCGCTGTGCGCAGCTCTTTGAAGGTCTCCTGGTGCTCTTGGCCAGACTCATCCAAGCTGCGGAGAAGTTTGGCCTGAAACACTTGTAAAATCGCCATCGTGTGCAGCGCCGAGCCGGCCTGGCCGGCCGCTGCATAAGCCCTGTTGGCAATCGCTGAGGTGGTCCTGCAGGGCTTAGAGGGATGCGCTGCATGGGCCTTCAGGCCGAGGGCAGATGGCGGACACAGATGTGCAGCAATCGCTTCCTCCAGGGGGGAAGCTTGATGTACCCCTTTTCCTCAGTGCCGTCCACGGTGGTGAGAGCTGCTGCAGTAGAGGGGTTCACTCGGGCCGAGTAGGGGGCGCGCCATGTCTTGGTGAGCTCATCGTGAACTGCAGGCAAGAATGGGGTGGGGCGTTGGCGAGAGGACTGTTGACGGCTTCCCGGCAGGTACCACTCGTCAAGAAGGCCATGGGCGGAGCTCATCTGGAGCCGACCACTCGAGGCCAAGGTTCTCCACCGCCTTAGCGAGGACGCGGATGAGCTCGGCGTCCGGCTTCAGTCTCGGCACTTGAGAGGGGGGAATGGCTTCGGGCTCCTCACCAGAATCGGCCCACTCCTCTGCATCAGACGCCACCAAGGACACGGAGTCATCGGCGGTGACGTCTTCAATATTAATATCCTCTTCAGAAGCGCCGAATGAGACCAAGCCACTCGCAACCGAGGAGGGGCGCTGGTCCTCTTGTGTGAAGCACACCGACGTGAGAGGACGCGGGGAGGGCGAGGCACGCGGGCGCTGGGCCGACGTGACACCGCTCGAGCCCGCAGAGAGGGATCCGCTGCCCCGCTGTTTCTTCCTCTTAGGAGAGGAAGAAGACGGGAGGGCTGAGGGGGAGGGACCGCCTTCCCGGAAAAAGGCGATCCGCGAGCGGAGACGGGAGAGACTCATACTCTCGCAAAAAGAGCATGAGCCGTCAGCGAGACAGGCGACGCACTCGCTGTGACCGTCCTCCTCGTGCAAGTGCCCCTTGCACGATCCACACTTGCGGCACGACATTTGCAACAACGCGTGCTGAAATTTGCTCTTTAGAAATTTGCTCTAGTCTGCTCCGAGGTGCCGGATGCCGCAGGGATCGTGTCGCGTCGCTGCTTCGGCGTCTTCAACGGTGGCGAGCAGAGCTGGAGCTTCTTCCAAGGCTTTTTCTCGGCTTCTTTCAGAGTCAGCGAAGAGATGATCCTTGTCGCTGAAGGAGAATGATCTGATGTATGGCGCTGCGAGCCGACTTATATAGTGGTCGGCTCTGCCCTTTCTGGCGGGCTAAAGCGCCATTGGTTTGTGCAGCTACACAAACGTGAACAAATCAGGCTTCAGTACAGAGTAAAACAGTTTTTTTTCCCCCATACATAATGTGAAGTAGTGAACGTTCGAAGGGGAACATATTTATCATTGATCGGCTGATATAATTTTGCACCATCTTTCCATGCTCCTCTCCAATCAAAAACATCTCAGGAGGAGTGACAGGGTACACATGTATTTTCAGCTGTGTGCTTTCTCTGGACTTTTTGAAATTTCTCACGCCTAGTGGCTTGTGAAGAGCCCCCCAGTGTTACTGCTTATACAGCAACGCTCCTGGCGTTTTACAAGATACTCACTCAGTGAGTGCCTCTTCTTTTTGTTGAAGATTTTATCGGCCACTCTAGAAAATTGAAACGTGACATGATTTCATTTCCTGTCCACAGGGAAAAGGTCAAATGATGAGTTTTTGGAGATTCATTATAGCCTTTGTGTCTCTGACTTAATGAGAAATGTGTCATTCAAACAATGTTTGTGGTCTAAAGATTTTTTTATGTTTTTGAAATATGTTTTATCTGTCTACAATAAAGACAGTTATATTGTGAAATACTATTACACTTTAAGATAACTGTTTTTTGTTTTAATGTATTTTAATATGTAATCCAATGACTGAAGCTGAATTTTCAGCAGCCACTCAGTGTCACATGATCCTTCAGAAACCATTCTAATATGTCAATGTTGAAAACAATTGTGGTAACCATGACTTTCTTCAAAAGAGCAGTATTTATTTGGAATAGAAATCTTATGTAACAATGTAATTGTCTTTACTATGGCTTTTGATTAATTTAATGCATCCTTGCTGTTTAAATCTTACTGACCCCAGACTTTTGAACTATAGTGTATGCATATAATTTTTCTCTTTATTTTTAAATAAATTAAAGACTTTTGTTTTAGAATAATATTTAAAATTGTTAAATATTTCTACACCACTAATGAATTAAGCAATTTTGTGTCATTGGACATGTGAACTCTTTTGTACAGATGGTCAGATGTTCTCGCTTGCATTGGATCAGAATAATTCTATCATTCTCAAATCATATTGAATATGGAACATTGATCAGGAATTTATGGCCAGTTCAAGAACTTCAGTACAATTCAATTTTGTTTAATTATTGTGCCAATTCAATTATTACTTCAATTATTACAAATATAATTTATAATAAAATCTATATATGTATATTCTATCTTGACATATATCCTACATACTGTGCATTTTTATTTAACCATTGGAAGTGGAAATGGGATTGATTCAGTTAAAAGACATAGTTTTTACTGGAGTTGAATTAAATATTTGTTTCTATGTTCTGCTACAGTCATACAGTCAGTTCAAAGTGCACTTACTCATAAAATGTATTTAAATCACTATAATTAAAATGACAGTGAAACATTAATGTTTACAACCAATAATTAATCATATTAATAATTAACAAATGGAAAAGTTGACTCATGATAAACAAAAGCCTAATGTTTTTGCATGATTGACCTTTGCTTTGAATTCTGTACTGGTCCCAGGTCGAGACGTCCCGCTCCTGTACCCACAGCCACTCCAAGAATGGACTCACCCATGCCAATTATCCCTCACCAGAAGGTAAAGTCATGTTCTGTCCATCTGTTCCCTGTGCCAAGTATGCACGCTAAATAGACTGGTTTATGTCGTCTTTTGATATTTTATCAGTGTGGTGTAAAATATAACTGGACTGTATGGAGGGGACAAACATGTTGAAGAAAACTAAATGATAATTTGTGGTAATAGGCCAGCCATTTCTTTATAATGCTCTTACTCAATCATGGGAGTTTCCAAGCCTATATCATAGAGAGAGGAGGAATTGTGAAAGCAAACATTCTCTGTAAAGCTGACACTTAACTCCCTCTACAGGCATTTGTTGGTCAAGCAACAATAAGCACTTCATTTGAAATCCTCATTTGAAATCCTCATATGGTTCCTGCTGGTCCAGTACTCATTTGCATTGGTGTTGCCAGATGAATTCTGATCTTGAGTGCTTCTTCAAGCCTCATTTGCCTCTTTCCTAACCATCTTTTTCTTCTATGCCTTGCCGTTTAGGCTAATGGTTCATTTGTTGATCTGATCTAATGGTTTATTTTACACTAAGGAAACCACGAACACTGAGGAAGGAGAAGATGAAGAGAAACCTGTCAAAAAATATGGCATCCTCCTGGCCAAAAAACCTTCCAAAAAATCTCTAATTCCAAACACTGAGGAGAAATCTCAGGAGAATCTCCAACCTGTAATTCATTCTTCTGCTAAAAACCCTGTCCCTGCTTATTTGCCATTCGGGCAAGGGCCAAAAACCATCCCAAACCAGAGGGGACAGTATAATTCTCCCATAGGCCTGTATTCAGCAGAATCTTTAAGAGAAATGGTCATGCAACAAGACAGTCTAAATGACCTGCCACTGCTGGGGTAGGTAATGCGATACCTAACCCACAAATCTATATCTTAATGAGCACATCCACAAAATCTGCCTTAACAAGCTAATTCACTAACGGGGTCATGGAGGCATTGGCTAGCCTCACCTGTATCCCTGCAGTACCTTTAACAAAACTGTGGCAGAGTACTCAGAACATTCCATCATTACCTCTGCACATTCTGCTCTCACATGCAACGGAGTCCGTAAGGCCCACCTGACCCCCGTCCTGCAACACGAGCAGGGCCTGGCCAAGTCGTATCTGTATCTATGAATGTAAGCTGCTTCCAAATGACAACATACTACGGTTATTTTAGTCGTGTTAGAGCTACATCTCCTGCAATTAGATGAGGATTGCCAAACTTTTATAAGCTGACTTATAAATAATGCCAACATGTTAACGATGGTGCTTTCACTTTTTTAATGTATTGACATCATTTAGTAGCTTCATAAGAGGTCTTCCTAAATCAATGTCACAGCAGTGTATCTTCTCTGTCCAAAAACATGTGAGGATATTCCCACAGGCCCAAGCGAGTTGAGCCGTAATTGAACATGGGTGCAAATTTGCGCTCGTTGGCTCTTTTAACCTGCTCAGAATGTCACAGCTCCTGTAACAGTATATCCCAAATGAATTCCTACCGCAATGATGCCGTCACGTATTCCATACTCTATTTGCAGCTCACAGGAACAGAATTCCCGCTAGGCAACATCACGTGCACAGCTGAGCAGGGCACGTGCATCCATTGACTGTTCATATTGTATGAGTCTGATATGTACTCTCTAAACTTTGATTCTTGTTGTCAGGCAACTAGCAATATATGTCTTTGAGCTGTGACTGGTTAAATGGTATTTTAGGATTATTTATATACTGTTATAGTATCTATTAATATTTTGATTCATTGCTTTTATTTTTTGTATGCTATCTATTTTCAGGTTTATTTAATTTGTTATGTGCTTTTGTCATTTTTATTTATTTTTTTATTTAGCTTTTAGTTTTAGTAATTTTAGTTCTTAGTTCTTGAACTTATTTCTGTTGGCTGCCAAGGCAATATTTCTATATTATTAATTAAAAATTTATATTCTATGTTATTTCCGCTTTATTTCAATGAACAAAAATTATTTTTCAAGTTAACAATAACATGACTGGATTGGTTATTTGATTCAATGAGAGTATGAGTGTTATGTAGCTCCAGTGTTCTCTGTGTGTCCCGCTGCAACCAAACTGTTCCAGTCAATCAATCTGTTCTAGGAACAAACCAGAATGTCATTCTTATGAGAAATGTGACCAGTAATAACCATCATCTACATCATGGCACAACAGATTACAAGAATTCCTGAATATATTTAAACTGTTATTTAAAGACTCTGATCATTTACTCATCCATAGGTTATTTCAAAGCTACTTTCTTTTGTTTGAAGAACACAAAAGAAGATATTTTGTTGAATGCTGAAAAACTTCGTCAAAAAAAAACTGACAATTTTCACTGAGACAATTTTCACTGTTCCACAAAAGAATGAAAGTCGTATAGGTTAAATGAAATGAAAGTGAAAATAACAGGGTGAACTGTCCTTTAACAGTTATGAAATATATTCATATTTCAGGTTCAAGTTCTTTAGACAAAGTGAATCATTTGCATTACATATTGTTGTTTTTTCCTGCTAATTTACATGGACATGGATTCATTATCATTCAGAACACTGCCAAATCAAGGCTAACACTGCCTCTTTTGTTTATCTTTTTTTCTGTCTATATTCCTCTATGTCGTCTCAGGTCATTGCCAACACAGCTGCCAAGTCAGTAACAGTTTTGAATATAAAACCTCCAGAGTTGCGTGTGAATCTGTGTGCTCTGAAGCATGGCCACATGCAGTACTGTGGTTGTGGTTTGCATGCTTACATTTTCAATTCCCAAATGTTCAAAATATATTTTGAACAATGTGGCATTTTGGACATGATGAAATGTTAAATGCTTTTGAGTGAAGTGTTTAAACTAGATACATCTATTGTTGGATTTTGGTTATAGTTTTATTGTTCAATGCGTCTTTGCATGTTTTTTTCTTTTTTTTTTTGGAGTATCATAATGGGAACTATTGCATGCCATGTGCATTTTTACAGTTAGGAAGCCCAGATGCATTTCTTATATGTTGTGTTTTCAGACATGGGATATTAGAATGTAAAACTAATGGCTGGTGCAAGCCAATTAACTTCAGAAACATCTAAACTAGTAACGCAAAACTCATTACTGTTTAATGATACAGATGCATTAGGTAAGTCAAGTCTAAATCAAACTGTTCTCACTGTCAAATCATATCTATCTCTCTATTTTCACTGATATTTCTGGCTCCTCACCATCACCCACCTGCCTCTACACTATCGCTCCCTTGACACTCCCACACCTGAACTCTGACAGCCAAGAGTATGTTCCCAGCTTCAACCCCATCGCACTGAAGGACTCAGCTTTGTCTACTCACAAGCCTATTGAGGTCAAGGGTCCTGGTGGGAAGGCTACTATCATCCATGCCCAGTACAACACTCCTATTAGTATGTACTCTCAGGATGCCATTATGGATGCCATAGCTGGTCAGGCCCAAGCCAGAGGAAACGAGATGAGGTAGGTCTTCCATTCCTGTCCAGCACTTTACTTTTTACTACACTGATGCTTTGGTGAGAGCTGAGGTAAGTGTAGCAGTGGCCCCAAAATGGACATTTAAGCCTCACTACATGAATGTCATTGCATTAGAAACAGTATTATATTTCAATATTTAATACAGTGATGTTTTTAAAGGAATAGTTCCATCAAAATGGAAATTCTGTTATTATTTGTTTGCTCCAACTTTTTTTACTCATACTGTAATTCTAAGTGTGCATCTTGCAGTTCAGACTTTTTTGTCAGAATTCTGAGTTCATATCTCACAATTCTAAAGGATAAACAGAGAGACTTGTCAGTCGCAAACTTTTATTTATTTATTTATTTTTATTTTTATTTTTTTGTGGCAGAAACAAGCCTCCATATGCCATAAGCATCTTTTCAACACAATGAAAATGAAGAGAACTTGGAAATCAGGAAAAAGTAGCAGCCTATGATTAAAAGTGGTTCAATAACTCACACACCACATCTTATGAAGTCATGCGGTAGTTTTGCGTGAATAGCAATGTTCAATTCAGTAACAAATAGTTCTTTTGAGTTTCATCAGTGTAGTGAATCGATTGATCCAATACAAAAAAGTGGTCTGTGATGCATTTCCCAAAAGCATTGTGAGCTTAAGTAGATTGTAGTGATCACTGGTGCCAGTGGTTTCTACATTCTACTTAAACTTTGCTTTTGAGAAACACAGCCCTGAGAGACATATTCATGAATTAGATTGATCCGATTCTTTCACCTCACTAACTCAACGATCTGGTTGCCACAGTTTATTGCCCCACTCGATCTGAATGTTATGAGAGAATAACAGAAGATGAGAGAATTTAATTTTTTGAATGAACTATTCATTTAAATGAACCAATGTATGTAGTAATGTAAATGCACAGTGATGACGTACTTTTGTTGGCCAACCCATTTTCCCATTGGTGATTGGATTATTGCAGAAAATAAGATCTGCGACCAGCAGAAGTTTATGATTCTTACACATTTTGTTCATCAAGATAATTCTCACAAATTAACACAAATGTTATGATTTTTTAACCTAAATACAGTCACTGGAAGTGAACAGCTAAAGCTGAACAGGTTTCAGTCTTTATTAAAAAAAGACCAGTAAAAGCTTGGAAAAATCAACAGAGGGTATTACTGATTTATGTTACGACATAGAAGAAAATGTGAAAATATATTGAGCTTGTGTTAACCAGGCTTTATTTAAAAAAAAAAATGAATTATGGATGATGGAACCTGGAAAACTAAAATGCTATCTCATTTCTGGGTTTAGGCCTATAAAAATAAGTCACTCCTGCAGAACTTAAAAATAAGAAATCGTATTCTTGCAATTTATTATGAGATGTTAGGAAAAGAAAGGTATTTTCGCTCATTTTGCATCTTTTATTTGCAGTTTAATGTTTTTGATTACAATGCAATTCTATTTAGTTTTTTGTAGTGTTTATAACAGTAAGATCTCATTATCAGTCATCTAGCCTTGGCTGATTTCAGGCTTTCACAAGGTCATTTGTATCAACCTCATCTGTGCTTTTCCTCCCTCTTCTGCTTGTAATTATGTCACTCCATCCACAACCAATCACCCATTCCTCATCACTCATCCTCGCTTCACCCCCACTACATTTCCCATCCTTCCATGTGACACGGCTCTGACTTGCTCCCTCCCATCCTGGTTCATCATGTGATTGATAGTGGTGATGACTCCGCTGGATCTCCCTTGGCGTAAGTAGCCACAGTTTATTTAGATCCATCACAGCTGCATTGACTCACCTCTCATGTTATATTCTCTGTTAAAGGCTGATTGCATAAACACTGAAGTGGGTTTTTGGTAATTTTTTCAATTACCATGTTATACTGTTGGAAATATGTAAGTAAATGAAGTTCTATAAAGAAAAATATGAATGTTCTGAGTATATCTGCCAGGGGAGAATTACATAACCTCTAACATTTCAGGAACTCAGTTTTATCAAATCCTAACTCATTCTTTCATCACAGATCTCTCACTACAATGGAACTGTAGTAAAATGATACACATCTTCACAAATATGTGAATTAATTCAGAAATAACTTCAACAAATATTGTCCTTTTATTATGATTTTTGTAAATTTAACTTGATGTTCCCAAATTCAGAGAACTCAGATGAACAACTGATCATCTTTTTTCCCTTTCTCTCTGTTGGAAAGTAGCTCACTTCCCATTAAAGACCCTCTTGTGGACAGTGCTTCTCCAGTCTATCAGGCTGTGATCAAACCTGACAATAAGGAGATGGAGATGTCAGAGTGGGCCCGTCGTGCCGCCAACCTGCAGTCCAAGTCCTTCCGCATCCTTGCTCATATCACAGGAACGGAGTATTGTGAGTACAGCCTTTCTTTATCACACCACTGTGTGAAATGTAAATTGGTTTGAATTGAAAAGACTGACATGTTTTAGACAGGCTGGCATAAAATGACAGTGATTGCGTGATAAACATTGGTTTGTACTTTATTTTTTGAGACTAGGCCTGTAACAATTGACTTGTATTTATTTTTTATTTATCTCAGTGCAAGATCCAGATGAGGAGGCTCTTAGAAAATCAAGGTAATCCAAGTTGTCTCAGTTTTTGCTGTCTTCACCCTTGTGAAAAAGTACTCTTTAGCATACTTTTAAAAAGAGAACTAATGAAGAAATTATATACTTTAAAAGAAAAGTGCAAACTGAATGTAATGTTTTTGGACACTTAACTGCAGGATATTTACATTAAAATAAAAATGCATTATAGTTTAAATTTATATTAAATGCAGTTAGATGAACTTCTTTACAGTAAAACATCTTTACATGTAATTTCGTAATTACTTCTAATGGTTAAAGTGGACTTTTGAATGTACTAACAAGCATTTATAACAAACTAAAATATTTTTTGATTTATTGTCCATTGAAATTTGTATGTATTTAAATATATTTGTACAGTAATTTCATATTTGTATGATGGAGTTGCAATTTAGCACATTTAAAATATATTAACTTTAAATGTAATATTTAAGTTAAAAATTATATTTAAGTACTTTACATGTGCTTTAGTATGTTAGTCAACACATCAATATAAGTGAACTTCTTTAAAGCACAACAAAAGAGTACTAAAGCATAACGCTTTCAATGTGTATATATATATTACATTAAATACTGTATTGTAGTACACTAAAGTGCACATTCAGTACAATTAAGTACACTTTTTGACAAGACCAGGCCTTAAACGTATAAGGTTCAAGCACAAAAAGGTCTGTTGATTAAGTTAAATCATTTATTAATTTATTTCTTTATATTTTCTACAGGGAGAAGTTTGAATCAGAGGTAAAAGGCCCACGATTTGCCAAACTGAAAAACTGGCACCACGGCCTGTCTGCACAGATCCTTAACATCCAGGGATAAATGCAAACCAGTGTTACTGGAGAGAAGTTGAGGCAACAGTCAACAAGGAAACCTGAAGGCGATGTAAAGTGAGGGTGCAAAAGGCAGAGAGGAGTAGTGTAGTGACTGGAATGTGAGTTAGAGTTTTAAACTAGCCTGTAAGTGAACACAAAGCTCCTGTGTTTGATGTTCATATGTCTTTGTTTCATGTAACTTTCAGCCACTGAAACATAGTGCATAGTGCTCAGTTTGTCATTTTCTTTTTCATTTTATGTTTCTCTTTTTCTTCTCTTTTGGCTGCTCTGTTTATCCTAAATTATTTCTGAATAATGAATTGCCTGAATGATTTACTGATGTAAAGAACTAACCCTGAGAGAAATGATCAAATATATGTACCACATCCACTGCAATACGTCACAGCACATATTGAAATACAAACCAAATGTACTATTGTTAATATGAATAAAACATTATTACTTTTAACCAAATAAATAAAAGTGTCAGTGTGACTTGTTATTTACTCTTTTGTTCCAAACCACTATGACTTACTTTCTTCTATGGAACAGGAAAAAAGATGTTTAACGGAATTCTGGCTGCTGTTTTCCATACAATAAAAGTGAATGTGGCTGTTGAGCTCCAAGAAATACAAAAAGTGCCATTAAGGTCATTAGGCCTATTTCAATTCTTCTGAAGCCATACAGCTCACCAGTGATCAGTCACACAAGAAACAAAGACCTCTGACTACATTTCATTTCTTAATTTCTCTATTGGATCAACTATTTTGAGTGGTATATATTAGAGTTCTTTAATATAAATTCCTACAAACAGAAAAATGTAGCCACATTTGAATTTGAATACTGAGAAGCCTGGGGTCAGTAATATTTCAGTAAAACATTTTTTAAAGAAATTAATACTTTAAAAAAGGACGCATTAAATTGATCAAAAATAAAGGCTTTTAAAATGACCCTCCCCCCCCAAATAAATGCTCCTCTTTTGCAGATATCCGAAAAAAAAAAAAAAAAAAAAAAAAAAAAAAAAATATATATATATATATATATATATATATATATATAAATGACCAGTTTCCACAAAATAATAAACAGCACAACTGTTTTTAACTTCGATGATAATAAGAAATGTTTCTTGAGCACCAAATCAGCATAATAGATCAGCATTCTAGAGGACCACGTGACACTGAAGACTGATGTAATGGCTGCTGAAAAGTCAGGTTATCGTCACAAAAATAAATTACATTTTAAAGTATAGTAAAATTGATCAAATAAATGCAGACTTTACTGAAAAAAAGATTAATTGAATTTATTAATTTTTTAAGGTAAGTGGTTGCAATCAATTTATTTTAGCTACATTTAAATAAATTTAGTTGACTAACTTTCAGAATTTTTTTTAAAGGTAGCTAAAATAAATAGTTTGCAACCACTTACCTTAAAAAAAAAAATTGTATAATTTTTTTCTGTGTTCTTTAAAAACATAAAAATAAATAAATAAATAAATAAATAAATAAAACTTTACCGACCCCAAACTATTGAGTACGGAGGTGTATTCTTTAAAATTTCATAGTTTCTATAAATTCATAGCACATGTAGATTCTGGCAATATTCCTATTCACCCAGCCAGTTTCTGCAACACCAGCACTGACCTTATTCAGAGTGATAAGTCGTTCACTCTTTGCTCATCTATAGTTATACACACATTTATGTGTACATTTACTAATAGCCTATATAAAAAGGACACCTATTTTATGTGTATTTATATATTTATTTATCGCTTGTAGGGTAGTCTTCATTATTAATATAAAAGTTAAACTACTAGGCTACTATATTCTTCCTCATATTGACAGCAGATGGCACCCGCGGGTCTCAGTTTTGGATGACCCCCTCCCATTCATCCATCCTCTCCCTCTCGAGCGCGTCTCTCCTGCTTGTTTTTCACCGCGCGGGTCTGCGAGAAGAACGCTCGCGCTCGGCTGCGCTGCTGTGATTGGAGGACTGCAGCAGCGCGCAGCTGTGATTGGAGGACTGAATCAGGGCTCCTCGCGTTACGCGCACGAGAGGAACGTTCCCTCACACAGGCACAACTAGCAAGAAAAGAAGGAGAGAAACCGGAGAAAAACGTCCTCGAAAGCAGGAGAAAATCACCTAAAACCTCACCACGGAAAGTCTGTAAAGTTCACGCTTTGAAGTAGACCTTCGTCACGAGTCATAAATCCTAATTTGGAAGGATTTTGAGTTGTTTGAGCGGCTTCATCAAATAGGTAACGTTAAGTGGGAATTCCGGATATTTGCGTGATGGTTTTCTTTCTGGTAACGTTAGTGGAGGGGAAAGTTTGTTTCTCTTGTCATGGTTTCGTTTTGCAAAAATGGACGCTTTAGATAAACCAGACAATTAATACAATATCTAACAAAGGTATTTCTTATCTACAGTGTTTGTTCATTCTTCTTTTCATCCTTATCTGTTATTTCAGCCCTTTTTTCCACGTTATATTATCTTCTACAACAGCCGTGTTTTCAATAGAGTAAGACGTTGCCCAAGATTGTTTATTATATTTTTGTGTGGGGTCGCTTTGATAACATCTGTGTCAGGGTTTTGTTAAAACCGTTTGTTCTTGATTATAGAGATGTTGTCTTTGCATTAACTTTGCTGCATTTTTATTGTAATTGGCAGATTACTCACTGTTTTCTTTGACTGGATGTTGAGTTGTTTACATTCAGACTGTGAGTTTTTGTATGATCTCTTTTGCATGTATTACTACTACAAACTTAAAAATAAATAAATAAATAAATTTATGCGATATTTTACATTAAAGATTGACAGATACATAAAGATTATTTTTATGTTAAAGTGTCTAATAACCCATTTCCCCCCTCTCCAGAACTAATGGTTTAATTCTGCTTGTAGACATAATCAAAACTAAATGACCACAGCAATAAAAAAATGATATTCATTTTAATTGCTCTATTGACAATGCCAGCAAATAATGTTACTGTTGCCATTATTGCTATTTATGCTATTTATTTATGCAAACATTTAATAATTTTGATTTATGTTTGGGGCTCTACTTTTAATCAGCTACTTTACCTTTGAATGCTGTTGTAATTATGCCATTTATCAATAGACCATTTATTTAAAAAAAAATTAAATTATAACTGACTGAATTGAAAACTTTGAATATTGGTATGCAAAGCTGATAACTGATCAGGGTGACTTATTTGTTGTTACATGTTTGCCTTACTTGTTGAGTATTTCTAAAGAAGCCATTTTATAAGTCTGCTTGGATTATTACCACAATTCAGTAAATTGATCTATGACATTTAGCCTATGTCTGTATTTTTTTTTTTTTTGCAAACTCTTACAGGTTCTTCTGAGTTGTTTAGAGGGGATGTTTAGAATAAAGTATCTTCTTTTATCTTTTTTTTTTGGTCCTGACCCTCCACAACACCCAGAGAATGAACAGACCCATGATTAGTCCCAGGGGCAATTAAACACAGAGATGGAGATAAATCTCCTACGAGGAGCGAGGCAGTTCTATCCATATATCTTAATTTACCGTGGTATTGGTCTTTCAGATTTGTGGAGGGAGAAAAAGAGCAGAAAGCTCCAAATGAAAAACAGAGAACCTTAGAGAGGCCTGTGCTTGCTCTTGGCTCTTATGAGAAGCCCTCTCTTTTTTTAGTGGCAGTGTTCGGAAACACAAATAGACCTAATGCCTACAGTTTATCCTTCTCTCAATGTTGTCGTGAATACGAATAGTTGTTCAAAGTAAACACAGGGTACTTCCAGCTACTTAATACCCTGAAACTCCTTGATTGTGGAGATAGCCTTGTGAACAGATTTGAGATAGCATGTTGGCAAGTGTGAATAATGTTAATTGAAGGCAGACCATTTTCTAAATGGGGTCTTTTTATGCATGCCTGCAATGGGCTGTGGAGATTCCTGTTGCACGCATTGCTCTAACAACCACATGTAGTCTCATGTAACATTGTGTGAAAACCATTGCGTGACACCTTTGAAACAATAGCTATTTTAACTCAGCGTTGTCTGGATAAAGATATGTTTATTAGCATTTATCAACTGAATTCATAGCAAGAGTTCAGTTTATAGGTTGAATCTTGTTTTTACCTTTATTACTTTTACGTTTTGTGAAGTACAGTGCACTGCAAAAGAAAAGATCAGGCTTTTCAGACATTTTTATATATATATATATATATATATATATAATATTTATTTATTTATTTTTTATTTTTTTTAATATATAGCCTATCCTTTTTATACATTTTTGAATATCTTGAAAATTGTTCTGGATTCAAACAAAAACATCTGTAATTTTCTTAGATTTTTGCTCAAATATATGTAGAAAATATATATTTTTCTCCAGTGTGTTAGGTAAGACATAACTTTCTTTACTTGTGTAATTGCATACATTAACTGCATGTGATTATTCAGTGCATAGATTGTTTAAATACAGATGTATAATCAGGACTTGCCCTGAAGCATGTTTATAAGGTCAGCCCTGCTCTTGACACAGGAATTCACATTCACAGTCTGTGTCAGATAGATTTGTCCTGTGCCTGTTCTTTCTCATGAATCGTTGGCACCAGTTTGTTGTCATTTGCATCATGTTTTGTAATCTGCTGCCATTTTTGTTAGTGCAAGATGTGGGCTCAACAACACTGATGACCCCAGCAGCACCCCTCCCACCTCACACAGCACATGAAACCTTCAGCAATCTGAATTGCTCCTGCAGCCACGGGCCAGAAAAAGGCCTGTGCTCTGCTTGCAACTAAAATAGAAGGCCAGGAGTGGGAGGGGAAGAGAGAACCAAATCTAATTTTCTCCCTAAGAGCCAGGCTTTCTTTATTTATATATCGTTATGGCTGTATTTAAGGAGAAATGGTGGCCGGCTTCCTCCATGCATGACTCGTTCTTTATTTTTCAGCCTGTGGGCCTCCGTCTGGCCCTAGAAGAGCCTCTCCTTGGAAGGGGGAAGGAGAGAAAAAGAGAATGAAAGGGAGGGAGAATGAAAAGGGGGGAGAGAGAGAAAAAGAGTCAGGTTTCGATCCCTGTGCACTCTAAGCGGAATTAGACAAGAACGCAATATCACTTCGACTTTTAAGCAAAGCCACTTTTAGTTTTACATGCTCTCATTTGCTTAAAGGGATCGTTCAGCCCCCAGAAATAAAATAAAATAAAATCCTCATGTCATTCCAAACCTTTATGACTTCTTCAGTGAAAAAAATAATGATGATAAATAGAAGAAAAGGAATTAATAAAGGTTTTGAAACTCATCATGAGGGTGGGTAATTACACACAGAATTTTCATTTTTGGGTGAACTGACCCTTTAAGAGTTTCATGCTTCATAGTGGGCTGTTCAGTTGTGTAATTCACCTTGGCTGTAATAAGATGTAGTAGTAAAAAAAACAGAGAAAGTCTATTTTCATGGTCTTGAATGGCAGCTGAAATTGAGTCTGGGGAGATTTGTATCGTTTTCTGCAGTAACAGTCAGCCTGTTTATTTCCCTTTTTTGCATGGAAAGGTGGAGCGCACATCCCCGCTTGGTGAATCTTTTCTCACTAAATGTTATCTTCAAACCTTAATGAATGCCAAGCCTGTAAATGGCCTGTATGCTGTTGGCAAGTGAAGAATGATTCTTTTGAGAAGCTTAGAAATAGGACAAAAGTTGCTTCAGGTTGAAATAACCAAAAAAATCTTGTTTACTACTGAGAAGTGAAGCACATCTTTATGCATGCAGGTTGAGCTTGTCATAATTTGGCGTATGCCTGTTAGAGAATAATGCACTGAAAACACTTGTTGTATTTGGAAACCGCAACTAAATTGGCCCTTGTTAAGCCCTTACACCCTCATGTCGATGTAGAGCTTTATGTAATACCTTTTTGCATGTCGCTCCCTTTATCTGGCTCTGTATAGGAAATGCCATGTCTTTCAGGAGCGTTTTGTTGAAGGGTGCAGTTGTGACCACACAGGACAATAGAGCAGAGTTGGCTGTGGTTAGCTGAGCGTGCAAAGTATACACGCGTCCATTATTTGCTGTGCCGAGACCTCCCAATCTTTAGCTCCACTATACATTGCTATTCCTTTATACCAATCAGGTTGTGACTTATTGCTAGTGCCTACCACTATGACCCCATGTTGGCGCTTTTATAGATCTTCCCATAACTGTAGGGTTTATTTAAAAAAAAAATGACATGCTCTTCACGTAGTGTTTTGATTGTTAATTATTGGATATTTTCCCTCTGCTTTGCATGGGTAGTTATATTTGACATTTTATTATGGAAAGATCTTTCCAAACCATGCCGTCTGCATTTTTGCAGCGTATTATGTCAGGTCTGAGATGTGTTTGGCATCTGCACCGAACCACACGATTATAAAGAGGGGCATTTCCAGAGTCTGACTCTCTCTATCTGAACTTTGCTTGTGCTCATAGCACTGCTGAACCTGAACAAAGCCCTTAATAAAAAGCATTCATTAGTATTGAGCCCTCTAGCAAGTCCAGCCAACACAGTCAAAGAAAACAGGGTTTAATTTCTACATGTATAAAGGTGAAATGCATATAGAACCTCAGGGCTTGAAAATGAGGATGCCCCTGTGGGTAAGGGTCAGTGTGTGAGTGTTGGAACAGCTGAGGAACCATATGCTATGCTGTAATACAGGGGTGTCAAACTCATTTTAGGTTGAGGGCCGGATCGAAGAAAATGTCCTCTTGTGCGGGCCGAATTACCTTTTGTTAAACATTAGTTTGCTCACAATTACAAATAATATTAACCATACATACTACAATATAATTTACAAAAAGTCTAGGAAAACTTTTTTCAAAGATGATGCTATGTTGTTTTAGGGGTGTGCAATATTGACACAATGTAATTTTTCTTTTTCTTTTTTTTTTTGAAATATTAATAATTACCATATTTTGCCGAGTGTGTTTTTGAGATGGTTGGTTTAAAGTGCCCCTATTGATAGTTTTCACGTGACGTCAGACCCTTATAGGAACGCCCACCTGGAGGGCAAAACAAAGCTTTGCTCCACTGACCGCCAGCTATTTTTACGCAGATTGTATCAAGTAATAATGTAGTAAAACGCAGATATTAAAAGGCAAGATTCAGTGGACACCTTATTGGTGATGTATATTTTGTACAGGCAAGAAGATGAAGTCAGAATATAAACGCAACGTGCAAAGTTTCACATTAAATGGCTTCCCATAGAAAACCATTAGAAGGAAAACACTGAACCATTAAGTGGATTGCATTCATATTCCGGCCTCATCTGTTTACCTATGTAAACTATGCATCATTAATGTGGTGATTACTGAATTTGATCTTTTAATATTACTGTTTTAAATATATTAAGGCACTTTAAGTGTTTTTACAACGTTTTGTCGCACTGTTTATGATTGAAATATTGCCGCGGGTGCTTAATATGGATTGCAAATGGCCAAAACTTGCAATTTGTTCAGAAATACCTTTGTTTTATTCTTTTGAGAGGTGATCTAAATATTTGCAGCTGGAAACAGATGAAAAATTGACACGCTTGTGCTGCGGTTCTATGGATGTTTTGCCCGGAAGCCTTCGAGCCGGTCACGTGACTGAAAACTATCAATTATGGATTTTTGAAAATTACCTTTCATGCAGTGTGTAACTGCTCTAAGTGAATGAAAACAGTCTGCAAAGTTTTAAATCTGAAAGTGCACCGTGTATAAAGTTATTGTCTCTCAAAAGAAAGAGTTGACTCAGAATCATTGAAACGAGTCGTTTTTAAAACGAATCCCAAGCCGTTTCATGTTGACGTCAACATGAAACATTAGCATATTGCCTGCCCACTTGTTGCACGCGCAGACCTGGGAAAACTTGATTTTCGTGTTGGTCTGAATGAAAATGCAAATTCATTCTTTGCCACTAGGTGCCGCTTTTGGAGCGTTAAAAATAGCTGTTTCCAATCGGACCAATCACCGCAGATTAGGGTCACGCAAAGGAGGGGTTTGGAAAAATAAATCGTCGAGCAAATAAGGTAAAAATAAATGCATATTATAAGAAAATTAGTGCTTTTTGACCTTGCATGTAGTGTTGTCAAAAGTACCGACTTCGGTACCATTCGGTACTGTCATTTTGAAAACGTCCATTTCCCGCTAACATTTGAGCGCTGTTGAGTGGATTCTTAAACACAGCTGATTGGCCGTAGTGTTCACGCGCTCAACAAATACAGGGTGTCCGCGGGTCCTTAAAAAGTCTTAAAATGTCTTAACGTTTTCCTAATAAAAGGCCTTAAAAAGTCTTAAAAAGTCTTAAATTCAGATTCAATGGCTCTTAAAAAAAATTTGGTCACATTACCGCTAAAATATTTTTTTCAGTCTGACGGACCCAGTGACTGTTTACAATCATTGGACAGACCAAAGATTTGTTTTCTTCCCCCGCGCATAGTTAACGTTACTGCGTCACCAGAGAGAATTGCAGAAGCAGAATTCAGGCCGAACAACCTTCTTTTTATATATAATGTTCTCAATAATATATTATTAAGAGCTACAGCTAGCTGACTAGCCTTTTTAGCTAGTTTAAAAATTTTTTTTTTTTTTTTTACTTGCCCGACCAGACAGATAGCCTGATTAAAATTTAAGTGACAAAAAATGACCAGCGAAGCATCGAAACGTGAGAATGATTCTTCTGATTTTATTACATTCAGTGTAAACAGCGATTGATATTTTGGATAGTGTATTTCTGTTATCAAGGCCGCGCTGTTGAGGCTCACGCTGCGTGTCTCTTTGTGAGTGACGTCTACACAAATGAGCAACAACAAACATAAAGAAACTCAGAAAAACACACTGAGGTATAAATTCAAAATGCTTAGTTTATTCATAAAACGATGTAGTTAAATGACATACCATGACAAGGGAATATTTCACTATTGCAAAAGTCACTGATTTTAGTTCATTAAACAAGTAGTCTAGTAGTTATTACGTTACTTACATTTTAGACACAATATTTACTGTTTAGTTCTATTTCACCAACGAAAATAGTTCCATACAAAAAAGATCAGCACATTCTCCAAGCAACGGTGTTTTGTTAGGCTACTGAATGATTCGCGTTTTGAACGAATCGGTTGTCTCACTCATTAAGTGACTTACCGCCACCTACTGGTGGTTCAGTACATTTAAAAATATGCATTACCCCCCCCCCCCCCCCCCCCCCCAACATTTCTTATTTGTATATCCAAAAATGTATTTAAAATATTAATCTCATAACATAATTTATTGCAGTTGTAATTTTGCAGGGTAAATTATTTAAAATGACTGGTAACAGCCCTATAGTGTATATTTTGATTAATTGTAATGATTTGACATGAAAGATGCATACATTTAAAAAGGTTGAAAAAGGCCTTTGTAAAGGTAACTAAAATATGCAGATTTAAGTATGTAAAAGCTGATAGAACGCTGATAAAAATAATACTTCAGAATAAATTGTTTACACCACCAAAAATCTCAGTGATGCAGAACTTTTGTGGGGATATTTTGTATGGAATATTGTCTGCTGATATGAAAAGTTAACAGTATATTATTGTAATAAATATCATTTATGACCGCAGTGATATTTTGTTTTCTTTTTACATCAAACACATCAAATTTTACATATATGCATGTAATATAATGTGTATTTCCATTACGGGTTTAGGTCTTAAATTTCATTTAAGGTGGTATTAAAAAGGTCTTAAAAAGTCTTAAATTTAACTTGTTCATATCTGCAGAAACCCTGAAATATGACTGTGATTGGCTACAGTGATCATCGCTTCACGCTCTTCACCGAGCGCTTACACAAAAGCACATGGGAGCATTTGAAAGAGATGGACGTTTTTAAAATGACAGTACCGAATGGTACCGAAGTCGGTACTTTTGACAACACTACTTGCATGCATGTCAACCTGTTGTTGGGGAGTCCCAAAACCAAAATATGAACCTTTCATAACCCATAATAGGGGCACTTTAAAAACTTTTCATTGCCGAGACAGAGATAAACAGACAGCATTGTGACTAAAATGTAACACGCTTAATACTAGCATCTCGTTTGTTGAGGTGTTATATAAAATAGGGCTGGCTCGATACCACTTTTTCAGAACCGATCCCGATCTGATACCGATGTCGATCCGAGACCAGCGCAGTTTTTTTTTTTTTTTTAATCAGTGTAGAATTTCTATACCTCAGTGTATGTTGAACTGATCATCACTCTTGTGTGTTACACACAATCTACTAAATATAGACAACTTTCTTATAACGAAAAAATAACAAAAAAAAAAAAAAATATATATATATATATATATATATATATATATATATATATATATATAATAGTCTATTACAAAATACTATTATAAACTAGTTTAGTACATAATTCAGCAGCATAATTCCCCAATTTCACCCATCTTATAATGGGGCGTGGTTGGATCTTCCAACAGGGCAATGATCCACAAACAAACATCAAAACCAAAACAAAAATGGGTCATTGAGAACAAAACCAAGCTTCTGCCATGGCCGTCCCAGTCCTCTGACCTGAACCCTATAGAAAATGAGTGGGGTGAACAGAAGAAGAGAAGAAGCACCAACATGGAGCTGTGAATCTAAAGGGTCTGGAGTGATTCTGGATGAAGGAATGGTCTCTGATCTCTTGTCAGATGTTCTCTAAACCTATCAGGCATTATAGGTGAAGATTCAGAGCTGTTATCTTGGCAAAAGGAGGCTGCAAAAAGTATTGAATAAAAGGGTATGATTAATTGTGGCCAGTGTGTATTAGAGAAAAACATTTATTCCATTATGAGATTTCTTTCCCATTTTAAGTTCTTATTCTCCAATGAAAGGTTAGATTTTTGTAAATATTTAAAATAAAAGATCAAAAGGATTAATGATACAGATTTATTTTCACAGCCGCCTTTGATCATATTTACCATGGGTATGAATAATTTTGAGCACAATTGTATGTTTGTATTGAATGTAGTTACTGTGCAGATACTGCTGTTAATTTTAGATGGTTACAGTTATTGTTTTCAACAGCCAAAAGCCAGTTTGGCCTGTTAAATACCAAATAAACATCTGGTTTATGTATACTTTAATTCTTGTTTGTTGCTTAAAGAAAAAAATCGGTATCGGAATCGGCCTATTTGCTTGTAAAAAATCGATATCGGAATCTACCATGAAAAATCATGATCGGTGCATCACTAATAACGTTACCTGTCTGCGATGAGATCACAGAACCTTTCTTTCCATTTCTCCTCAAATAGCCTGTCTGCACTTCCAGGTCAATTTTTTTTCTTTTGGACATGTTTAAAATCACACGTAACTTCCCAAACAAGCATCAGTTACAATGCAGATGTCATCATATTATCTTCGTGCTGCTCGAGATTCTGGCGCCGCCTTAAAATGTGGTGTCCCGACTACCGAGCATAGACTGCTCCCGAGACGTACCATTCAATGCAAATAAATAAGCAATTTGTTCCGCTTTAACTTAAAAATGAAATATTGTAGTTAATAAACTTAATATAATAAAGAATAAAATGTTTAATTAAAATTTAATTTTCAAAATAATGTTTTATTATTTTATATTATTGTTCAAATCATCCCGCGGGCTGGATTGGACACCTTTGTGGGCCGTATGTTTGACACCCCTGCTGTAATACCTTAATTTTTAATGTGTTTCTGTTATTCTCAAATATTTTTGTCAAATGTTAAATGTTCAATTTTGTTGTTTTAAATATCAAAACAAGGTGTTGTTTAAATCCGTAGATGTGTAAATTAGTAATATTTGCTAGTAAAATTTTTTTATATGTATTTGTATTTCATTTATATATGTTTTTTTTTAATTATGTAAGCATTCTAAAATATTATATATATTTATATGCACATAAATGAAACATTACGTTTATGTTACTATATATATGTACGCGCACACACATACATAATACATGTTTTTTCTGACACATGTTGCTAAAAAAAGTAGAGTAAAAAAAAAGTAATAAAATAGTAATCATATTCATAGAGAAAGTGATAGTGTTAAAACATCCTTATTGTTGAGCCTCTAGACCTTGATTAATAGCTGAAAAACTAATAGCCGAGCTAAACCTGCAAATTAGAAATAAAACTTGCATTTTTATATTTTTCATTCAGCTTCTTTGTTATACAATGTTGTTTTAAAATATGACTAAATTTGATAAGCAGATTGGAGGAGATAAGGCTCACGGAATACAGCACCATGAGCTATAGCCATATTGTGTTTTCTGTTTCTGGGCTGTAACCTAAATGAATGGAGAATGGCTGGTTGTAATTGAATGACTTCCTCCATAATAGGTCTCTGCTTTGTAGAGGAAATGAGTAAGAGTTCCTAAATGGTGAATATGAACAGATGTGTTACATGGTGGTCATCATCACTCAGCTATTGTAAGCCCAGGGTTAATTATTGCCTTTCTCCTTATACTTTGCCAGTCGCACCTCTTAATGAACTGTTTTACTTTAGTGTTTCAGCACAAAAGAAGACATCTGGTTGTTTTTGACCGATTAAAAAAAAAACACTGAATATGTTATGAATATCTGACCAATTTAAACAACATTTTGTAGCCTTATTCTCATTGATTGTTGGTTTTAAATCATGCATGAAGCCTGTGGCTTTGACGGTAAACAAGTTTGCTGTCATCTCAAAAAGATCCTGACAGAAAAATTCAGCTGTTGCCTTCCCACGGAGCTGATTCGTGACTGAATGCTCTCTCCAAGCTTGTAAAATATCACAAACATTAAGGAATATCATAACCACAGTGTAAAAAGAATGAGTGGGTGCTTTGTAGCTCTTTGCAGGCACAGTTGAGCCCTCCCTCAAGGCATCTGTGTTCCCATCCTCAGCGCCTCAGTGAACCACGCTAACCTTCTCATTTCATGGGCTTTAATTTCAATTAGCTATGGCTGATCGTTTGCTTTGATCACATTAGTCTCCCCTTTGAGCCCCAATTGCTTTATATACACCCTCATGCTTTCCTGTTGGTTTTACTAAACCCTCTGGAATTAACAGCAGTGATGGCATCTTCATATGTTTGATTTCCACTTCCTACAGCTGTCCCACATCTTTCAGCACATAGTTTCTCTCTCAGCACTCCAACAAAAAACAATGTCACAAATCATTGGAGATGCTTCCGGTCAAGAGTTTTGAAGTGGAGATGTGCAAAAGCCGCCTTAATTAAAAATGGCTATGTTCTTTCCTATAGCTAAATGGTCGTTTTTGATGAGGGCTATGAAAAGATCACCCCTAAATCTACAGATTTGGGAAGAAGTCAACATTCCTTTGGAAAGAAGTTGTAATCCTCTTTCTCAGTGAGGGCAGTCGGGGTCAACTCCTCCTGGCACCTGTGTGGATCTAAATGTCTCAGGCTTGGTGACACTCTGTCTGGGGAGCGTTACTGCTTTGCATTGGGCTCTAATCCACAAGTAGTTTCAGTTCAGTTTAATACCAGGAGAACAGCATTATGGATCTCCTGTGTGAACTATTCAAGTGTTACTTGTGAATGTGTGAAAATTAGTCAGTTTTGCCATGAACTTTCTTGACAACAATTTCTTGACTCCTCTTAATTAGTTTCTAATTCCATTCAAGCTTCTGAGTGTTTTGGTGTCATTGAGTTTGAAGCTCCCATATTATATGATACTGTATCAAACCTTGGTGGAAAATATGTACTTTCAGTTTTCATACAGAAGTCTAAACATGGAAGTGTAAACAAGAAAGTAATCTTAGGCCGCAGTGAGTGGTTTTTAGTGAACAGCCAGGCAGTTTCCACTTTATTAGCAGTTTAAAGGTAACTTTCAAAACTTTGTCATCATTAACACACTATCTATCTCTCTGCTTAAACCCTGCCACTCCACAAAAGCCTGCAAGCTTGCGTTTATTTTTGACTGCAACACCCACATCTCAATCCAATCAACAACTGATGCATAGAAACAAGTCCTTGCCCTACATTTTTTCTTTGATAATCCATTACACTTGGAGGTTTGTCATAATACAGAAGAAAAGATCTGTAATAGGGGTGGGAATCGCAGGGTACCTCACGATACAATATAATCACGATACATGGCTCACGATAACGATAATATCATGATACAGCGATTCTGTGATAATCGATATATTTCTAGAAAATCCTATAATGATATATCGCGATATCTGTCTAAACAAAATGCCTGTGAAAAGGTTAAGTGCAAGTTTTCTTTCTTTATTCAAGTCCAAACTGTTAGAAAACAGCAAAAAAAGTTCTGTAAATCAATTTTAACATGTTGAGTAAATTAATAATTTTATTCTTGGACTTATTAAAAGCTTACACTTTTCTTTTTCTCTGTGTGTAAACAAACACATTTAACTGCTTAACTTATATAGCCTCTCTCTCTCTCTCCATGTTATATATATATATACATATATATATATATATAAACCTGGTACATTTCAAAATTTACCTGGAGTGCTTTCTCAATCTTTCTACTCCTCTCATCATAAAAACGGAGCCCCGCACGGAAAAATAGCCATTCACAATCACATCGCGTGTTTTGCGCGCTCAGGTTGGTTATTTCAAATGTAGACGCGCGGCAAGCACACACACACTGCACACTTCTGCACCGCATTACAGCTCTGACAGTGTTTTGTCTCGTCCTCCAAGTCATAGGTGCAGATTTATGTTTCTGCCGGTCGGTGCCCACTGTTCACACTGCATAACGCGCACTTGTAATATCTGTGAGAGAGGGAGAGCATCCAGTTTTGTTCACATAAAACTGGACGCACCGGCGGCGCTCTCTCTCTCTCATATATAGTGAGGGAAATCCACCTGCGATCCGAGCGGAGATGTTCGGCTACTCATGAACTGAATGTGCGCTCTGCAATAATAACGTGATCGGTGCCTGTGGTCCACGCTGATAACTGTTCCGGGGCAGTTTTTTAGTTTTCATCTCCATAAACGTATATATAGCAGTAGAGCTAATACAGTGTCTGAAAATCTGTTTATCATTCGGTTCCTCGTGCTTCCCCATCTTCATAGAGAACGCGCTTCATAGTTGCTCAGAGCGCTCTTGGAAAGAAGCTGGAAATGGCGCGGCCGCGATTTCCACGCATTTTTAGACGCTGGGAGCAGGAAAATGTATTTAGAGCACCTTATTGTATTAATTAAAATATCGATATTTGGCGCCAGATATCGATTATCGTATCGCATGGAGAAGGATCACGATATATCGCCATATCGATTTATTGTCCCACCCCTAATCTGTAACTACTTCAGTTTTATCATTACTTTAACTTCAACGTTCAGATAATTCTGAAGGTGCAAAATCTTTCTTTTGCTAAGCTGTGATTTGGCAGCTGTTCGTTTGTGACACACTGAAAGTGTCCTGAAGCAATGCATGACAAATCATAAATACTATTCTATTGGGGAGCAGTCGTGGCCTAATGATTAGAGAGTCAGACTTGTAACCCGAAGGTTGCGGGTTCGAGTCTCAGGTCCAGCAGGCATTGTATGTGGGGGGGAGTGAATGTCTAGCGTTCTCTCCACCCTCAATACCACGATCGAGGTAAGAACCCCCAACTGCTCCCCGGGCGCCACAGCATTAGCTGCCCACTGCTCCGGGTGTGTGTTCACAGTGTGTGTGTCTGTGTTTGTTCACTTCTCACTGCTGTGTGTGTGCACTTGAAAGGGTTAAATGCAGAACACAAATTCCAAGTATGGGACACCATACTTGGCCACACGTCACATCCTTTCCTTTCCTTTCCTTCCTTTCCTATTATTCTTTTGGACTCTATGCACTCAGAAGTCGCTGACATAATTCTTAAACTTGATCCAACTTTTACAATGAAAATAATGAACAGGGGATCTGCTGTCTTTTAAAATTTGTGATTCAACCAGATAATGATAATTCACTTTATGAGATCAGACGTTTTGATGTTTAATTTAGTTGAGTTAACTAAACGAAAGTTAACTAAATGACATCCATCAGTATTGGCTCTGACTTTAGTAATGGGGAGTTTGTTAGTGATTTTGACTCTGATCAAGACAACAACCTTCCTCCTTTATCTAGAAAAGGCATGGCAGTTTGCATTTTATCTCCATAGTCAGAAGTTCTGGTAAAGCTCCTTTGATATAGTATAATTGTTGTTTGTGGGTGCTTTATGCTGTAGTGGCTTCCTAATGACATTTTTCTTTAGTTTTCTAAAGAAATCTCTTTCTCTGCTCCCCATTTCTTTTTAGGTACTACAAAGGTTTTTCACAGAAGTTTGTGGCTTTGCTCTGTGATCAGCTCCAGACAGAAGACTCTTAATGCTGATACCCATGAGTCCCCTTCATCATCATGTGCTGCCACACTTGCTACCCTGTGAGGTAAGAACCTAATGCTTCCTGTTGTAGGTTCTTCTTTATTTTATGACTCAATTTATTTATTTTCCCCTGTGGTTTTTGCGTTTTTGTGTTTTAAATCAGGGTCTGTCGTATTTCCCAGATGCTTTTGTGAAATTAAACTGCTGGTAAATGTTTGGAGCACTCTATTCTCTGTTACCAGAGGGTCACCTCTTTTTCAAAGACTGACTCCATAGCCAACTACATTATTAATGCTGCAATTTTTCTTTACTTCCTCCACCTTTGGCTGTATTTTCATAGGGAGAGAGGGAGCGTACGGCAACCTTGATTACCGAAGCCCAGAGATTAACCCTTAACCCTGCGCCTGAGACAGAGACAGACCTATGCAATCAGCGGGTTTCCTGTCTCATAATTATTGGCGCTTGATTGGTCTGTCAGAGACCAGATACCCTGCAGCCCACCTCCACTGTTCCACTCCGCATTAATGACCCACGACATATGAGAACCGTGTTTACATGCAGAACTCCATACTGCCACATCGAGGGGATCACCGTTGGGATTTTCTCAGGTACTTATGGGCTTTACTTTTGATTAGACTGTAGTGTGAGTTTAGATGTCGCTCAGGGGCATGGGTCAATCAGTGCGTGATGTATTGAGTCCTATGGACTTGGGATGTTTACATGGGGCTGGTGAGATGGCTGGCTGGAGGGAGGGGCTGTTCCACTCAATTGCAGCCACATGTTTGCAAAGGATGTGGAGCTGAACGAGGCCGTGTGATCTGCCAGACTTTAAACAGGGCCTTCGCCTGTGGGCAGCTCCTAAAGTTTTCCAGCGCGTTCCTCCAGCCTCTTCGTTACTGTGGTTTCTAGGCAAACACACTACCCTGTTGCCGTACAATTTTGCATTCATAAACTGCACTCGGGCTGCCTGAGATTCCCGTACAATTGCTCAGACAAATCCGTTCTTGTACTGACTTACACTAACACACAGACCACACACATATAACTAAGTTACACTGAGATGGGGCATGGAATATTTCATACGTACTGGCGTACTTTTGCAAATAGCAGAAGCAGGACAACTTTCAAACATGCACATAAAGCATAACAGAAAGTGACATTGTCAACTAACTCGGGTTTTTGTTTGTATTACTTTGACCACCTGTTTTATGTGGTCTTTTCCTCTGTTTTGACCTGTTTATATGTATCTATATATCTTTTTTTTTTGGGTAGGAGTACCTGTAGTGCAACTGTAGCTAGACAAAGCTGAGCTGCACTGCTAGTTGCTGGATGTTGAACTGGCATGAATTCAGTTGGACTAAATGGTTTACATTTTAAAAAGTCAAATTATTGTTTTGTTCCGACTAAAATTGAAGTTTTAAAGTGCATGTAAACGCACTGATTATTGGATCAGGGTTCAAAGTGTCCAGATGTCACTCTTTGACTGAAGAACAAAGGCTTTTACTGTTCTTCCTGGTGCTGTAATTAGGTAAAAAGTCAGTGTCAAGTTGTAAAATAACAGACATTTAGCAGTTCAAATGACTGGCCTATTTATGGAAAATTAAGAGAGGTTGATTGACCTAATGGCACAGTTCATCCAAAAATGGAAATTCTGTCATCATTTACTCATCCTCATGTTGCTCCAAACATTTATGACTGTCTTTCTTCTCTGGGCACAAAACAATATTCTGAAGATTCCTTACATTGAAAGTCAATGAAATTAGTGTTGTTTTGGATCCCCTTGAGTTTTATTGTATGACCAAAAACAGTTGAATCAGTTTTGCCACATGTTTGGAATGACTTGAGGTGAGTAAATGATGACAGAATTTTCATTTTGGGTCAATGATCCATTTAGAGGCATGGGGCTTTCTTAAAAATGTGACACTTTAATTCTCATACTCTGGGCTTGTTTACATGTCCTTGCCCTGATCCGTCCAAGAACCCTTGGGCTGGTGTTTCCATTTATACCAAACCCCCTCTACAGGGCAAGAGGATCTAAAGCTTGCCACAGATGATAAAACCTCTTTATCATCCCACAGCTATGGAATTTGTGAGCAGGTAGTGGAAAATACAACACCTCTTTCCTTTCTGTCATGCCCTAATGCCTTTTGAGAGACAGCAACTCAAACCTTGATGCTTGAAAAACAACCATCACCCCACAGTAATAAGAAAACAGATCTCCAGCGGTGTCACAATATGTCTGTCCAATCATGTGGATAAGAAAGAAAAAAATGGCATCCGTTTAAACACCTTGTGGCAGACATCTTGATTTGTAAACTCATGCAGGAACAGACATTCTGGCAGCGCAATCTCTGCAGAGTGTGAAAATGATCTGTTTGATACAGAGGAACCTCCTGCCGCAGCCATTAAGTGTCCTGTCTAGAGAATTGGAGACATCGGAGAGCCCTGCATGAAGTGCACTTTCATGCTTTGCTCATCAGGGCAGCGTCCTTCAGCTCAAAACAATTTGCACTTAGTGTTTTTTGGGGAAGGGGGCAATGTCACATTCAGTTGCCAGCTGGATGACATGTGTTTCTATACACAGAGGGACTACCCACTTAGTAATATGGATTTTGTTCTCCGCATCCAAAAAGAAATTGGCTTGCACAGGTCCGCACTGTGGTCTGTGAGCTGATAGACAGGATTTCACACTCTAGGATGTGTCGATTAGGTAACTCGAATGACTATCTCTGGGTAGAGAACACTACTTTCTAAATCAAAAGTTGTAGACAGGAAAAAAAAAAATAGATGGAGAGAATTTAATCCTGAAGAGATGTCCAAAAGCTTGTGGCTGTTTCAGTTTCTTCTACCCCCAAGTATTTTGAGTTTGAAAAATATCATAGTTTAGTCTATTACTACAGAAATGTTAAGATATCTTACAATAATGCTATTTCATAGGTTGGCCTTAAAGGGATACTCCACCCCAAAATTAAAATTTTGTCATTAATCACTTACCCCCATGTCGTTCCAAACCCGTAAAAGTTTTGTTTGTCTTCGGAACACAATTTAAGATATTTTATATGAAAACTGTGAGTCTTGTGACTGTCCCATTGACTGCCAAATAAATTACACTGTCAAGGTCCAGAAAAGTATGAAAGAGCGTACGCATTTTGCGTGCAGTGATACTCTCCAAAATAGCGCTACGGTGACGTTACGTTGTCGAATTGTTGAATAAAGTCGTTATTTTTGTTTTATTTCCGTAGAAAAAGTATTCTCGTCGCTTCATAACATTACGGTTGAACCACTGATGGCAGATGGAGTATTCTGACGATGTCCTTCATACTTTTTTGCACCTTGACAGTGTAATTTACTTGGCAGTCAATGGGACAGTCACAAGCCTCCCGGTTTTCATCTAAAATATCTTAAATTGTGTTCTGAAGACGAACAAAGCTTTTACTGGTTTGGAACGACATGGGAGTAAGTGCTTAATGACAAAAATTTCATTTTGGGGTGGAGTATCCCTTTAATTATTCATGAATACACTAGAATAAAATAGATGGTAGATTTTTTGAGGGAATTTTATGTCAATTTGATGTTTGATATGTTAAATATTGTTACAATTTAAAAAAAAAAAAAACTTTTCTGTTTGGATACATTGTAAAATGTATTTCTTATCACATTTATTTCTTATTACAGTTGAAAACCATTCAGCTTGATATTTTTGGGGAAGCCATAATATTAAGTTTAAAAAAAGAACAGCATTTTGTTTGGATATAAATATTTTGTAACATTATAAATGTATTTACTGTCACTTTTGATCAATTTTATGTGTCCTCGGTGAATAAAAATATGAATTCTTAAAACATCTTACTGACCCACGTACCTTTGTATGGTAGTCTAATATATAATGCGAGACAGTGCACAGAGTCTGTCCAATTTCCAGCAGAGCTGATCTGTGATTGTTGAACTGAGCATGGACCCTCTGTTGTGTTGTCCAGAACTGAACCTCCCAACCATATGTCTCAGTGACGTGAAGCCCTCTCTGGAGAGCGAGGCTACATTTGGTCGTGGAATGTGCTGGAGCGTGTGCATCTGCTTAAACAAAGCCTTATTTTCAGCTCAATGTTGTAATTACAGGCTAGAATGAATCTAGCCGTCTTGTGCACCCACAGCAGCCTCTGCACAAGTTTCCCAGGATTTGCTCAGGGCTTGTAAGTCCAAGCAGTGTTTACAGCAGTAAATCTAAGCCACCATTAACACATCTCTCAGACATATTTACTTACTTTTAGAAAAGTGTGTGTCTTCTGTGTGACGCAATCTTATGTTTGTGAAAGTAGATTGTGTTGTAATGGGCCGCTAGCATTAGCAGGGTCCTCGCGGGTGTTGAAGACTAGATAGAGGGACTCGGTCAGTCTTAGCGCAGTTTGTAGTCTGCTACTCCTCTAGACATTTGGATCGATGGGAATTGGACTTGCTGTCTTTTTCCCTACAGGACTCGCAAAATTTCAAAATCCCTGGTAGCCCTTCGGGCAGGTACTCTTCAGATTTTGGTAGCCCGAAAATTAATTTAACTAGTCCAAGTAGTTTTTTTTTGTTTGTTTGTTTTTTTTTTAAATGTAGAAAATCAGATAGGAGTCTAAATGTCAATCAAAAATATTTTCAATATACAAATATCAACAAATATGAAGGAATGAATTTTATTTCACTATTTCACTATTTACAGGGCATCTGCAGAATTTTTAAAAATAAATTTAAGGCAATTTATGAAGCTTTTTAATAGCTGCACAAGTAAAATGAACACAGTATGAGCGGGGTTGGACAATGTCTATGGTAACATACGGTATTAAGCCATAAAATGACATGATTTACAGTTCAGATACAGGTTTTCACAAAAACAAAAATCTTATACAACAGCATTTCAGCCTTTAGACCGTTTTTATGAAAAGGGATAAATCAAGCATATAAATCAGTCTTTATTCACCTGTTTCTCATTGTTTCTCATTAAAATGTATTAAAGTAAATAGTGTGAATTACATCGCTAATGTCATAGAATAGCACGGCAGGGCACATTGTAACGCAGTGTTACAACATACCCCATCTGCACAACTGGAATTTAAAACCGGTTATTGTCTTCTGCTAGTTATCAAAGCATTAAAAAAATAATCTAAACTGATAAATAACAGATTGGAGATTAAAATAATAGCAGATGTCTCATTTTAAATGAGTAATAAAAACTGAGATGAAAAATTTACTTAAGCCAGAAATATAATTTTACTAATTTTACTATGGTAAAATAAATGTTCAGCGATATCTTCAAAAGACTTTTGAATTTTGGCGCACTTTTTTTCTCTAAATAATGTTCATATGGTAACTAGTAAATACTGTAAAATTTGGTTATGCTAGCATGTGTGGAAATATTTAAACCATGTGTGTTACAACTAACCTCGCGTTACTTTGTGCCCCGCGCTCCCCTATTATATTAATTTAAAACAAATAAATATTACTTACTACTCTGTGTTTGCTGCGTAAAAACATGGGTCGATATTTGCATTGATCTGACCATAAACAGCAAGAAAGGCTTATTGGAAATGCAAATTTATTCTCTGCCACGAGGTGGTGCTTTAGGAGCGGCTTAATATAGCGGTTTCCCTCAGGAAAATAATTCCCTGTTAGCGGCTGTACACAAAGCAGCACCGTCCGCGCTCATAAACGCTGCTTTATCAGGCGTTATAGGTAAGATGAAATAAAAATGCCAACGACATTTCTGAGGACAGTCGGTTCCCTTCAGATACATTCACATAAAGACATCTGTGCTGCGTTTTGATTTGAAATGTGCAGCGCTCATATTTATTCAATTGCATCATTGCCTTTTGAAGTTTAATCCAGCTGTATCGCCATTCTTGTCTTTCTGTCCCCAACTGTAAGACCTTTTGAAATTATAGTTAAGACATTTATTATACCATTTAACGTATTTAAAACTTTTTATGGCCTTAAGTTTGATACAACTAAATTGAAGAGTTTTTAAGGACCCGCAGGAGCCCTGTATTTAAGGTAGCCCGTCGGGCAGGGTAGTGATACATTTTGGTAGCCCGACTGGAAAACACAATGCCCCCGGTACGTCGGGCTAGCGATTTTGCGAGCCCTGCCCTATAAAGAGAAAAAGTGGTTTGTGATCCAGTTGCATTTTTGTACTGAAAAAGAAAACCCAGCGAATCAATGCATTCACTATTTCAGTAAGTAGCAGCAGGGTTATTGAATTTAAAAACTAAGATGAAAACTGTAAAATCTCAATTAATAGAAACTTAAAAGTAAGCAAAATATAAAAACTGTAATCAATATAGTAATTAAATATAGCATAGTATTGTGCAAAATCCAATCCTGCTGCCCATTTGGATAAACAACACTGTGTGATCAAGGTTAAACAATCATAGTTATATTCAATTAAGAGTGAAAAAAATTAGGGCTGCAACTAACGATTATTTTAATAATCGATTAGTTTGCCGATTATTTTTTCGATTAATCGGATTTTAAAAAAAATTCTTTCTTTTTTTTTATTCACAAAAACACTTCCAAATTCTGCCCAATGTCCTTCAAACAAACGTGCCAGCTGAATGCTATGAAAACATACAGTGCTTAACAATTTACTAGACCACCTGTCATAATAAAGAGAAAACACAAATATTTTAGGAATCTGTCAAAGAATTGTTTAAATCTAAAAATGTTATTGTCATTTATTGGGCAAATAACAAACTGAAACAACTAAATAGTATTTATTCACATAATAAAAAATGTCCTCCTGCCTTTCATAACAGCATGCATTCTTGCTGGCATTGTTTAGGTACTTTTTGACTGTAACTGGGTATCTGAAAAAATCTTTTATATATATCTTTCATTCTTTCATAGATAACAGCAATAATTATATTATAGCATTAGAAATAGCCTACTGTTACTAAAGAGCTTACGCATAATTGGAGGACTAACCAATACAGATAGCTAAAAAATGATTTTAGTAAACACCAATACTGTTGTTTAGAGCAGCAGTGGCACAAAGCTTACATTATTTGTTATAAACCTTAAATCAATTTGTTTTAATAAATTTGTTAAGCACTGTATATAGGCCTATTTAAATCTCTTCATCAAAAATTAAGATAATAATAAAGATAATAAAGACGAATAAAAACACAAACTCAGTGTTAACCAACAGGTAAGAGGAATGCTCTGCAGGAACACGTGTTCACTTTTTGATCACAGTCACGTTTACTGCCATTTCTTTACCCTGTAAAAGGCGGCTATGAAGCGTCTGCTAATTATATTCAGACAACTATACGCAGTTATCCCTTTACAGTTCCTACTCTCATAAAATACGTGTGCTACATGTTGACTTTTAAACCTTAATTTAACGTTCAACAACAGATATGTCAGCACAATGAATGTTTTTGCGCTGAATATTAATCCCTCTCTGACGCGCGTTCATGCGTCCGCCGCGCCGCCACTCATTCAGTAAAGATTTAAACTTAACACAGACTGTCAGGACGAACTCTATGCAAAAATGGAAATGCTTGCGTGAATTTGTGACATTTACAGGTAAGGATATGACCGTATACTGAACGTTTTTGCGCTGAGGATGAACACGCATTTGTCAAAGCGCCTGACAAGGCAAGCCATTACGCTAATGCATTAGCTTAAAGCTTAAAATAAAGAATTCTCATGTTTTGTGCAGCTTGGATCACGTACTTCTCCCGCAGCATTTCATTCCTCCATTATTTTTAGATGCATTTTGGCCATAGAAATGCATTATTCAGTGCTGAAATTTGATGCGACCAGCTGAAGTTGTACGTGCACTGTGGGCAGACCCGACTAATCGATCATGAGAATCGTTGTCGATGATTTTCATTATCGATAATAATCGATTTTATCGATTAGTTGTTGCAGCCCTAAAAAAAATTTATTCTACTGCTTTTGTGTGCAGGAAAATTTTGCTAGTATCATCATATCACTTTGAAGAAAACACAGGATGATCTTGATTACTGTTTCAACATGGGCTATTTATTTCTTTGCATATGCTACCAGTCAAATGTTTTTGTGATCTTAAAGACCTTTTTGGGTGTTATGGAGTGCCTATATAATATACAACTTACAATCGTATATTTAATTATCAATATAATGTTAGTAAACCGATCTCTTTGAACTACCAAAATCTGCATTTTGCCTTTAAATTGTACAGATAACCATTATAATAATAAAGATGGTGCAATTGAAAGCCATATGATGAATCAGAGTTTATCATAAGTGGTCTGTCCATAAAACATGACCAGTACTCGTGTATAGACAGTTTACTACTGATAACCAAAATAAGAATAAACAAAACTATTTATACAAAATACAATCATATGACGTTACACAGGAATTTCCAAAATTTTCCATATTCTGTTTTTCATCAAAAATTATTTCATAGTTTCTACTTCCAAAAATATAAGTGTGTTTTAGTTTTTCACTCTATATGGTAAGGTTACAAAGTTAACTAACAGAATTTTAAGTAATTCTGTTTTGGGTTTTTTTGATGATTTTGCTGTTACTATAAAATGTGAAAAATGCTAACAATAGAAATTTAGTTGATGTGTGCAAACTTTTGACTGATAGTGTATGTCAACCATTGACATGAATTAGAGTTTTATTTCATCCAGACTCTCAATACTAAATGCAGGTAAATAGAGCACAGAAGAACCCAAGGTACATTACTACTGGCTTCCACGTGGGTGATTGGTAGAGCAGGATGACTATGCAACACCATCATCAGTGTGTTCTTGAACCCACGATTGTCTGGATAGAGCCCTGCATCTGTTGCCACAAACCTCCGCCCTCATTTCCTTCCTTTCAACTTTCTGCACTTTCCACTCGATTTCTCTTTTGTAGATGTTCCCACAGAAAGATTCATTTTTACCCTCCTGGTATCAAATCAGATACCATCAGTCTTACTAAATTCACATCTTACTTCCCAATAACTCCCTTTTATATTTCCATTAAGAGTGTTGTGTGTCTCTTGAGGGTTGTTCAGACATCTGATAAGCTGCAGATACAAACCAAAGATGGGCTGTAGATGTGAGAGAGAAAGCGACGGCGGGCTGTGAGAGGGCTGTGCTGGTAGCAGAGCGTGACTGAGATGTTGGAAGAGCTGCGGCCAGCAAGGAATGATAGATAGAGGAGGACAGAGAGGGGGGAGGAGGACAGGAGAGAAGAAGTGCAGCAGGAGGTTTGGAAGGGGAGTGCTCTTCAGGAACGTTTCAGTATTCTTATGGTAATCCAGCCTTGGATGAGCCTCAGAAGCAGCCAAGCAAACAATGAGAGTGGAGCCAGGAAGTCTGCTCTCCCTGCTGGCCGGCGTGACTTGAGAGGCAGGCGAGGCGCTGGGCTGCCTGCAAGGAGGGGCCCCCAGGAGGGGCCAGCAAAACGCATGCCAGTACACATATCCACATACCACATTCACTCAATCTACGAGTTAGAGAGCATGGTCGGCGCTGTTGAAAAGCATGTTTGTGTTTGTTTGCATGCTTTGTGGTGAGCGGGACTTGTTTTTCTGTAGACTATATAGAAATGATAGACACATTTCAGTACCTTCATCATTGTTAGCACAGATTTGGTGACTTCCTTTTGGAAGTTATTTTAAGAGATTCTGATTACAAATACCATATTGGTTATCTAACACTCATTTAATAGTTAAAGTTAAATTGAGTTTAATCATGTTAATAAAGTTAGCTTAAAAATACATAAGTAAATAAATGTTTTACCTTGTGCAGATAACCACTGTAATAATACAGGTGGCAATGGAAATCCATAGTTAATAAGTTAAATTAATTTAAATAATGATAATAAAGTTAAATAAAAAAACAAATTAGCAAATTAAGTTAATCTTAATAAAGTTAGATAAAAATAAAGTAAATAAATTAGTCTTTAAAAATATAAATAGATTTAGTTAATCTAAGATAATAAACCAGTTAAATTAATCTATAAAATTAATTAATAATTTAGTAACACAGCTAAATGTGATCTTTAGCAAATCTCAAAATGAATATTAATTTCATATATTTTCACAATGTTGTGATGCCTAAATTCACTTAAAGCTGCAGTCTGTAACTTTATAAAATTTATAATTTATAAAATTTAAATTTATAAAATTTATATAAGCGAGTACACCATGAATCCATTTTCCAAACAGTGTTTTTGGCTTGTTCTGAATCACTACGTTACACCTATAATAAGTGTTTATATTCAGACTCTTTAGACTGGTTCGGGTAGATACCGCTGCGGAGTACCCTGGTACCTGCGTGATTCGTCATAGACATAAACAGAGAGAAGTAGCTCCGGCTGCATTGTTCTTCCACAACACACACGCAGTTCTGTTTATTAACCGCTAGAGTGCCAAAAGTTACGGACTGCAGCTTTAAAGTATTTAAAACGATTGATTTTAGTTTTTAGTGTTTTATTTTTAATTTATTTATAGGATTATAATATTTTAAAAATACATAAACAATTATCTATAAACAATTATTGGGTTAATTTGAATATTTTTGCATCCCTAATTCTGAATAGGTGTTCTTTGGTGTTTGTCTGTGGTTTTGTTTTCATGTAAAGCTCTGGTTTTGTATGCATTTCTTTAGTGTGTGCGTCGATCAAGGCTACAGACTTAACAGGATATCTCGGGTGATCCCTTTAGCTGTTCATCTCACCTGCCTTTCCAAAACCTGTCTGAAACGGGATGTTTGGCGTCTTGCGGTTATCCTTTTCTTCTATGGCTGAAAAAAACAAAGATATTCAAAGGCGCTGTCAAAGCAGCATTATCTTTGGGGAAACGAGTGACACAGCTGGCTCTGTTCTTCCTCAGATTTCTGTCTCCAGAGTGACTTCCCCTTTCAAGCATCATATGATTGAAGACTGTGGGAATGCCTTCCCAGAAACCACATGCCATGCCTCAGTGATTTGCTATAAGGTGTGGTCATTCTATATGGTGGCTGCAGTTGCTTTACCTTTCCCCCCGTCTCTCTGGTCTTTCATCCATTCAAAGGAAATTAATGAGGAGCTTTCCTCTGAAAGAATGCTCAGTGAGACTATAAATTATGCCATTTAGCACAGCTCTATGGCATCTTTGCCTTCTGATTTGATGGTGGTCCATCTGCTGCAGAGATTTGCTTTGTGCCAGTTTTCGAACTGTTATGTTATTGATATTAAGCTGTGTGCCAATGCACAGTCACATCTGTAGCAAATCTTAATAAGAGCAAATTGATTTTCCGAACCATGTCTTCATGTGATTTTTAGATCATTTCTTTTGAATATGAAATGTTCTTTTTTTTAACCTTATTTAATATTTTTTGTGTGTTGTGACTGTGGTGGGATGATCTTGTTCACAGATGTAAGTGTAAGTGTCAGGGACCTCATGATAAGATTGTTCTTTCTCTGTCAGCACACTTCCAGTCCTTAGGTCATGAAGCTTTCCACACTGACTAGTCACGGCATGCTTTTACCAGTCTTCCATCTTTATCTTTCCTAAGGCATATTTACACCAACAGCAAAACCAACAGTGAATTGTTCATTCTGGTTATTTACAGGCTTTAATCCAAGATCCCTCCCATCTGACTGTATGGATGCTTTATACACTTATTATATATGTATTATAAATTTAATCACGCTTAGAAAAACTGAGTGTAAATCTTTGTTAATATTTAGCAGTGGTGTAATATTTAATATATAATAACTTTAACTGTAGTAATCAATCTTAATAACAACAAAAGTTAATTGCACTGGCTGTGAAAGTTGCACACTAGTTTATTTTCTTTTCCAGTGATGGGATGAGTTGTTGAAACCTGTTGTAGGTCATATCTCTCCATCCCTTGCCCTGTGGTCCTGTGTGAAGAGGGACCCAGTTTGTCTTAAGGGGTCCCTGTGAGCCAGAGGAGCCCCGCCTTTTGTTTCCCCATTACCCAGGAGTCAGGGAAGTGTGAAAAGTAGGGCGCAGGTCGGGGCTCTTTGTCCCCCTCGGCCAAATGAAAAGTGACAGACACCGGCCCCCTCTCTGTGCCTGTTAATTCAGGCCCCCAGTCCCGCAGAGCCTCTGGGAGCCACTAATTGCATCGAGACAAGAAGGAGCTATGAGAGAGCAGACACATTATGTTATTAACGCTGGACAGAACCCAACACCAGCCATTTTGAACGGGACACTGCTTAAAGGGATAGTTCACCCCCCAAAAATAAAACTGTGCCATCAAGTCTTTACAAACTTGTGTGACTTTCATTCTTTTGCAGAACAGAAAAAGATATTTTGGTAACCAAAATGGTTTTGGTGACCATTGAAATCCACTGTATGAAGGGAAAAAAAGGTTTGGAGCAACATGAGGTTGGGTAGAATATCCCTTTAACCAGCCTTCCAGTCTTGAGAGAGGCCATCCCACAGCTCTGCTCTGATACGGGGTCAGGGGTCAAGTCACAGCACTAAGATGGAAGTGCAAAGGAATTTGAATGCCACTCCAGTTTTCTCTGTCAAGCTTTCTGGCACTCAGCAAGGAAACATGTCACGATGATGGTTCTGAAACATTAATAAGTGTTCCTCTCTCTTCATTACAGGGTCTTAAACAAGAGGAGGCTGTAAAGAGGCCTTGAAGTCTTCATCACGCTCACATACTCTTCCTCGGTCTACTCACCTTCACTGCTCATTGGCCACTTCGTTTGTCTCAAAAGAGTACGGCACAACCAAGACAGCTATATAGTTTCGGATCTCAGCCAACATGATAAAAAGCACTTCCATGGTCATCGTCTTTGGTGTTTTGGGAGCTGCCTTCCTTCTCTCGCCGTCGGCTGAGGGTAAGTTAGTTTCATTATAGTAAAGTGTCTACACTTGACCGTTGCTTCCTTCTCAGCGGACCAAGCAGACACTTGGCAGTAGCCGCAAAGTGTCTGTGTTGAATCACAAACCCCTATAGCAAACAAAAATGTGTTTTTTGTTTGGTTTCGTTTGAGTGAGGGAAGAAGGCGAAAACTGCAGATGACTGGAAGGGTCATCTGTTTTGTTTCATCTGGATGCACAATAGAAATGCAGCAGCAATTTATAATACAAAGCAGACTGAGGCAGCAGGAGAATTGATTACGCCGTATTTGGATGATACCCAGTGTTTGCAGAAGCCTGTTTTAATGGATGGTGGCCTTTAAAAACATACCACGATAATGGCCTCGCTTTTTATTCTCATCAGACCCCGAAAGCTCAGAATCTATCTCTTCACATTTGCAATGCATTAGCAAACAAACACTATCTGCCAGGATATTCATCTGAATTACATTATTTAATTTTATTGATTTGATGGCCTTCTGATCTTCTCTCATATGGGTCTGCAGTAATGGAGACTTTCCTCAATTTCAGGTAAATGCAAACATGAGGAACTGCACACTTTGTTTTTTTTTTCTCTCAAATGGCTCACTACATCAGAATGTAACAGTCTGCATTAGAGACTGTTGTGTGGCATTCACGTCATCTTTAGATATTCATACATTCACTCAGCAGTGATTGTCTTTGGGGAATACATGTCTTAGGACTGAGGTGTGAAGAAACAATGGTTTGGGTGATTGATTTGAAATTGTGTGTTCATATGTTAAGGAGAGGAAGAGTTCATATGGGGGAAGAGTGTGTCAATGGGCAAGATTGTAGATGTGTGTATTTCAGGTAAATGCTGTTTTTCCTCTAGGGTTTTACACTAGTATTTTAATGAAGGCAGGGTTAGGGTGAAGGTGTTAACATTGACAGCACAGAAAACTTGCTATTGACTATTTCTCACATTAGTTGATGGGGAAGAAATATGTCGAATGCATTTAGATATGATAAATTGTTGATAAATGATTTAATTAGTTAAAGGCACAATACCGTTCAAAAATCTGGGGTCAGTAAGATGTTTAAGAGGTTTTGAAAAAAGCCTCCTGTGCTCACCAAGGCTTCATTAATTTGATCGAAATACACTAGAAGTAATAATGTCAAATAAAATAACTGTTCTGTATTTTTAAGAAGTAATTTATTCTTGTGAATAAATCTGAATCTTAGTAAATCTGAATAAAACTGAATTTTCTTCAGTCTTCAGCGTCACAAGATGCTTCAAATTTGGCGCTCATGGAGCATTTCTTATTATTAATGTTGAAAGCAGTTGTGCTGCTTAATATTTATAATGATTCTTTGATGAATATAAAGTTCAAAGAACTTGAATAAATAAAATATTTGAAAAATAGTTTTATTTGAAATAGAAATGTTCTGACATTTTAAATGTCTTTACTGGGACATTTGATTGATTTAATGTATCCTTTTTAAAATATAGTATTAATTTCTTTGAAAAAATAATTTTTTTCTGAATGTTGGTTAGGGCTACACGATTAATCGCATGCTATTGTCATGCGCATCTCGTCAGTAAAGCTAGTTCTGTGATTAGCAGTAAATCTCCATCACCTGCTTTCAGATGGAGCGCCATTTAATACACAGAGCCGTAGTTCGCTGACAAGCCACGCAATAATCGTTCATAATCGAATGCAATTTATCGGCGATTATGAACGCCATTTTGCAAGCCTTGTCAGCGAACTAAGGCTCCGTGTATTAAATTGCACTCCATCTGAAAGCAGGTGATGGAGATTTACTGCTAATCACAGAACCGGCGTTACTGACGAGATGCGCGTGACAATAGCATGCGATTAATCGTGCAGCGCTAATGTTGGTATATCACTTCCAGCCAGGTTAATCAGGGTTTTGCGGAATATTATTTTGTTGACGAATACACACTGTGTAACAGCATCTGATGCTTATCAATAGCTGAAAGCGTAACCCGAAAAAATATAATAGCTAAAATATTCAATAAACAAACGTGTCGGGAATGCATAGAACTTCGTCACTTATGGGTGCAGTTCAGTTGAGAACCGTGCCATGTCCTGTGGAGATTTTTGGGAACAGATTTCATGTGAGCCTAGCTATGAGTCAAAGTATTCTTTGTTACGTAATATTTTGTTATACAGTCAACAAGTTTTCCAGGCTACAAATCATCACTCAGCAGTTTTGCCGTGGTCCACCCTTGTTGCTTAAAAACAGTAGATTCATTGTTTACGTTTGAGAGCTGCCCACTGATGTCATGAGGTCTTACTATCTGTTTCTGTTTAGTTCTTAGAAGTTTATTTTTTTAAGTGCCTCTCTATTTTAGGCAATGATATCTTGGAGTCATAAACGCTGTCTATTCTTGGCAACAGAAAAGCCATGGGAGAGAGAGTTTTCCTCCCATCAAGAACTAGAGACTCTATGGAGTCTGTTCGAAGAAAAAAAAAAACAGATCGAAAGAGATTAAGTTTAAATTAGTATGTCAAAGCTCACAACCCCATTACCTCCTTTTAGAGTTAAGCTCATAATTTTGTATACAAAAGGAAATGACCAAGGCAAATTAATATCTCTGGGGTGCAAATGCATTTTAGAAACTTTAGTTTCCTGTGTTGTTTGGTAGAACAGTTTTTGTTCACTGCATTTACACAATTTTAACTTTACAATTGTTTGGAGTGCACACTGTCTGCTTGTTAGCCTAGTTTAGCCTCTTTAAATATATTCTTCCTTCTGCTGTTTCCCTCCCTGTAAAGGAACAAAAGAAGAAATGGGTGCTGGGAGCAATTTCTTCTCACTCGTAAAGTCAACCAGAACCTTTAAAACAAAGGGTAACTACCCTCGGTCATTGCAAAGGTTCCTGTTAAATGATGAGGGAGACTGGAGTGCCAGTGAGAACAAGACAGTGTGAGAGCTGAACTGCAGATGAATGCTGTTGAGCGTGTTTTTTTTTTTTTTTTTTTTTTTTTTTTTGTTATTGTTGTTTTGTTTTTTTTTTGTTCTTTATTGAAGCTGATCTGAGGGCAAGTCGATGTCTGACACAGAATAATGTCTCCTGACTGCACATGGTGGCACGTTCCTCTGAGTAATGTCATATCATTCAACACATTTAACACAGGCTTTCAGTCCTGTAGCTAATAAATGAACTTTATGGAATTTTCTGCCTTCAGAGGAGAAGGTGAGGTTGAGCACTTATAGGTTGAGCCTCATAAGAGAGGAAAACTGGTAGTAAGAGGATCTAGTTACTCGACTGTGTGGAAACCCAAGCAGGCTGAAATATAACAATCAAATTGAGGCATTTTTACATCAAATTGAGGCTTGATACATCAAGTACATCTTTAGTTTGGTTCAGTTTTCCTATTCATGATATTTTAGCATGAATGTATTAAAGCTTCAGTAAATCTCAAAATGAATATACTTTTTATACTGTATGTTAAAAGGTTGTGATATTTAAATTTAATTGTAGCATTTAAAACTATTTCTTTGTTATTTTTTTTTAATTATTTTTAGTGATGTCAAAATTAGTGTTAACGCAGGCGATTAATTTTTTCAGTTTAACGCGTTAAAATTATTTAACGGCGTTAACGCAGGGCCAGGGTCTAGAGTTGGCCACCCCACTCATAACTGCTAATTCTGTCTCTTTTTTTCTTGACAAGAAGTGCATTTATTCAGTCACAGAACGTCTTTACGAGCACATCAAACAGGAGACGTTTAAGACGCGCACTCCAACTTCCCTTCAAACGAGTCAAACGAGCGTGGAAACTGTACTGTGCTCGCAGCGCATAATCTTCAATGACATGCACAAAGGCGCCGGTGCGCGCATAGCCTGTATCATTTTATATCAAATTGCGAAAGAAACTATGAGCATGCAATGTCGTGATCAGTTAAGTTATGAAGTTACCAAAAAGGCGATTAAAGCTACCGTAAAACTGTGCATGCATGTAATATTTTATATATGAGTTAGGCTACATTAAGAACATGTCTCTGAAATGGTTTTCAAAACTGTCCTGGTGCCCAGCACTGTTTCCCTCATCTAACACACTCGATTCAACTCGTCAGGTCATTAGAAGAGACTAAAATGGGTCCGACGTGAAATGAGTCAGAAAAGGTAGAGTTGAGAGGAAATACGATGCGTGTCAGATCCGCCTCATGTTCGGTAGCGGCAGCTCTTAAAGAAATAGAAGCCAAAACAACCTAATAACCAGCTGTTGTGATGTCTGTTCATCAAGAACAAAAGAAAAAAAAGGGAAATCAATCACTTTTATAGTTTTAAGGATTCGTATTTAGTTTAGAATTTAGTGTTTGATAACTTTATTCAATTTCTGTATATTTCTGCTGAGGGGGACAGGTAGTTAAATATGACATTTATTATAATGGGTTTATGTGAAGATTGTTTTAAGTTCACTTAAATTAGAAGTTATTTTTAAAGTCTAATAAATGTTAAAATTGATAGTTCTTAATTATACTGTAATGTTGAATGGCTATAGTCAATGGTTAAATATTAGAGGGAAAAAATAATTTTATAGAGACATCAGTAGTAGGCTGTTGGTATCAGTGATACTGGCCTTCAGTCATAAAAAAAAGATCCCATTAAACAAATATTAAAAACATACTGTCTTTATGTTGTTTCTACATTAATTTGAAGATTGAATGTGAAATTATTGCAATATAAAAGTATATTTAAAAACTTTAATGGTAGGTGGAATTAATCGCGATTAATTTCAGAAAAAAATGTGCGATTAATTAGTTTTTTTAATAATATAATTATTTTATACTTTATTTATTAGCATCTAATACATTAATGTAATAAATCTTCAAATCTCAAAGTGAATATCCCTTATTTTCAGGCTGTATATTAAACATTTTGTAGTTTCTAAAAAATAACTAAAGCAATTTTAGGTGTAATTTAATTAAATTAAATTTTTACCCATTTATCGATTGTTGGCCATAATTAGAGCCCTATGATTTCCGCAATACAGAAAACGTGGACGGAATCGCAGAATACAGTCATAAAAGTGGAATTTACAGTATAACACGGAATGTCAAATATATAAATCAAAAGTAGGTCAGTACACTTAGATGGAAATGAGATATGAACCAGTGTCTGTGAATATTAAGCAGCAAAAAGATGAATGAATCCTGCATGTTTTGTGTGCATGATTCATATCACAAATGGTGTGCAGGAGTCATATCATAAAAGTGTGAATAAATGGCACAGATGCACGGTTTAGTTTACTATGCACATAATGAAGTGCGCATAAAAGTTTGGTTTAACTTGAAGAAACTGTGACAGAAATATATTACTTCATGTAAACATTCCTTCAAAAATAATGTTTTAATAATAATTTTATTAGTAGTAGTACTAATAAAATTATTATTAAAACATTATTTTTGAAGGAGTGTTCAATAGAAAAATTATTTACCAGAAATTATTTACCAGAAAATTTAAATATACAACACAGTATTTCTGAAATAATTAATTAATTTTTTTATAAAATTAATTAGACATGCTTTTGATTATTAAAATTTAATGAAACCATTAAAATAGAATCCAGAAAATTAAACAGAAATGGAAATTGAAAAAAGTAATACAGATTACACGTTTTTTTTTTATTAAGATATATTTTAATTTAACCATTAAACCAGAGTCTAGAACAATTAAAAAGAAAAAAAAGGAATCCAGAAAAATTAAAATGGGGAAAAAATGTAATTTGGAAAAAAATAAAATGTAATTTGGGAAAAAAATGAAACTGATTTCATAGGGCCCTACGTAACATGGTAAAATGATCTGTTTATTGATATTCACCAGGTTTTTATATCATTACTCTCCCTATGAATGGATTATTATTGGTCTTGAAACAATGTTTTAAACAAATCACTTGTTGCTTCAGTGATTCTGTCCCTCTGCCCTTATTTCTCATGCTGCACCGCTCTACCACACTGGGCCGCCAGCCCGGGCTCTACTACAGGAAACTCGTTGAGTCTATTGTCGGTGCTGTGAGTTTCCCTGACACTTTAACCATTTCCTGTATTGTGCTGGCTGACAGGTACCAGACTAAATATGCCAAATGCATGCTACTCTCCAGAAATAATCATTACTGTCTGACAATGAAAGCCTGTGTTGGTGTGCGTGACTGTTTTTTTTCCTTGTTTTTGTAGACCACAGGTTCCAAAGCATTTGAATAGAGGACTCCATTGAGCTTCTGTACTCTGACATGCGTTCACTCTAGCGAGCATGTGTTCAGCGGTGCGTCGCAGGAGCCTGTTAAAGGCAGTCTGAACTCTCACTTTTACAGCTTGCTGTTAGGTACTTGGCTCTAGAGGTGTCTCTGAGCCCATTAGAGCTTTACTTTCATAAAGGCAGCCAACTTTATTGGTCTGTGTCAGGCAGGCCGTTGTTTTCCATATGTTCCCTTTTTTCCTTCCCCCTCATTCCATTTTTAACAAGCTGGTCTTCAAATAGTGCTGGATTATTACGTGTTGGGGGATTTTGCCCTGAAATGGAAGCCCGTGTGATAATTATAATGATCGTTATTAAAGAGATGAAAGTAAATAAATAAAAATGACAGGGTCAGATTAACTGCCACTTAAAGCTTAAGTCGTTCCTGCCAGCCCACAACCTACATCCTGACCTTTCCACATTGTTCAGATTCTTTTTTTTTGTTGTAAACATGTACAGATTTTAATGAATAACTGGTGTAAGAATTAAATAATTAAACGTCTCTATTATTTCAGCCTCTCACAGAAGGGCAAACCTCCTACGTGTCGTCCCTCAAGGATACATGATTCACATGTTATTTTGATGTATCTAATGGATACCCAGTGATGTATTTTGGCACAAGGACATCTTGGAGGATTTTTGTGTTTTTATTTACCCTCTCCTACGTTTCTGCTGCAGACACTGAGAGACTGTCATGAGGACCAGCGTCTTGATTATAGGCTTGCGATCCAAACGCCCACGTAGAGAATTGGCTGGCTCATTGCATCATTTCCTGTTAAGTCTTACTGCAGCACTGAGAAATAATAGCTACAACACAGAGAACACATGGAGATCCTCAACGCGTACTACTTTTCAGTTTATTTCGAAATTTATATGCAGAACAGCTTCTTTGCAGTCTTGCTTTCACTTTTGTTACAGAAACCAGAAGCAGCATAGCCTGTTCATGAAGGTGTGAAGACTGTGAAGCACTCATATCCTTTGCTTACCTCTTGACCAGCCTCCCATTACAGCTTCAATAACGTCTGAGCTGCCTACTCTACCCTCTGCTTTAATAGGGTCAAACCACAGATGTTTACCCTGGAGATCACAGCTAAAGCTTCAGCTACTGCCTCGTCTTACACTGACAGTGTTCAAGCAACACTATGGCATGAAATAGTGACCTTAAAAAGTTATTGGACACTTATACCACATTTAAAAAATGTTACTGCAAGATATAGCAATATATCAAAACATGTATTTATAGAAATATAGCACAAGCACACTTTTCAGTCAAAACGTTCACAAAAGTTGGTTAGATTTCAAAATATAGATGTGTTGTTGAAAATGAAGAAGAAAAGAGTTTTGTGGAACATGTTTATAGTTAGTATGATGAACTACAACGGTAGTTATTCTATGAGGACACATGTTTGAAGTTGAAGGAAATTGACTTCAAACATCCATGAAAAATTACTTTGAGATCACAAAAGAAGCTATTCCACAGAAGAAAGTCATTCAGGTTTGTAATGACAGGAGAGTGAGTAAATGATGACAGAATTTTACATTTTTTCTATTAAAGCGTCATTTTCTTTGCAGATGCCACTTGGTTTGATTATTTTGATGTTTAATTCAATGACATTCAGACATTTTAAAGTGTGGCTTAAGTGTCCAGATACGTTTTAGGGCCACTGTAGCGGTTTCCATCATCGTTTTTATGTGCATTTTGAAGTAGCACATCAGAAACGATCAATGGAAATGGCAAATTTCGGGAAAAAATCAATTCACAAAAGTTTTTGCAATGCAAAAAAGGGAGATGGAAACACATTTACCGAATAAATTCCTCCATGCTCATCAAAAAAAGTCATGTGACTTTGCGCATAACTTGACTAACCAGCAGACCGATCTCGTTGCACAGCCTGTCTGTCGTCAACGTATTTCTGTATAATTGCCTCCCAGAACTGTCTTACACGAACGTGTTTCCAGACAGCAGGCATCCACCTCCGCTCTGAGGCACAAGTAATTTATTATATATGAAAATTATTCAGTGGCTTCTCCTACTTTTCTTAGTGATATTTAGTGCCAGTTTATCAGGAAGTGATAATTTTGCTCTCTTTGACTCATTGAATGGAACGGTGCTTTATTCGCAAATGTTTTACATGATATTCCAAGTTAAATTTGCAACTTTGTGTGGAAACATAGCTTGTGAAGAACTACAAGCTTTACCATCTACACAGTGTGATTGCTGATTGGCTTCACCTGTTTCTTTGATTGGACGTGTAACTGTAGAGCACTGTGTATATGTTCAGGTCAACTGTATGGAAAATGGAGCCAAAGTGTCTCTTTAAGAGGCTGGCGCTGGAGTCTGAGCTGAGCTGCCTACAGGCTGGGAGAATGTGGTCAGCAGGACTCATTACTGCCTGAGTACTGCCAGACCTCAGACTCCACGGTGACGGCGAGCCAGAATCAAGCACACATGTAGGAGCACGGCGATGCTCTGTAGATCCGTCTCTCCGAGCCAAGGAAAAACGCAGAGAGGGGGAAGGAGAGCAAATGTATTCAGTGACTTCGTAATGTCAATGAATCACTCGGTGCCTCAGAGGTACTTCAGAGATCTGCTCTGATTTAGTAACCCTTCTGGCTGGAAACCTGTTTTATGTGTTTCAACTCAGATAACATTCCTGAGCCCTGTGGTTGTTTGTGTGCCGCTGTTGTGGTTGCGGGAATTTAGCTGGCGCTTCTCTGCGCATTGTAGCTGTTAGGACGTGTAGGGCTCAACACATCATAACAGATTAGCCTGCCTTTTACAGTCGCTCTTTAAAGCAAGCCGTGTTTCTGACTGCACCGTTCGCATTCCTTCAATTTACTGGCCTCTCGCTGAGAGCAGGGCTTTCAGAGCGATACTGTTTTTCTTTCTTTCTTTTTCCTGTCTCTATTCCACCATGTTTATGTTACCGGTTTCCACCTCCATTATCACACTGGGCCCCGTGTGACAGCAATGGCGCCTGGACTAAACTGTGAAGTGATCAAAGATGTTACATCAAATGCTTTCGCCGTGTATTTTGCATTTTGCCCTAATGGAGGGTGCCGTGGGACGCCTTTGTGGCTTCGAATGAACATTTCTCAAGTGCAAAAACCGAACCGTGACACATAAACAGAAGATTTGTATCGCTGGCTATCGCATGAGCGTAGCATATGAATGGACTGACTCATACACCGAGAGACAAAGCTTTACATGCAAAGAGACCAGGGCTTGAGAGTGTTTGATCAGTCTCCAGAGCTCGTGCCACTCGACCCGGTCTTCAACCTCACATTTATACACTATAATCCTGTCTCTTGTGTTCCTAATCTGGTCTTTCACTTTCCCTCCTAATCCCACTTCTCACCATTTCACCTTCAGGCCATTCAACAGAATGTTTCATGACACGTTCTTTTGTAAGCGATGTTCCACAAATTGACGTGGTGTTGAGTAACATCTTATCATGTTTGACACATCTGTTCCAGGATCCTTCTCAATAAAACTGATTATAGCCACTGCATTGTCAAGCACACTTTTATTCCTGGCCGTGAATCATGTTTTTCCACTCAGATCATTTCAAGTCCCTGGGTGAATCTCATAAAGCGTGCTCAGGTCATATTTCAGCCCACAATCAAAATGCAGGAAATTACATAGTGCTAAAAGAAAATAAAGGTTTTTAGGACAAATAAGGATAGATATATATATATATATATGTATATGTATATATGTATGTATGTATATGTGTATGTGTGTATACAGTCATGGCCAAAAATATCGGCACCCTTGGTAAATATGATCAAAGAAGGCTCTGAAAATAAACCTGCATTATTAATCCTTTTGATCTTTTATTTAAAAAAATCACAAAAATCTAACCTTTCATTGGATAATAAGAATTTAAAATGGGGGGAAATATCATTATGAAATAAATATTTTTCTCAAATACACGTTGGAGACAATTATTGGTACCCCTAGAAACTCTTGTGTGTAAAATATCTCTGAAGTATATTCCCATTCATAAAATGTTACTAAACTGCCTGGAAGAGGACGTGTGTCTATATCGTCCTAATGCACGGTGAGAAGGAGAGTTTGAGTGGCTAAAGACTCTCCAAGGACCACAGCTGGAGAATTGCAGAAAATAGTTGAGTCTTGGGGTTAGAAAACCTTAAAAAAAAAATTGTCAAACAGCACCTACATCACCACATGTTGTTTGGGAGGGTTTCAAGAAAAATTCTCCTAGCTCATCCAAAAACAAACTCCTGCATATTCAGTTATCAGACACGACTGGAACTTCAAATGGGACTGACTTCTATGGTCAGATGAAACTAAAGAATGAGCTTTTTAGCAGCAAACACTCAAGATGGGTTTGGTGAACACAGGGATAAAAAGTACCCCATGTGTACAATGAAATATACTGCTGTATTTTTGATGTTGTGGGCCTATATTTCTGCTGGAAGTCCTGGACATCTTGTTTAGACACATGGCATCATGGATTCTATCAAATACCAACAGATAAAAAATCAATAAATGACTGACTCTGTTAGAAATCTTATAATGGGCCATGTTTGGATCTTCCAACCGTCCAATAATCCAAACACAAACCTCAAAAACAACACAAAAATAGGTCACTGAGCACAAAACCAAGCTTCTGCTATGGCCATTCCAGTCCTCTGACCTGAACCCTATAGAAAATGAGTGGGTGAACTGAAGAGAAGAAGCACCAACATGGAGCTGGGAATCTAAAGGGTCTGGAGTGATTCTGGATGAAGGAATGGTCTCTGATCTCTTGCCGGGTGTTCTCTAACCTCATCAGGCATTATAGGAGAAAATTTAGAGCTGTTAAATTGGCAAATGGAAGTTTCAAAAAGTATTGAATAAAAGGGTGCCGTTAATTGTGGCCAATGTGTATTAGAGAAAAACATTTATTTCATAATGATATTTCCCCCCATTAAATAAAAGATCAAAAGGATTAACAATATAGATTAATTTTCACAGCCGACTTTGATCATATTTACCAAGGGTACCGATATTTTTGGCCATGACTGTATTTGCAACCCGAATTCCAGAAATGTTGGGACGTTTTTTTAAATTAGAATAAAATGAAAACTAAAAGACTTTCAAATCACATGAGCCAATATTTTATTCACAATAGAACATAGAGAACATAACAAATGTTTAAACTGAGAAATTTTACACTTTTATCCACTAAATGAACTCATTTCAAAATTGATGCCTGATACAGGTCTCAAAAAATAATCCGCCGTGCCATCTGCAGATGCCAACTTTAAACACATTCTCTGTGCCACAAATATAGTCCATATTTTCATATTTTTACATATATTATTACATTCACTGCTCTGTAGGACACTTTGCTTCTGTCCATTATGCCATAGAAGCACCATACTCGCACTTAAATGGCATTTTAGATGTTGCGGCTTATTTACATGACCTGCTTCTTCATTCATTGCACTGAATATGAATGTAAATACAGAGCAATATCTAATTAGAAACAATATATTTTTATGAGATTCTCACTGAATTCTCCTGTAGTGTGATTCTCCTGTAGATGTTTAACAAGCAGTTTGTTTATTCTCTTCCTCCGATATTATTGTGCCACGTCCTCTTCATTCCCCAGGCGGATATCAGCTCTCAGGGTTTAAAGCATCCTGGCTCCACGCTTCTGTTTTATCAGACTGTATATCAGTTTAGTGGTCTCCACCCCAGCTGATATGGCTGGAGGTGTTGCTGTTGTGTAACTCTGCTGATAGCAGGTAAGATCTGTCTACTGGATGGAGTTTGACATATATATTTGTTTGGATTTGCCCATCTACTGTGGGAAATGTGGCACTGTGATTCAGAGGGACTCTCTTGTCTCCATCTGATATTTATGTTAATATTCATAGAGAGGATTGAAGGAGTCTTAAGACGTGGGATGGGTCTGAAGCACGGCCCTAGTAATGAGATCCTAGGTGTGGAATGTGGTGTTTTACTAAACAGCAGCATGCCTGTTTTAGTGTGGGCTTATTTTGACTGGGTTTAGGCCTGCCCGGACCTGCAGGACGAGCAGCAGGGCTTTAAGAGGAAGCACCCACAGCAATACTAAACACATGAGTCTTTGTGCCTGGGGCAATATGCACCCTGTCTGTCTGCGACAAATGCTCACGCACTCAGACGGATCAAGTTACACCACAGAGAAATCTGCATGTCTCTCTTTCTTTGTCCCAGTTTTCAATCCTTATCGCCCTCTTTTACTCAGTCTATGGTGATCTGTTTTCCTCACTCCCACCTATTTATCTAAGATCCTTAGATTCCTTGTAGTATAATTTAGCACAGAATGAAGGCAATAAGAGGGGTTTTGTTTCCAAGTGGCTGTGAATTTTATAGGTTTGATATATATTAAAATAAAAATTTCTATAGCTTATAAAGTAAAAAAAAAAAAAAATCTGTGTATAAATGGCCTATATAATGTGTGTTTTTCTTTCTTTCTTTCTCGCTCTCACTCTCGCTCTCTCTCTCTCTCTCTCTCTCTCTCTCTCTCTCTCTCTCTCTGTTGTCTCAAACCTGTATGACTGTAGCTAATTTCTGTGAATCAAGACTAGAGCTTTCCAGCTTCAAAAAGGATGTAAAAACATTATAATAAAAAATAGTCCATAAGGTTCATAAGGTATATTCCAAGTACTAAGACTGCATTTTATGAATACGCATCTTAATTTTTGGTTTGGTTTTGATTTTCAGTTTCACTGCTTCAATAAAACAGTTGATATGACTCAATGTTTGCGCAATAATGATGATTCTGTCAGAGACAGCTATATTTTTAGGCGGTCTAAAATCTGTTTTCCCGTATTTCAATGCTTCTAGGTGGGCAGAACCCAGACTACATGCTTCACGGCACTGGGGTCAAGCCTGGATCAGATCCAAAGAGACTCCAGTCAGGGGACGGGTCCACCGTGGCCCCAGAGGATGCTGCCCGCTTCCTTAGCTGCTACTGTTCAGGCCACTGCCCTGAAGATGCCACGAACAACACCTGCGAGTGAGTACACCATGTGCTTTTCTTGCTGTTCACAACAGCCACTTTCTACTTTCCTCGCCTAAATGCACACACTGTGATTAAATGGTCTTTTTGTGTTTATGCAGGACAAACGGCCAGTGTTTTGCTATCATAGAGGAGGATGAGCACGGCGAGGCTATCCTCACCTCCGGCTGCATGAAGTATGAGGGCTCCCACTTCCAGTGCAAGGTAATACATGGTCAGGAGAGTGAAGAATAAATGTTTAAGTGCTGAGGTATTATCATTGACTGAATGTGGTTATTGTTGTCCAGGACTCTCCTAATGCTCAGACCAGACGGACCATTGAGTGCTGTTCCACTGATTTCTGTAATAGAGACCTTCAGCCCACACTTCCACCAGCTATTCCAGGAAGTAAGTCGCACGTCACTTAAGAACAACCTAAATATAATAAATACTGTATATGTATTTGTGTGTATATATACACTTTTGTTCAAAAGTTTGGAGTCTGTAAGATTTTTGAAAGAAGCAAGGCTGCCTTTATTTAATCAATAATACATTACACAATTTAAAATAAGGTTTTTTGTTTTTTTTTAGTAATATTTTAAAATGTAGTTTATTCCTGTAATTGCTAAACTGAATTTTCAGCAGCCATTACTTCAGTTTTCAGTGTCTAATATGCTGATGTGGTGCTCAAGAAACATTTCTTATTATTGTCAGTTTTTAAAACTCTGTGATCTCATTGTAATCCAGAGCCTCCATTATGGAACGCCCACTTGCTGGCCTTTCTGATCTCTGTGACGGTGTGTTGCTTCACTTTGGTGGCCGTAACTGTGGTGTGTTACTACAGGTGAGACTTTTATTTCATAATGACATGTTTATCCAGCTGAAATGAATGAAAGATGCATCTCAGTCTGTTAATTATTGACCAGCACACTGATAACACTGGCAGAGGCACACCTGTTTAAGATAGTAAAGTAAATTTAGCACCTTTTATGCTTGACCTTAATGCATGGATATATACTGTAGCTCTTAGTAATAAGTAACTGATCCCTTTGTGGAAGGCTTCTGTGATGTAACATCGTATTGAAGGTGATTATATGCTTTGTGTGGCTGTTTGATCAGGTATAAGCTGCAGACAGGACGGAGACGGTACCAGAGAGATCTGGAGCAGAACGAGGCCTTCATCCCTGCAGGAGAGTCTCTCAAAGATCTCATTAGTCAGTCCAGCACTGGCTCTGGTTCAGGGCTCCCCCTGCTGGTGAGGCATCGTTTCTGAACATGTTTTTCATAATAAGAACATGGTTTTAAAGATCATTGAAAACCAGTAAATATCAGAGAATTGTGGTTTCCAGTTATAAAAAAAATAAAAAGTCAGGGAAAGGTAATGGCAATTCTTTTAGTAAGTATAAATGTTTGTAGTTGTGCACAGATCTAAAATATTTTATTGGCCAGGAGTGTTTTTTTTTTTTTTTTTGTCTTGTCTTGTCTTGTTTTATTTTTGTCTTGTTTTGTTTTGTTTTGAAAATCATTATCCAGTAATCACAAATTGCTGAAAATGTCACGAAACTGAAAACTTAAGGTGTGGAAACCTTTGATAAATGGTTTTGCAACTTGTTTTGTTGGTTTGGAACAGTGAAATATTTTGAGTTATGATACTTGGTTGTCCAGTTGTGTAATTGTCCAATGTCGATTCACAGGTCCAGCGCACCATTGCCAAACAAATTCAGATGGTACGTCAAATCGGGAAGGGGCGGTATGGAGAAGTGTGGCTTGGTCGCTGGAGAGGAGAAAAGGTTGCGGTGAAAGTGTTCTTTACCCGTGAAGAGGCTAGTTGGTTCAGAGAGACCGAGATTTACCAAACGGTGCTCATGAGGCATGAAAATATACTCGGTAGGTTCCATCACAAAGAAAAAGGCCAAAGTTACTGAGTAGGGACATGCATTATATTGTATGCATTTAAAATAATCATTATCGATGTACAGAGTCAAGGTATGTAACATGTATATTACATTTGAATTTTTGTAGTTTTGTACCCTGATATAAAACATTTACAGATTTAATATTTTATTTACATTAACACTCATTTTTCCTATCTTGCTCCAGGCTTTATAGCTGCAGATATTAAGGGCACGGGAGCCTTCACTCAGCTTTTCCTCATCACAGACTACCACGAGAATGGTTCTCTCTATGACTATCTGAAATACACCACCCTGGACACACAGGCTCTGTTGAGGCTGGCCTATTCTGCAGCCTGCGGCCTGTGCCACCTCCACACAGAGATCTACGGTACGCAGGGCAAACCTGCCATCGCTCACAGAGACCTGAAGAGCAAAAACATCCTCATAAAGAAGAATGGCACCTGTTGCATCGCTGATCTGGGCCTGGCTGTGAAATACAACAGGTGAAGACACTCTTGCAACACACACTCAGACATGCATGCAAATACACCGGCAATATAAAAAAACATCATTGACACATACTTTATTTACAGCTAGTATGCAATCATTTGCATTTGCTTTCATTTTAGTGATACCAATGAGGTGGACGTTCCTCTGAGTACAAGGATGGGCACACGGCGGTACATGGCACCAGAGGTCCTGGATGAGACCCTAAATAAGAACCAATTCCAAGCGTACATAATGGCTGATATTTACAGCTATGGGCTCATTGTTTGGGAGATGGCCCGCCGATGCGTGACAGGAGGTTAGTTTATGTGTGTTGGGTTAAAATGTGTACACGTTTCAAAGCATATTTATGTCTCTCCTTTCTAAATATGTGATGGGTTTGTTTTAATAATGGCATTTTCTTTTATGTGCAGGTATTGTTGAGGAGTACCAGTTGCCATACTGGGATATGGTACCTTCAGAACCATCCTACGAGGACATGAGGGAAGTGGTGTGTGTTAAAGGCATGCGACCAGTGGTGTCTAATCGCTGGAACAGTGACGAGGTAAGATCTATCATTGCAGTTTAGTTCAACAGCGCTCAGAAACAAACAGTGTTGCATGATCCTTCAGAAATCATTCAGATATGTTAATTTGGTGCTCATAAAACATTTCTTAATTCTTAATTCTTTGAATAGTAAGTTGAAATGAACAGCATTTATCTGAGAGAGAATTTTTTAACAATCTACAAATCTTCAAGTTAAAAGTCAATCTTATCTGCTTATAAAAACTTAATTTTGTCAACATGTATGAATACATTTGCCATAAAGTTGATCTCATTCCTAACAGATATGTACTAAATGCCACAAAACAATTGTGTTTTTTGTCTCCACACAGTGCTTACGGGCCATGCTAAAGCTCATGTCTGAGTGCTGGGCACACAACCCAGCCTCTCGCCTCACAGCTCTTCGAGTCAAGAAAACACTCGCCAAAATGGTTGAATCACAAGATATCAAAATATGATCAGTTTTCCCTCCAATGCCAGTCTGAGAGAAATCATGGAGATATTTATGCTCACTTTTATGAATTATTGCCTCAGTTCCTAAACAGATCTGTGGGAGTGCTGCTGAGCAGAACATTTGCCTCCCTGTCTGGCTGTGTTTCCTCGCCCTGTTGCAGTAATGCTCTTAGTGTCATGTAGCACCCTCTGCTGGACAGTATGTGCCATAATGCATCCACGAGGAATTAAGGACAACTGTTCTGCAGTCATCGGTACTTACATCATCCCCATCGCCACCATTTTTCTGTCTTCAGACGCTCTTTTATATATTGGGAGAGATTCGAAGAGCATATGGTGCTTTCTGTGAAAGCTGTGTAATACGATACGTCTGTATGGAGGAGTGGCATGGTGCCAGCAGTGATGGAGCCGTTTGGGAGGAGGCTTGACGACTGACCCCTCTGTTATTTACTGAGTGGAGAGGCAAACATATTTGGGGTGATATTCAGACTAAACGCCCATCAATATGCTTGGGATATGCTCCAGTGTGGCTAGCTTTACAAAATGGCAACTTTGCATTTGGATCATGTGCAGCTGTGGCCACTGAAACATCAAAAGTGAACACACCCTATTTAATTCAAATGACCCATATTATGATATATTATGTATAAAACAAAAATGTCCCATTACTACGTATTGATATTTAAATTAATAGCCTTCAACTGCTTTCCTTTCTGAGAATCTGTCCAAAAAAGAGTGTTAGCAATAAGGTTTTCTTGATGAAACCTTCCCATTTTCTGAAGACTGGGAATGTATTCACTGTTAGGAATAGAAAGTTCAGGTGTAATGACAGGAGTAATGTGATCATTACTCCAGCTCTGGCCTGAAGAATTGAAGTACCACCGGTGAAATATTGCCAACACTGTCGCCATATAAGATCTATTCATCTAGATTCTAGAAGATATGGTGACTGATCTCTCAGAATGGCAGATCTGATCTGGCTTATTGCAAGTGTGTCGGTGCAGATGTATGCCCACTGCTCCCGAATGCCTCCATAAACGTTGTATTTTACCCAATAGCCTTCGAGTCAACCTCACTATATCACATCTGATTCATCAGTGTCAAGTTGGATTGCTGTTTTCAATGCCTCATTTAAACAGTTTTGCCTTGAATCTAATGTTGTGATGCTTGGGAATCATAGGACTCATAAATGTCTAATGTGATAGAATAATGCAAATGCATGTGCTATTTATTCATGTCATGTCATATAGTATAAATTACTGTGGTAAGATATTTTTACTTGCAGGACTATTAACACTGTTCTTGCAACTGACATTCTCAATGTTTTACAGAGCAGCTCAACCTTTCAAATACAAAATTTATGACTTTAAGATGAAATTCTACATTTAATGACTTCCTATGAAAGTGTGGGTGTGAATTATCATTATTTGTCATTTCTATAATGTGTAAAACTAGACCCTTTGTATGTAATTTACTGAAAAGGCAACTTTAGTTCAGCTTTCATATACATGAAAATATTTTTCATAACTTTTTTTTTTTTTTCCAGAAATAAGATTGTGAATGCATTTTATATTTTTATTTTTTTTGCAAGAGCGTAATCTCAAACTTAAATCACAACAATGCATTATTAGCACTTGTGGAAAATACAGGTTTAATTTCAAAACCAGGGTCCTTTGTCTGAAAATAAATTGGTCATTCCTGCCTTGAAGATCAGGTTATGTTATTGGGGTGCATTTAAATAAGTTGTTATAGCAGTCTGAGAAATATAAATCATACAGGTACAAAACCCTTTGCTTTGCATTGAAGATTCAGATCTCCCACTGCTTGTGAGTCTTTTCTTAATGTTTGGGCTGCAGTTGTGCTCAAGCCTATTCTGTCCATTGCAACCATGCCAGTTACCTTGTAAAATCACATTTGAACTCATTTAAGCTCATCTGTCTAGATAAATGACTACACAATGTTTTTGTCTTAATTGTTTAATATGTAAGGAAACGTAAAATGGCCTGAATAATATGAACTTTGTTTTAATTGTGCACAACATCTGGTTTTAAGAGAGGTGCCTTATGTTTACCAAGAAAAGCTGTTCTGTACACAGAATTAGTCCAATGTATCAATTTTTAAGTAAATTACCCTATTTTAGTAAACAATCATTGTTTTTTTTTTCTTCTTGATTGACATTTGCATTGAATGTGATCAGACTGAATGCATGAATTTGCTGGATGTCCATTTTTTTTTTTTTTTTTTTTGATGTACAGAGTTTCCCTCACTATTGGTACCTTTTATTTTTTTCATATTGCTTAGAAACTTGTTTCCATAATGTATTCCTTGCCTTATTGTTAGATCCTCCACATTTTAATGATCAACAGAAGGGCTGGTGGTATCTAAATATTTCTGTCATATAACTGGCTTCCCCTTACTACTTTAACTTACGATGTTTCTCAGTATTATTCCAGAATCAGTTACAAAACATAATATTTCAACAAGTATTTTTTGCACCTTGAAGAAGAGGCTGCATGCATACAAAATACAGCATATCTGGCAGTGACGCACAGTGCGTCAGACTCAGACGTATCCTCCCATGCCTTTGTCACTCACCCAGTTCTCTTCACAGCATGTCCTTGTGCTCTGTAATGAAGAGCAATAGTCCAGACAGTGTGTTGTCCCCAAGCTGCGATTTTCGTAATGATCCATGCATCAACTCTAATGTAACTGTCTCCCCTTGCCGAAGCTCCAGCAGGGAGGCTCGACTCACTGGTCCCCTTTTCTCCCCTTGTTCCTGTCTGAGGGAGGCCACTGGAACTCCACTGCGCTTTAATACAGCCAATGAAAGGCCTCTCTCAAAGTCTAAGGTCACTAAAAAGAGATAGAATCCAGTCTCAGGGGCCTGGAACACCCCTGATGTAGGATTAAAAGTACCACCATAGTTCACAGCCACGTTTTTCGATGTGAGCTCCCCATTTGGTCCTCTTCTGTAGTCCAGGGTTGTGATGAACACCACGGGGGAATGTGGTAACAAAGCATGTTCTGAAGAGATCAAATTGTTTTGATTGATTTTTAGGTAAAAATTATAATTTTCAGTTAGACAAAAAAATGCTTTGTCATGATGTAGTTTTAGTGTTGTCCACTGAGGGGCAGTGTTGTTGTATGTACACTATGCAGGTCACTCAGTATCAAATAACTTCGTTTAAAAATCAATGGCAAATGAAATAACTGTAGAAAGATCTCTTACCTCTTTCACTGTATCTTTTGCTTCGCCCACTGGAAGACTTTTCTTCTTCTTTGATCTGGTCTTCTTGCTTTAGACTCCCCCTTCTTCTATTTCCTTCTTTTTTTATCACCAGTCTCCAAACTTCATCCAGATTCAGGCTTCTAGTCGAGCTGATCAGTTCTTCTGTATTACTGAACAGTTTTTGAAACATTCTCAAATGACCCTCAAGGTTCTGGCGTAGGGATGCTATGTCTGCCTGCAGATCTACTACAGAACCACTAGGGGGCGTAGTGCAGTTTCCACAGCGTTCTTCCAGCATGGTTATTCTACCTGCTAATTGCTCCACCTCTTTTCCCAGACTCCAGAAGTCACTGACTGAATAATCCACATCTTCCTCTCCAGTCAAAGGGTCTGGTAAAGGGGACTGGTAACTTTCAGGGCCCCTCACCTGGTTATTTGTACCGGTCCCCTCTAAGTATGCCACTGGGTCATCGCTATTCATCTCATCTCCGTCAGGATGCTTTCTCCGAAGGGAGGCCAGAATCCTATCATGTGTCTCGATCTTTTGCTGCATCACAGCCATTCTCTGTAAAAGATCTGGGATACTGAGCTCTTTCTTTTGGTTATGTGACCAGTGTGTGAATTCCAGGACCTCCTCTCCGATTAGCACTTCCAGGACTTCAGAGTGGCGTATGGCATCGTTCAGGAGGGAAGAGAAGGTGGCTGATAGGCCTTGAATTTCATTCGACTTGTCCTTGTCCCGCTGCCTCAGGCCTCGGATCTCCTGCTGGCTGTCCAGGAGTGAAGCCTGTAGCTGGGACATGCTGTCTTGAAGACTCCTGCTTCTGTCCTGCTCAAAGGCCAATGATTCCTTTATGTTCAGCAGGCCCTGATGAAGATCCTCCATTTCAGTGAAATGATTCCTTTTTAGATCTGTCTCCTCAAGTGCAAGTTGGTTCTGTTTGGCTAACTGTGTCACATTAACCACCTCCAGCTCCAACCTAGCTAGTGAACTGCCAATCGACTTACAGCTACAGGCCTGCTCTGCAACTCCTGAATCATTTTTTTGTAGTTGTTGATAAATGTTGTCCAGGTCAAGCTCGATTTCTTTTAACTGACCTTCGTGTGCACTTAGGCTAGCTGTAAGCTCGCCAACACTGTTGAGCACCCTGACACGAGTAGCCTCCACCTCCAGACCAGTCTCTGCAAAGTGGACCTCAGTTCGTTGTTTGACCTCCTCTAGGCTCTGTTCCAGGTCTAGTAGGTCTCTTTGCAGAGCCCGGACTGCTCCATCAGAGTCCTTAGAAGTCTCAGACAAGCTGCTGAGCTTCGCAGAGTTACTTTGTGCCTTCTCGTCTAGTCGAGTGATGGCCTCCCACACTCCTGACTCCTGTGTTGGCTGGCCTCCAGTCGGATTGACAAACTCAGCACGTTCTCTCTGCAGTGCCCCTTCCAGCTTCTTCTGGCCAAGTCTCACCACCTCAACCAATTCAGTTAGAGACTGGAGATTCACCTGTTGGTATAACAAAATATATTATATATTAATTTATGCACTTTTTGTATGTGTTCGTTTTTTGAGTAAACATTTCAAGTAGTCCTAGTGAATGAATGACCTGCGCATCCTGACTTTGACTGATCTGATCATCCATTTCTTCCTTCAGTTTTGTTAGGTTGTGTTTCAGCAGTTCTTGCTGGACCTGAAAGGCCCTCTCAAACTGGTCTTTCTGTGCATCCAATTGGGTTTTCATTTGACTGATCTGGAGATGGCTGTACTCTAGTCTTTTCTCGATAGGTCCGCTGTGACCTTCGCCTATGGTCATGGGCCTGTGTTCTTCCTGTTCCATCCGCAACTGCTGCAAGTCCTGAGACAATGCGTCCACCTCACTGGACAGATGCTTCAGTGTTTGATTGAAGCTTTCCAGCACTGGTTGAAGCTGACTCATCATAGTTGACATTAACTGATGCATCGACAGCAGAATGGATGAATCAAGGAATGGCAAAGGCTGAGAGGTAGAGATCCTTTCTCTGGCACCTGGAATATTGATAAGTCACTTTAATGTAAAGACTTGCCATTTTTATACTTTTCAGATGTTAATAAGTGAAAACTACGGTGGCCCAGTAGTGCACAACACAACAAAATCTCCACAACACAACAAAATCTCTACAACACAATGGAAACAAGTCGCAACACAACAGAAATAAGCCACAACACAGCGAAATTAGCACAACACAATGGAAACAAGCTGTAACACAACGGAAACAAGTCGCAACACCACAAAATTAGCACAACACAATGGAAACAAGCTGCGACACAACAAAATTAGCGCTACACATTGGAAACAAGCCACAACACGACATTAGCGCAACACAACGGAAACGAGCTGCAACACAACAAAATTAGCGCAACACAATGGAAACAAGCCACAACACAGCAGAATTAGCACAACACAGCGAAATTAGCGCAACAACGGAAACAAGCCACAACACAAATTAGCGCAACGCAATGAAATTAGTCCTATGCATTGTGTTGTGGTGATTTCATTGTGTTGTGGAGATGTTTTGTCGCACACAACTGGGCCACTTTAGAAAATAGTGGCTATATCAGCATATTGATTCCTCACACAGCTACAGAAATAGCTTTAAGTCACTGAGCTCATGCAGACAATCTCCCTGCCAGAACCCTAGTCCCTAGAGGATATCAGTGCCTGACGGGCCCTGCATGAGCTTTTATGGTGTTTTCATCAGGAATTACCCTTTTCTTACAGGTCTCCTAAACAAACATATCTCACTATGTCACTGATATGACTTACTACAGCTAATGCATTTTTGATGGATGTTCTTTAATAGGCTGTATTTGCTATTAATGCAATGAGCTCAGCGGTTATAGATAACATTTTCTTTGAATGAGGTTAGACTCCAGGAGAAGCTATAAACCTCTTTCCAATCATCTATTCTATGACTCATCTTGAGCATGTGGTTCACTGATGACTTTTTGCCCTGTCTCCTTCCGTCTGTGGTTGATTACATCATGTTGGAGTTTGTTTATATGAAAGAGAGGATATCCTCCAGAAGACATCGTTTAAGTAGTCAAGCCGTTCACTTTTGAATGGTGAAATCTCACATGCCTATGATGATTTTGCAGCTTACCAACAGTACTCTGGTTTGGTGAATAACCATGAATAGGAGCTTCCTGTATGGGTTTGTCAGCCCATTTTGCATCTTCCAATTGGTCAGTCCCCATTTTACCTCCTAAAGTAGAACAAAAACATTTTGTTTGGAGGGAGAATGTGGGAAGGAAGTTAACCAGAACATTTTGAGTTTGAGGGTAAATATTGGGCCCACGCATATACCCATTTGAGAGGGGTTATTTTAGACCTTAAAGATTTTCCAACGTCTAATCTAGAAGATTACAGTGCTTAAAATACTTCACGAATGTTATATTTAATGACCCAATATATTATGAAACCAAATATTATTTTTACAAAGAATGTTTTTTTTTTGTTTGTTTTTTTTTTATGATGAGGCTTAAATTATTTGGCACACATGAGACTCTTGTAAACAAACACATCGATTTCAAACTTTAAGTAAAATATTACATTGATTAATGTGATTTAAACTGCAAGAGTGATGAGTGGATTATAGGATACCTTTTAAAGAGACACACAATTCTATTTTATGACTTCTACACAGGAAACAAAGACATGAGGGCACAAAGGATGGCTTCTGGGAAAATGTTCTGCCGTCGAAATATTCACCTGCCAGATATTTTGGATATGTGGAAAACATGACTTTAAGTTGTTGTTATTCTTATACATGATTGTTGCTTTTGCGTGCTGGCATAGGGCACTGTTTCTCCAGCTATCCAGTGCCAGCTGACTCTCCCTTTCCTGTTGAAGGACACTCACTGAGCCAAACGCCTGCTGGATATTTCCTCTGTTTGTCAGAAAGGTTGTTTTAAAAGAGCAACCTCGCAGAAAAAGGAAAGGTATGAAAAGTTAAAGGTAAAGCCAGCCTTGCCCAAAACAACAGACTTGCCTGAGCTGCCATTGTCATTAATCTCAGACTTTAAAGCATGCGTCTCATCCTCTGGAGGTTTGTCTGGAGAAAAAAAAAAAAAAAAAAGGATAAAGAGGAAGCAACAGATGAGTCACCAAAACTGAATGGGCTACTCAACTGATGTTTTCCTTTGAAAGTTGCCGAAGAGCAACATGCATACTCCCAACATGTTGTATTCATACATCTATGTAAAAATGACATTGAAATTGATCGTATTTGCATGCAATGTTACCTTTTTCCAAGCAGTTGTGTCCTCCATATCCTGGGCAACACATCCAGTGCATAGAGGAGAGTGCTATTTGCTTCTGCTTGTATACAGGTCGTGAGGACTGCCTATACCTAATGATCACCATCATCAACATCCAGAAAGCAAATCATAGTAGAAACTTATGATCTGAGCTTTATGTGACTCACATGATGATTTGACAGTCAGGAGCTCCATCAGAACAGGGGTTCACAGATTTCACAGTTTGAGTCTCCGTAGCGCAGAGTACGGCTGTGGTGACCATACGGTGATTTACATACGCACACCAGTTTCTGGCAGGAGACAGAAGGTTTGGGAAGATAAAACACTGAATAAAAGAAGAACGACAAGGGAAAAGTGAAAGTTGAGAGCAGAGATTACAAGCAATCACAGTCTGATGAAGATATATGCTCTTGAGCCCCTGTTTCTTCCTGTTGTTGTACCCTTCCCAACATGCTCAGGGCTAGATGTAATCGCTGAGCAAACGGTTTTATATGTCCTTCCATTGGCAAGTTCATTATGTTTGTTTTTAGCTTTCTGTTGTATCAGAAAGAATCTGATGAGCCCACACTGATTACGATGTCTACACATCCTCAATCTTATTTTGGCAAGTCTGTGCTTTTCTGTGGTGTATTATTTCGTAAACAAAGTACACAAAATATATTTTGTGAAAAACGACCCAGTTAGAGAAGCTGTCAAACACTAAAAGGTATGTTTGTTGACAACTCTTCTCAGTTGCTCAAAAGTTGTGTAATAGCATTGTAGTGGCCTCATTTCCCAACAGTGATGAACACTATAATTGCTGATTACGTATAAACCGTGTGCTGTTCTCATTTTGAACATTATGTAAGAGCTGACAGAAAAATACATAAACAGGATTTTCCATGTCAGTTCTCTTTCTTTCTACTGCATATCTGTGTTTTCATGCACGGTTTATTCCTCTCAAATGACTTGGATGCTTTTCTAAGAGACTTCTCATGGCATGGGTTTCTGCATATGCATCCATATTCCAAGTTTTTATTGTGTTTATATGGGACATATTATGCATTTTTGAACTCTGGGACGTTTCTGTATTTTTAAGCATCCCGTGTCAAAGGATCAGCGTTTTAAGATGGCTTGTCAAGTTAAAAACACTTACACTTTTAAAACGTTTCCATTCTTTTTTCTAGCTGTTTTCAAATGCAAGAACACGTCCTGTATGAACGACCCCTTACTCGTGCTTTTTCTACTGACCTTCCTTTGTGCATCCGCTGTAGAAACAAAGAGATTAGATAGCGGTGGGCTGTCCTGTTTCCTCTCGTTGCCACCTTGAACCATATAGTCCCTTTGTCCAGTAAAACATCAGCCCCTATTCAGACACTGATTCGGTCATAGTTTGGCTGAATGCTAGTCCTGTCTGCCGCTTTATGGCTTTATCATTAATCTGTCTCTATGTACCCACATCTGAACATCCTTCATCAGTCTACCTTTCTTTCATCTTTACTCCTCTTTTTATCTCTTTTATTTTCTTTTAAACACTTTTGATTAGCACTCCTCCTATGTCTTTCCTGGACACAGCTGTTCCTCATATTCTTTTGTTCTGGTCCAGACTAAAAGGTAAATGCCCTTGAAAACTGCTGTAGGGGTACCTGTCCTCTCCCTCACTGTTATGCTGTACTGAGCATGCTCAGTCCGCTCTAATTCCTCTCTCATTGAATTGCATCCTCAAGAAATCAGCAGTTCCCAAAGAGAGTTAGTGTGTGCGTTACCAACACTAAAATATCAGCTAATGCATTTAAGAGAGTTGAATTGAAGTGGACAGCTAAACATTTGCATCACAAGCCCCTTATGTATATATTGTATTTCACACTGAGTTGAAACTCAGTCACTCTATAATATTTTCCCACCAATTGTTTCAGATTAGATCACTGAAGCTCTAACTTGTATTTTGATACAGATTACTGTAATCAAGCCTCCCGGGCAAATTTATTTCAGAACAAAAGGAGAATAGAATGGACTTTAGCCAGGGTTAACGGCATATTTAATATTGAAAGTAATGAAAACAAGACTGTGTGTGATACATGTACAGTCTGTTCAGTGAGTTGTACTGTTGTATCTAATGTTGTGATCTAGTGTTGATTGTTTAGCCAAATAAATAAAGAAATAAAATTCTAGAACACATATAACAGTCACATGACTAAACATTTGAAAACGTTTAACCTTGCTTGAAATTAATTTTGTAGACCAAAAAAAAAAAAAAAAAACATCTATATATGCATTACAAAAAAGAATTTGAATTACCTTGATAAAAAATTCATTTGATAATTCAGAATTTATTACAAAAATTACTATTAATTTTATACTTTTAATAACGTGTTTTAAATTTAGTTAGTTAGTTTTTTGTTTTATTTTATTTTTTTCATGAATAGGTTGTGCCAGACAGAGAAAGAAAAGCAGCCAACAAGTGGAAAAGCATCCCAGGATGCACCTCATTAAGCTGAAAAAATGATTACATTTGTGATCTCAAGTAGACAATTGGCTACTTTGATTTGAAAAAAAAAAAATTATTAATTAAATTGTGATTTATTACATTTTGATTTATAACCGCTTTTGTTCGTATCATTTCTATTTTAATTTGAGTTCAAGTTGTTTCATAGTTTTGACTTTAGTATTATTCTACAACGTGGTAAGTAATAATAATAATAAAATTGATGTTCCAGACGTCTGACTAGTAGTGTAAAAGAAGAAAACAAGGGTTATGAAAATTAGAGGTGACCTAAGACCTTAAGTCAAACAAGACAAATATATTAACAAATTTACAAATACAACAAATTTATTCTTCACACCTTTTTTATCATTCATGTCAAATTAAATATTCTCACCCGAGTCACACAAAATTGTATATATGTGACCCTGCCTGTGAAAACCCAGCTTAAGTAATTTTTTGGTGATTTACTACTTTCTGCATAAAATCATCCTTCATAAGGTAAAGAACATTCTGTGAAAATGTAACCTTGATATCTTTAATATTGACTGAGTAAGACCATGTCAAAGATTGAAATTAATGGTTGAAATCAAACTTTGATGCTTGTTATCTCATAATTAGATTTTGAGACTTTAGCCTGGATTTCACAGACAGGGTCACATATAGTTCGTTATAAATACATGTGGTTTGAAATAATATGTAGCTTGACTCACCCTCTCTGTGCAGATGGATGCACAGTCTCTCTTGAGGTTGACGCTGAGTTTTGAGGTTTTCCCTCTGAAGGCTTCGGGATGCCGTAATGTTCATGTGGCAAGGGTAGGTGAGCGGTCCCAAAGGTGCCAGAAATATGCTGTGCCCTTCCTCCGTTCCCAGCAGCCTCTTCTTCCTCCACGTCAGGGTCCCTGGCCCTCACCTCACTGTGGCAGCTCAGAGAGTTCAGCACGGCCAACAGCAGCAGAGGCAGAGTTTGGGCCATCTTGCTTTCCATAGGTACTGAACGTTTTCCTCCAGATGGCAGTTTTTAAAACTAGCCTTAAACAATCCTGGAAACTCCCCACCCCTCTCTCCTTCTCTCTCTCTCTCTCTCTGTCCAAACCAGCCGGTATCCTCACCAGCATGCCTCTCTCCCCACCCTCTCAGTTCCCACTCCCCCTCACTCTCCCTGGACAGTATCAACACCCTCCAACAATAGGAGGAAATCTGCTGCTACTTAACAACCTTAAATCCATGTATTGCACTACTTGCAAAGTTACAGCTCCCTTTCACACTCAAGCTCACACACTGCAGTCTCATGCATGATGCTTGTCACTGTAACAGTTAGCGCCATGCTCTACCAGTCAATGTTAATTCCTTTTACTTATTTAGTCTTTGGTTTACACACTAAACAATAAGGTACTGTACAATGTACAATAAGGTTCAATTCATTAAAATCAGTTACTGCTTTAGGTGTAATGAACTAACAGTGAACAAAAACAATCTAGATTGTTAGTTCACAATATTAAAATTAACGAATGAACTAATAATCCACTAAAATTTTCACCCATTGAACTTCTTTGTAAAGCACTACTTAAGGCTGTCACGTGAGACAAAGGCCCGTTCACACAAAGAATAATAATTATAAAGATAAATATATTAGCGTCCACACCAATGCATGATAACGTTCTGTTTATTATAAGTATTGACTGCAATTTTCATCTGGCACTTTAAATACACCAGCTCTTTAAAGCATGATGGATTCTGATTGCTGTCAATGTTTTTAATCATTCATCAGCTGGAAAAAAATCACTGCAATTCCAACAATGTTGTGTTCCTCTGTGCCGTTATTGTTATAGTGATGTGGACTCCATGCTATTTTTGAACCATTCTTTAAATTTATAACAATTTTTAAAATGATATCTTTATTGTTATAGTTATCATGGCATAAACAGGCCTTTACGTTCTTCAAAATCAAGGTTTTCACAGTGATGCCATGAAAGAATTATTTGGGTTTACGAAAGAACCTTTCAATGAACAGTTCTTAAAAGAACCATTGTTTTCCTAGTATAAAGAACATTTTAATAATCTAAGTACCTATTTCCAATGTAATAAACCTTTTGTGCAATGGAAAGATTCCAGGGATATTATAAACTATATTTGCATGGATCCATAGATGGGAATAAAGAAACTTTATTTTTAAGAGTGTACATTTCATATTCTCTGGCTCAAAAATTGTGTTTGCAGAAGAAAGAAAAAAAATGAAATAGATGTCAGCGCAGCTATTTATATGCTATGGTTCCAGTCCAGAGATTCTCTGCAGTGATAAATGACTAGAGTTTTTATAACACACAAGAGCCCTTATTCTTAGCGCTGACCCCGTTCCGTAAACCATGCCTCCCAAACTCCACCTTCGGAGCAGACATCAGCTGCTCTTTCTCAGCCTGGAGTGAAAATATCCCACCTACCAAGAGGTCGCACTAGAATTAGACTGCTTGAGGTGGGGGTTTACACAGAGAGAATGAGTTACTGTCAAACTAAGAAGGCATTTTCTCTGTGGTGTGGTGGTCTTCAGGGTCTCCGGCTTCATGTCTGCACTTGACTGCCTCAACAGTGACCGCTCGGCTGTGACAACAAATTTAAATTTCGAAGTTTAAGTTTCTAAGATAAGTGTAAAACTAGCCTTAAAAGACTTTGAAGGCTTTGACATATGACACATTTAGCTGAAAGCTAATTGTCTTTAACAATTTACTGTCATTTGTCAAAGGGTTTTTTTGTTGTTGTTGTTGTTGTTGTTTTTTGTACTGAATTTTACTAACGAGTAGTCACATGGAATCTACACAGGCAGAACTCTGTTAAAAAGATTTGGAGATTTCAAGAATTAAAGGGGTAGTTCACCCAAAATGAAAACTCTGTCATTCATTACTCACCCTCATGTCGTTCCAAACCTGTAAGACTTTCATTCATCTTCAGAACACAAATGAAGATATTTTTTAATGAAATCCTAGAGATTTCTGACCCTGCATAGACAGCAACACAACTACCACATTCAAGGCCCAAAAACGTAGTAAAGACATCGTTAAAATAGTCCATGTGACATCAGTGGTTCAACCTTAATTTTACGAAGCTGTGAGAATACTTTTTGTGTACAAAGAAAACAAAAATAATGACTTTATTCAACAATTTCTTCTCTTCCTTGTCAGTCTTAGACGCGCATTCACAACAGTACCACATTATGCATGTTATTTTTTTAGTGGAAGTTGTATTTTATCTGATGCATTAATTTCTAAGACCTCTAAATTATAAACAAGATCAAAATTTTGCTGTAAATTTAGATAGTCTTATACATGCCTTCTGTCGTCTTATTGATTTATGCTTTTTTTTTTGCAAGTAAAAGACCTTTGATTATAATTTTGAAAAATGTCCACCTTTTGGTTGTGGTACACATCTTTTTCTGTAAAATCTTTAATAGTTTTTATAAAGTAAATGTGAGAATAATTTTATATTGTTAGTAACATTTCAATGAACACTTACTAGACTGAAGCAACTTAAGTTTACTTGATTATCCATACATAATTTTTTTAGAAAAATCATGTTAAATTGCAGGATCAGGCTTTTGAGGAAATCTTGCAAAGAATTTTTTTTTATTATTATTTTGTCTAAATGTTCAATAAACTGTTCCAAAAAAACATAAATTTTTCTGAAGAATGTTTCATATGTAAAACTTTATAGGGTTACGATATATTCAATAACTTAGTATTTCATGCCCATATATGTTTTAGTCAGATTTTTAGTCAGTTTTTTTCCACAAATTAAGCACAATCAACCTATATTTTTCAAACTCTGTCCTTTCATTTGCTTTAGTTGTAAGTGTGATCAGTGCCTGATGTCAAACCAATCCCAACGGGAAATCCCAGCATGAAGAAAAACACAGTATGTTTACCATAAAAACATGTTCTGACTGGCATGTGTTTGTTTGCAGTAGAGGAACAGAGAACATCTGGTGTATTCACCTGCAAAGCACTGGCAGGGAGTTGAGATGCATTCGGATGTATTTCTGTGTGATATTTTTGTACCGTGTTTCTCTGTTGAATCTCTGATCCTTTGAGCTCTTCTGACAGTGCAATATCAGCTTATTCTCAGCTCTCCTTTATGTCATGCTGGCAGAAGAACTGTTTAGATATAGACTACACAGCAGTCTACGGCCTGATGGATGCTTCTGTTCTCTGCACATTTATGTTATGTTAAGCACTGACGATCATTTCCCAGTTGGTGAGATAGCAGCACCACTTGTAATCTGAATCCTTGCTTACCTCCTTCTTTACCATGTGCTTTTCTGATCAGTCATAGTCTTGTTTTGGGATGCATTTTTGCACTCAAAGAGTGAATTAATACTTTATTAATGATGATATTCATAGTCATGAATTCATATATGTGTTGCCTGTCATTCCACATCAGACTGGTAACTGCTGTATGCTGAATGTCATGCATGGGCCAGAGTATGCCATTCATTCATAGCCTGTATACTCTTTAATCCCGCATGGAAACAGCTGACCATGTGACGTACAGTGGAGTGGGAGAGCGGCCCTGTCTGATCCCATCAGAGATTACTGCTCTCAGGCCTCAGCGCTCCTTCACAGCTTCTATTTCCTGTGTCAATCATCATCCTGTGATCCTTAACCAATCCACAGCCACCAGGTGGGTTGGTATTTGTTATCCTCACCCAATCAGATTGCATCACACCACAGAATTTTTGCTGAGTTGTGACTTTCAGCTGACAATTCAAAATATTTTTAGCATGGAAAGTAAGGAATGAATCAGCTGTTTTTGTTAGGTTTTTTTTTTTTTTTTTACATTCTGATTTGCAGGTCTGCAGCAAATACAACATACACCCCAAAACATTTTCCATTCTATCCTCATAATAAAGCTAAATATAGGTCTATTATATTCAATTAACATGCTATATATCTATATAATTTAATATATCCTCTTAATTAAAAAAATAAATAAATGTATGTATATATATATAATAAAATATTAAAATACAAACATATATCACCTCGTATTAACACTTTATATTAAAATATAGTTTAAATAAAAATGTTTTAATAAAAAAATAAATGTGTGTATGTGTATACATGCACACACATATTTATGTATGTATAATAAATAAAATATTAAAATACACATATATATCACATTGTATTAACATACAGTATGCTTAAATATCAATGTTTTACTATATATATGTATGTATATATATATATATATATATATATATATATATATATATATATATATATTAGTAATACATTATATGAATTTATGTAATAAAAATGTAAAAAATGCAAATTTATATATTAATTTACAATTTACATTATATTAATATTATAGCCTTGTAATAAAGGTAAATGTAGGCTATGCTGTATAGTATTAACATGCTATAGCCTACATTTAATGTACATAATATATTTAATAGTGTGTGTGTTTGTGTAAAATTAATACAAATATATTTTATTAGATACAAATTAAACACACACACACACACACACACACACACACACACACACACACACATACATATATATATATATATATATATATATATATATATATATATATATATATATATATTACATTTATATTAAACATATAATATTATATACATATTACACAAATATATTTGTACTGTTATTTAAAAAAAAATGTAATATATTTATAATATATAATATATGGTAAAAATATATTTGTAATATATAACAAATATATATATATATATATATTACAAATATAATATTATATACATATTACACAAGTATATCTTTACTGTTATGGTAATTTTCTTCGCTTACTATGGTAATGGTAAGGTGTTTATCTTCATCAGACAGATAAGAATGTTTGTACAAATAAATTATTCAAATTAATTCCCAAAAATAAAGAAATGAACAACCAGGCTGTAAGGCAGGACACATGTCCCCAAGGTGCAAGAGGATGGCAATAATTGTAAGAAGCATCTGGTCTTAATGCACTGCTGGCTAGAGCGTAATAAATATGTAATCAGTCTGTTCGACATTGCTGTGAGAGTCAGTGCGTGTCTGCTGTGTGTGTGTGGAGGGTGTGTGGGTGGGGGCTGTAGCCGCAGCGCGACTTAAATGCACTGCAGCATCCAGCAGGTTCTGTCTCTCTGCATCCTGTTCTCTTGCGCCTGCTCGCCGCTCTCTCTCTCTCTCTCTCTCTCTCTCTCTCTCTCATTCCACTGCTCTCCGTCCAGAGTGTCCGTGCATCCGTCTGTCCCGGCACAGAATCTCTCTGTATTCCTCTCTCCTGTCATCTGAAACTTTCAGCATATAGACAGACATCCTCAGCCCTTGCAAATTCTGCCAGGCCCAGTCCGTCTGCAGAGCACCGTCGTCAAACTCAACGTCCAGGATGGATGTTCTAATGAAAGGATTCTCCATGGCCAAGGAAGGAGTGGTGGCCGCTGCTGAGAAAACTAAAGCTGGAGTTGAAGAGGCAGCTCTCAGGACCAAAGAAGGGGTCATGTATGTGGGTAAGTGCAGATGTTTGCTACTAGTCTCTCTCTTTCTCTCTGTGTGTGTGTGTGTGTGTGTGTGTCCCACACAGGGTAAAATAACTAAATAATGCTGCATTGACAGTGGTAATAATAGCTGTGTTCTATAAAGGTCTCTGCAATTATTCCCAATAGATCTAATGCAGATGTGATGGATGAGTCTGCATTCCATTAGCATGTGTGTGAGTATGTGTGTGTGTGGAGGAGAGGAGGGTCTCAGTGAGGTTGTGCTCTAGTCTGCTGATGAGTTGCGAGAGTGTAGATGGAAGCAACTGTGAATGTGAGATAACACGACTGATAAAAAATGGTGCAGGGAATGAAACCTGGGGTGTGGTGAAAGAGAGAGTTATGGGAGTGCAGACCTGAACGGGAAATAGTAAAAGCTCATAAAAACAATGATCAGTGTGCACTAATATTTCAGATGAATTTCATAATTAAATAAATATATATATTTTTTCACACAATATAAAATGATGCACTGTGTTGTACAATATTGCACAATTTAATTCAATAAAGTCCAACATGCTCACACTATTGACGATGTAAAAATTAGTAATTTTCTAACAAAAAATTAGTGCAGTTAATAATTTATTATTAATGCATAAAAATGCATTGTGCACTACTTTTAGGCAAAGATTTGCTTTTTTACTCTTTTTGACACTTATTTCCTGCATGCATTCATGTGCATGTGAATAAGTTATTTACCTGTTATGTACCTGTCCAATACAATATAATAATTCCAACTTCATCAACTAACAGTCTGCACTATAAAGTGTTGTTTATGTGCATGTGAACGAGAGAGAAAATAAGGGGGGGCATATAGAGTGGATCAGCTGAGCACTGCAGCATTTACTCCCTCCCTCTCTGTGCTCCCCATCTTCCATGCGTGTGTGCCGATGCAGCAGGATTTGCCTGGTTGTGAGTGGACTGTGATGACTAACCCTCACCATCCCCCTATGCCACCATAGAAAGAGAGAGAGATGGGGAAATGAGGTGCAGTGCTCGTGTTATGTCATAGGCTTGCAGCCCCATAGCGTCTGCTTATGCTCATCAGCACAGAAATGAACAGATGGCGTAGAGAGAACATGACTGAAAATACAAACTACAAACAATTCAACATGAAAGCATGACTATATAGTATTCAGCCTGGATTGACACACCATAGAGTGTTCCAGAAAACGCTCTCTCCTTGATGTCATTTTCATCACCTATAACCTGACAGTGGTAATCTCACCTAATCCAATCAGATCAACAATCAACCTAGCATGCATTTGGGTGTGATGTAATCTTTATAAGCACTTTTCCACCAAGGTCACCTGTGCTGAGGTCACAGGCCTGCAAATCTGCTCTCATTCTAGTTGCATGTATTGTCAGGGGGCTTCAGAGTGCTTATGTGCACTAGAGTGTGAAGTCATTACTCAGGTTGATTGTTGCGAAGGCAGGTTACTTATTCTTCATTTGAGAGTGTCAAAGCTACTGCATTTGATACTGTGAATGGCCTTTGATACAGAACTGTATGTTCTGAAGATGCATTGTCGTCATTTTCGCTGTATGATGCAGTGGAGATCTCCTCAACTGAAAGTGACGGTGCAAACGCTTTATCTAACAAGCAGCTCAGATTCATCCAGCAAACTGATAAAGTCAGTTAGACTTTGCTGTGATATAAAGAGATCTCCTTTAAGGCACTTACAGAAAGAACGCAGGAGAGCAGATGTGCTCAGCCATGCAGAAACTATACTCAAAACTGAGCTTTCGCATAAAGAAACATGGAGAAAGAGAGTGAGGAAGAAGAGGAGTCTAAGAATAGAAATGGGCAGACTAATGTACACGCATAAATGAAAGACGTAGAGTAATACGGAAGCAGTTTGCATCTAAATATTACACGACCTATGTGATGAATTTTTAAATGCTTGATGACAGCAAGGCTCGGATGTGTGTGATAGAATGATATTGAGGGTAGATGTAGCTAAGACTGACAGACAAACTCTTTGAAGCGTAGTGTCATTGCCTTGTAATGAAGCATTTGGTATCTTATCTGCTTTGAAGTGGTGCTGAATTTCTTTTTATTTGCATAGATCTGTATAGTAAGCAGGTTTAAATTATAAGATTAAATTGCTATCAAGACTTAACTCCTGACATTTTAGTCACTGAGACACAGAAAAAGAGTTTAAATGTGACTGTTTATTCAGTAAATGTTCCTGTTTATTCAATAATTAGCATTTTGTATACACTACCGTTTGGGGTCAGCCTTTTTTATTTTTTATTTTTTAAAGAATAAAACATTTTTATTTTTTAAAGAATAAAACATTAAACTGTTTAGAAACGGACAGTAAAGACTTCTTACACAGATGAAAAAAAAAATTAAATAAATGCTGTTCTTTTAATCCATCTATTCATTAAAGAATCCTAAAAAAAAATCAGGGTTTCCACAAAATTATCATTTTCAACATTTAGAATAACACAAAATGTTTCTTGAGCACAAAAACAGCATATTAGAATGATTTCTGAAGGATTGTGAGAGACTGGAGTAATGATTGCTGAATTCAGGAATAAATTGCATTTTAAAATATATTAAAAATAGATATTTTAAATTGTAATAATATCGTAATATTTTAATAATATTTCATAATATTATTGTTTTTGTCTCAAAGTCTCAAATATGTTGCATATTGTTGAAAATCCGTTGTGTGTAGGCCTACATTGTTTATTCTGTTTCACATATTTCGTATTCTGCTTTCACTTATCATTAAAAATATGGTATGTGACACCTATCTACTCTATAAACTATAGACTATCTACAATAAACTGTCCAGCGTTCTTAAAAATGCTGTTCTGTCTATTGTTATGATCGTATCAATGTAAAATTTACATATTTCACATTGACCCAGAATAGCCATATGTCTATGCCTCTAATTATATAGAACTTAATTTGGTGTTTTTATACCAATCCGCAATTTCTGAAGAATGTTTCATGTTTATTTCTCATATTTCAGGTAACAAGACAAAGGAGGGAGTGGTGTCAGGCGTAAACACAGGTGAGAAATAAATAAGCATGCATCTTTAGAGAATAGAAACTGAGAAATGAGAAGTCATTTATATTTACTTTCTATAATATCTATCCTCACAGTTGCCCAGAGGACCACTGACCAGGCGAATATTGTCGGTGAAACAGCGGTAGGCAGCGCTAATGAAGTTGGACAGAAGACAGTAGAGGGGCTGGAGAATGTGGGGGCATCAACTGGCATCAACCCGGTGAGTTCTCCACCAGCACTAGATGTCACCCTTTCTCCAAAATCGAATGAAATTCACATCTCTTAATTAACATATTTAATATTTTGTGTGTATTGCATTTTTAAACACCTTTAAATGACTTAAGACTAGCCTAAGGGATCTGTGTCTAATCTGAGATAACCACAAACTCTCCACTAAACTGTGTATTTACTGTATAAACAGGCCTACTGGTATTTTGTGTCTAACATATTCTGTTTGTTTTTCCCTGTTTACAATTATGCTGTTAACAGGATGAGGCTTTATATGAGGTGCTTATTAAATGGGGTTGGGAATGGTTGATTTGGTTTGTAAAGAGAAATGCTAGTATATTGCCTGTGGATATGGCATATATACTCCACACTGCATATGAGACTGAGCTTTAACTTTAATTAACTGACTGCTGTATCACACCACACTGATGGGGAGAATGTGCACAACCATCCATATAACAGCAGAGTTCAGTTACCTTTATTCAGTCCCCCCTGGAGTCATTCTCTTCATTGTGCATAATGAGAAAGAATGGCTGCATTGATTACCTCATTGATTACCTGAATTCCCATCAGTTCCCATCAAGTTAATGAGCTAATATTGTTAGTGTTAGCAATTTGTTGGGATAAAATCTCTGCTTTCCCACATAATTGGGAAGGCTGCAGATCAGTGATATTTTAGTATTATTTATAGTATTTATGAATATTTTTAATTAGCTTTCATTTTTACATTTTGTTTTATTTTGAATTTATGGTAGTAGTAATTTTTGTGTTTGTCATTTAAAAAAAAAAACATTTCTATTCAGATTTTATTTTATTTTCATTTTAGTTTTAGTAATTTTAATACTTGAACCTAAACTTTTTTTAATTTCCGTTTGTAGCCAAGGCAATACTTTTCTAATTTTCTTTTGTTTTTTAAGTTCAAGCTTTTCATCTATTTATATTTTACTTTATTTTTAATTAATTATTAATAGTTTTAAGTAATAATAACAATACTGGAGCAGATGCACTAAATGAAATGCAGTGATCTTTAGTCACTTGACAGCACGATTATGTTATCATCAAGAGAAGTAAATCTTTTCTATTAACACATGTGGGTGACTTGAATGACAAGCAAATGACAGATCTGTCCTCATATTTACCTGTCTCTCATTCCCATTGCATCAACTAACAACCTGGATCTTTATCGTGATAATAACTCATCTTCTACCAGAGTATATATTCTGACAGGACAGATACAATAAAACATTGTGATTCATCAAGTAAATGACACTAAACAGTTACATTTTCACATCATCAGAAAGCTTATCAATGGCAATGTGCTATTGCATTCTCCTAATGGATGCATGTTTTCTCTGCACAATATTCTTAAAAAAAAAAAAAAATCAATAATAATCTTTCTGAATGATTTGACTTTGTGCATGTGGGAATAATGGCATATCTAGAACCAAAGTTTGGCCTTCCAAAGTCATCCAAAGCATGTATTAATATCTCTGTATTAATATGCATAGGCCCCTAAACTGCTGTATAGGAGACATTGTTCCCCTTTCTGGAAATCACAGATCAGTTTTCAGTTAAATGGCTAATGGTAACTCATTTTAACATTGAATACAGATATTCAGAAAGCAATTATGCTTTAAAATCAACTAAAATATAAAAATACTCTATTTATGTAAAAGTTCCTGGTATTTTTGTGTATGATTCATGGGTGCACACTACTTCAAGTACATAAGTTGTTTGTCTTCAGAATCGCTCATGAAAATGTAAGCACTTATTACTTGAAACAACTTCCTTTTTGGCAAATGTTAGATCACAACATTTTGTTGAATAGCCTGTTTAATTTTGAAATACTTTAGATTATGAAAGTAAAATAGGTTGCAAACAGCATTTTATGCTGATTTTGAGGGCTATAAGGAAATATTTGGTTGGGGATGTAAAGAAGAAAGAGATTAGTTTAAGACTGTTGTGAGGTAGAAAGTCCTTTGAGGAGGACAGAGGGTCTGGTCCTGACAGTGACTCAGCAGAAGAGCTCACAGAACAAACAGAGACAGAGACAGAAGAAGATGTGCCTGCCAGCTGCATTCACCATGACCATCATTTACATCCCTCCCTGCATCTCTGCAGAGACAGCGGTCATAACACACCGCAGTGAACAGACAGTGTCTGAGAGACCCGTGGCTGTGCTGCATCCCTGCATGTCTGAATAGATATTATTTAGTATGGCTGTTTAACATGACAAAAGCTGTTATTGCGCTCCATATGAAGATTCACTCCTGAATGCCAGGTGGATCTAAAGCAGAAAGCAGCTGTCTCTTGGATGTTAACGATTTCTGTATTTCACAGGGTGACTTCTCTCATGGGGGCATGGAAGGAGGAGACGGTGGAGAGGTGAGAAAAAGGACTTTCCATGAAAACAGTGCACTTTAGTCTCCCATTATTTATTTATTTATTTATTTATTTAAGCATAAATTTCATTATTCTGTAATAAAAAAAACTTACAAGATATGCTACTAAACTTATTTTTACCGAGGGGGAGGGGGGGAGACAGACAATGTAGCATATTGTGTAGCATACACTGTAAAAAAAAAAAAAAAAAAAAAAAAGCCCACTGTAAAAAAAAAAAGAAGCCAACCAGCTTCAGCAGATTTTTGAGTTTTCTCAACTTATTTTTGTAGGAGATTTTTGAGTTTTCTCAACTTTTTGTTGTATAAACTTAAAACAACAACTTGAGAAAACTCAAAAATCTGATGAAGCTGGTTACCTTAAAAGTTTAAGTTCTCTCAACTTTTGATTATTTACAGCACTGTAAAAAAAAAAAAAAAAAAAAAAAATTGAATAAAAAGTTGAGCAAACTTAAAAAGTGTAAGGCAACCAGCTTCAGCAAATTTTTGAGTTTTCTCAACTTGTTACACATAAAAGTTCTACCCATGCATACTAGTGTTCAAAAGTTTGGGGTATTTTATGCTCATGAAGGCTGCATTTATTTGATCAAAAATACTGCAAAAATTTAATATTTTTATTTTTACTTAATACTGTCACTTTTTTAAATTTAATATATTAATACTGAATAAAAGTATAAATTAAAAAATATATATATAATAAAATCCTACTGATCCAAAATTTTCAACAGTAGTATATTCATTATTTATTATTTAAATACATAATTATAATATTTCTAACATTCTATACTATACAGGTGCATCTCAATAAATTAGAATGTCGTGGAAAAGTTCATTTATTTCAGTAATTCAACTCAAATTGTGAAACTTGTGTATTAAATAAATTCAATGCACACAGACTGAAGTAGTTTAAGTCTTTGGTTCTTTTAATTGTGATGATTTTGGCTCACATTTAACAAAAACCCACCAATTCACTCTCTCAACATATTAGAATACTCCATAAGACCAATAAGAAAAAAAAAAAAAACATCTTTAGTGAATTGTTGGCCTTCTGGAAAGTATGTTCATTTACTGTATATGTACTCAATACTTGGTAGGGGATCCTTTTGCTTTAATTACTGCCTCAATTCGGCGTGCTATGGAGATGATCAGTTTGTGGCACTGCTGAGGTGGTATGGAAGCCCAGGTTTCTTTGACAGTGGCCTTCAGCTCATCTGCATTTTTTGGTCTCTTGCTTCTCATTTTCCTCTTGACAATACCCCATAGATTCTCTATGGGGTTCAGGTCTGGTGAGTTTGCTGGCCAGTCAAGCACACCAACACCATGGTCATTTAACCAACTTTTGGTGCTTTTGGCAGTGTGGGCAGGTGCCAAATCCTGCTGGAAAATGAAATCAGCATCTTTAAAAAGCTGGTCAGCAGAAGGAAGCATGAAGTTCTCCAAAATTTCTTGGTAAACGGGTGCAGTGACTTTGGTTTTCAAAAAACACAATGGACCAACACCAGCAGATGACATTGCACCCCAAATCATCACAGACTGTGGAAACTTAACACTGGACTTCAAGCAACTTGGGCTATGAGCTTCTCCACCCTTCCTCCAGACTCTAGGACCTTGGTTTCCAAATGAAATTCAAAACTTGCTTTCATCTGAAAAAAGGACTTTGGACCACTGGGCAACAGTCCAGTTCTTCTTCTCCTTAGCCCAAGTAAGACGCCTCTGACGTTGTCTGTGGTTCAGGAGTGGCTTAACAAGAGGAATACGACAACTGTAGCAAAATTCAAATGGCTCTTGATGCCTTGACCCTAGCCTGAGTCCATTCCTTGTGAAGTTCACCCAAATTCTTGAATCGATTTTGCTTGACAATCCTCATAAGGCTGCGGTTCTCTCGGTTGGTTGTGCATCTTTTTCTTCCACACTTTTTCCTTCCACTCAACTTTCTGTTAACATGCTTGGATACAGCACTCTGTGAACAGCCAGCTTCTTTGGCAATGAATGTTTGTGGCTTACCCTCCTTGTGAAGGGTGTCAATGATTGTCTTCTGGACAACTGTCAGATCAGCAGTCTTCCCCATGATTGTGTAGCCTAGTGAACCAAACTGAGAGACCATTTTGAAGGCTCAGGAAACCTTTGCAGGGGTTTTGAGTTGATTAGCTGATTGGCATGTCACCATATTCTAATTTGTTGAAATTGGTGGGTTTTTGTTAAATGTGAGCCAAAATCATCACAATTAAAAGAACCAAAGACTTAAACTACTTCAGTCTGTGTGCATTGAATTTATTTAATACACGAGTTTCACAATTTGAGTTGAATTACTGAAATGAACTTTTCCATGACATTCTAATTTACTGAGATGCACCTGTATATTATTATTATTATATAAAACAAATAATGTTTATTGCTAGAAAATTACAAGTTATATGTCCCCCAGTGGGCAATTGATGTTGAAAAGACATCAAATTGACAATAAAACTGAAGTCAAAAACAGGTCAAATATCCAAATCAAAATACTTGATATGAAGTTGATTTGATGTAAATTGAACCCCATATGTTTATTGGCCTACATATACATTAAACCAATTTCAGTGTGGGATTTTCAGCTAATTAGCACTGGAAGTAATTACTGTCCAAATTGAATTTAAAATGATGTTACAGCATATTGATCAATTCTTGACTAATATTTAACCTCAAATTGATATCAAGGTGCCCGCTGGGCATGTTTCCATGCTGATTTACACTGACTATTTCCTGAGAAATGAATGACTTTATTGTGAACTCTCTTCATGGAAAGTGTCCAAAGCATCTGTATCTGTGTAGATAAGAATCCCAGGATTAAACCATTAATGAAATGACTTAATCTGTGTTCTTTCTGTTCATCAGGGTTATTAGTCCAGAGGCCTGAAGCTGAAACAGTCCCCTCTCTTCCCTCTGACTCTCCACCTCTGAGTTTCTGCTCCAAAGCCTCACCCCTTCCAGACTCCAGATGTAACTGATATTTTTTTGTGACTGTATGGAAAACCAGAGTTGAAAAAGACTTTCCCTGAGCCCTGTAGCCGTTAGATGTGTGATGCTTCCCCTTCTCTCCATCTGTGGTGTCGTCATGCTGTTCTAGTGTTACTGTCATTCCTCTTCCCATCCACACCTCATCTAAAACACACATACTCATACAGACACAAAAAATGAAGCCCAGAGGCTGATATCAGAGGTTGAGGTGGTCTTTTAGGAGCATGGCTGGAAAAAAGGAAACCCGCATGACCAGTAATGTAAGAAAAGCAATACATCTCATTTCATCAGGCATGTAGCAAAGTGCGTCAGGATCTTTGTGAGAACGTAGCCATGTTTCAATTAATTTAGTCTTGAAAATGCTGCAATGTACGCAATGACAAGTTGTTTGTACATTAAGAGATACATTACATTCCTTTAGTTCAGTATGTGTGCAGAATAGAGTTACTGTGTGCTTGACCAATAGACTTATCGTGTGATTTGTTAGAGTAAGAACAAATATGTTTATTCAGAAAATGTGAACACATACTGTATACATAGATACTGTAAAACTAAAAACGATTATCCGTATTGATGTAGCTGTGCTAGACTTGCATTTTTTCATTAGCTTATACACATGAGATTTGGTTCCAGTTGGGACAAGGAGTCTTTCGCTGTTATAGGAAGAAATCAAATCTTCAAACACTTCAATCTTGTTTCGTCCTGATTTTGTTGCGATGCATGTGAAGTCGGTGTGCGATCATGAATTTGTGATGCCCACAATGTAAAAGCAATACTACAGCACCATTGCAAAGTTTGTCATTGTTCTGTTCTGTAGCACTGTGCTATGCTGATTCTAGGCATTGTGTTTTACCAAGGGAATGCTAAGAAGTGTAGATCTGACTGTCTTCATCTTCATTTAGCCTTGCCATCATGGCCACCCAAACCCCATCCCTGTCCTGTCACTCAACGGTGTGTTCAGATTCACCTCAGGCTTGTGTCTGCTGTAGGTAACAAAGCTATCAAACATTGCAGTTTGTTCTTTCTTTGAAGCCACAAAAAACTGAAGACTGCATGTTGCCTTATCAGCACTCCTGTATTCACTTACACACATACACACACATATATAGACACAAACATACACACAAAACTGATTAAAACACAAAAACGCACTCTTTTCAAGCTTTGTTTCCTTTGAGCTTTTCTCTCTTTGCTCTCTCTGAAACACACACACAAACACATACACACACAAACAAATGTCCCACATACCTTTTATGTTGGCATCAAAGCAAGCAAGCTGATTTTATAAACTGTATAAGTGAAATAAAGAGTTTTGTTGAAATCTATACCACTGTGTCAAGTTTTAAATTGTGTGCAGGATTGGTGTCCTTTGCAAATGTATGCACTACAAAATTCACTGAAAAAAAAAATAAATAATAATAATAATTTGCAGAAACAGTTTTCACTAAGCTAAATTTCACAATTAATTATGAGGAAACAAGAAAGTAACACGTTAAATTAAACAAAGTTTCAAAGTAGAGTTTGAAATTTGTATTATGGAGCACAAATAGCCTGTAGTATCTGTATAGCCTATGGTATTTTTGACCATAATAGAGCCAGCCTTTATTTGGGGGCTAAAAAGATGTTTTATTTATTTACTCCTAGTTTAGAAAAGTCAAAACAAGCTTCCCTTATGATGCCAATAAACTTTAGACATGACTGCAAAGTGCAAATGAATTACAAAGTATGTTTTTATGATCTAGCACTACAGGGGCCCGTTTCAGAAAGGAGGTTAAGTGAAAACTCTGAGTATGTTAACCCTGAAATGAGCGAAACTCTGGGTTTTCCGTTTCAAAATGGGAGGTTTGTCAAACCAGAGAAAGCAGGGTAAGTCAAGCCCGTTTCTGAAAGAGAGGTAACTTATACTCAGAGTCAGTTACCATGGTAACTTACTCTGTGAACCTAACCCGGTCAGGAGCAGGTTTTCTTCGGTAAACCCAGCGTTTCTTTCGGTCTCCTCCCCCGTTTTAAAGTGTAAGCGATGTTTAAATAACTTATTCATTCATTCACGCTGCAAAAATGCTTTTCTTACTGAATATTTTTGTCTTATTTGAAGTACAAAATATCTAAAAAATTATTAAGTTAAGATGCATATTCTATAGATGAAAAATGGTCTAAGATATTTAGTCTTGTTTCCTGGGGGATTTTCCTTTTAAGTGCAAATGTAAAATTGTCCGCCATAAGAAAAATAATCTTAATGCAAACGGAAACAAGAATATTTTTAATGTTTACCCCATTGGCAAATAATTTGCAAAATAAGAAAAATGCACTTAAAACTTCGGGTTTTTTTCCCTTCATGGAAACAAGACTAAATACCTTATGTTATGTTATGTTATATGTTATGTTATTTATTGATTGATTGATTGATTGATCGATTCCCATATTCACATGCATATTTATTTGAGCAGTACCATTTTAAATGGTAGTTTTCTTTATAACATCGAGCACATTAGTAAGGCCGCTGTATGCAGACCGATAAGGAAAGTGTGTGTCGCTCTCACACTCATTCTGAGAATTTTTTCATGGGCACAAATCCTTCAAAGAGGAGTTTCACAGGACTGTATGTCAGTGTAGAAATCAGTTTAAAGGTGCCATAGAATGCATTGATACAATATTTTAAATTGTTCTCTGATATCTACATAGAAGGTATGTGGCTTAGGTACGGGGGAAAAATCTCCAGAAACGGCATGTCCATTTACAACCCTAGGATTTCTCCCTAGAATGAAATGGTGTGTTATTGGCTTATTTGGAAGAGTCATGAATAATAATGTTGAGCTCTGCTCTGATTGGCTGTTTCACAATGCAGCTCATTTCAGTAGCTCATAACAGGAAGGAAACACAGGGAGGAAAATATATATTTCAATACTTTCTCTTGCAGTTATATTGTCGGATAATTATACTGTATATAAAATGCGGGTATCAGGGAGCCGCTATTAATATGCTGGGCATTGAAACTGCTTTCAAATGCACGATCGCTTTTTACTTTCACTTTAGCTTTCGAGATTCGCGATCGCACATACTCTTTATACTATGGAGCGGCAGTACTTACCATACATTTTACAAGATCAGATGCTTGTCAGTGGTGCTCAGGATCTGTAAATCATTTGCCATCATCCTCAGTCATCTCTCCTTACTCTGTTTATGTGGTAAGTGAAATTGTATGTACTGTAATGTAACAGGCTACCGCTAGCAAAAAGCTACCATGTGCCTTTAGTGGCTAGCATTATTTTATTAGAACGCATTATTTGCTTTCAGTGCCTTTCTGAATACAGACACCAACCCATCCCTGCACTTCACATCCCCTGCACAGCCTGGAACATAACATTTATTTCCATGATCTGCCATTTTCGCTGTTATCCTCGCTTGTTTCTTCACAATACCTGCAGGACTTCTGATGGTTCGGCTAGCAGCTGGCCTAGAACATGGGCGGGTATATGCAAATGTTGGGGGCGTAACTATTAGTGATCCCGACTGTTACGTCACAGTCGGTGTTATGTTCTGATTCGCCTATTTTTCAGTGGTCTTTTTTATTTACGAGATTTACATAAGGAGGAGGAAACAATGGTGTTTGAGGCTCATGGTATGTCATTTCCATGTACAGAACTCTTATTATTCAACTATGCCAAGGTAAATACCGTTTTCCATTCTATGGCACCTTAAAATGAGGCTAATCTGATAAATGACGTTCATTTGATAACATCTTTCTGTGACCTCTGGAAGTAACCCAATAACCAGAATTTCCTTCAGGATTTCCAGTGTGGTTGGATGCATTGATGACAAGCATATTATTATGATTCCAGAAAGCAAGGTTAACTTACCATCTGCTAAACCCTGAACCTAAACCTTGCTTACTCGAGGTATGCTGGTTCCAAAAACGCGTCTGGGAGTAAGTTAATTCAACTCCGAGTATGTTCCTGGTTAACAAGCAAGACATTCATGAATCGACAAGTCAGGAAACCGACGCTAAGAAAAAGCGCGCCATACTGTTTCTTTCTTCTTCTTCTGTTAAAAGGTCATTTACATACATAGTGCGTATCGCCACCTAACTTGTGGTTGTGCAATCATTTTTTTATTTTTATTTTTTTCGTTTAATCTTTAATCTTTGAGAATAAGAATTATATTGTTTGTTTGATGCTAATTATATAATTAGTCATATAAGATATATATACTTATTATAAAAATACATTATAGAAAATGCAGATCCATGATGTGTGAGATGATAATAAAATATAATAAACATATATAATATAATAGAATAAACATTACCTTGTCATAATAGTGTTTTGTAATTTATACAGATAACTATTATATATGCCAATAAATATATTATATTTATATTATATTTATTAGCCTATAATAAATATAATAACCATATTAGAATAGTATATTACATATCATATAACTATATGTGTGTGTGTGTGTACATATAACTTTATTGTAATAATATATAATATTGTGCGGAATCTGTCACGCCCACTGGAGTCTCGTCAGTAGAGCACGCACGCTATGTGCTGATAGCTCTGAAGTAAGCTAACCCTGAAACATAACCTACTCCGGAGCAGGTTATGTTCAGACTCAGAGAGCAAGTTGCTATGGCTACTTGCATACCCTGAAAGTTACGTCCGTTTTTGGAACCGAAAGTTGAAGTTATCCGCTTACTTTTAAACATACCCGAGTATGTCGCACAACCTGCTTTCTGGAACACCCCCCTGCAGTGCTCAACAAACAAACATCAAGCCAAAACACATTCACACAGGCCACAGTAATTATCCACCACTCCTTAAGCACATTACCCTCTAGGGGTCCATCAGCACACACCCAGTACACAGAGAAAATGACTCAGTCTGGTTACTGAGGCCATTCATTGGAACAAAAATAAATAAACAAAATGACACGAGTAGGCAGGTACGTTCACATGTCTTTTGACCATATATTAATTAAAGTAATAGTTCACCCAAAATTTTGTTGAAAATGTACTCACCCTCAGGTCATCCAAGATGTTTTTTCTTCATCAGAGCAGATTTGGAGAAATTTAGCATTACATCACTTCCTCACCAATGTGAATGGTGTACTATAATGAATGGGTGCCTTCAGAATGAGTGTCCAAACAGCTGATAAAAACATCACAATAATCCACAAGTAATCCAGGACTCCAGTCTATCAGTTAACATCTTGTTAAAGGGGTCCTATTATGCTTTTTCACTTTTTGAATTTTAGTCAGTGTGTAGTGTGTATGTTTGGGCATAAAAAGATCTACAAAGTTACAAATCTCAAAGTCCACTCCAAAGGGAGATATTTCGTTTTTTTAAAAAAAATCCCTTTTCAAGAACTACAATGAACGGTTCGTTTGGACTACCAAATTGTTTTCCTGTATTTGTGACATCACAAAGTGGCCCATTAGAATATTATTAAAATAAATCCCGCCTCCGGAAATTCGAATGCAGGTTTCAAAATCGAAACCTGGTGCGGGTGTTTTTATATCACTGTATTTCTGAAGGAAACCGACTGTCTTCAGAAAATTTTGGATGTCATTTTCATTTCATCTTGCATGTAATGTCAGATAAAGCAGTGTTTGTGAGCGGAGCTCTGCTTTGTGTACAGCGTTACCGGGGAAACCTCGCTCTCTTGCGCTTCAACAGCGCCTCCCGCTGGCAGAGAATTCATTGGCATATATACGCAGCCACAAATAGTGCAACTCTGTGGGACTATGGTATGAATAAATTCAACAACTCTGTATAACAGTTTCACTGCAATTCTTGTTATAATGTTAGAATTAAAGAACAATAAACATAATACATATTACCGTTGCACTTATCTGTACATAGTAAATGCAGTTATTTTTAAGCTGTTGTTGACATCCTATCTAAAACATGATTTAGCCAAAAACACAACAATATCGTTACCACTTTGATATGTCTTGCAATATCCGTGCGTGCACGGGTTCTGCGCGATCCTCTTGTTCAATATTCTCGGGGTCTGAATTGATAGCAATATTGACAAACTTGCTGTTTTGGCAAGGGGCGGGGCAATACTGAAACACCGTCTAAGCTGTTCGCCAATCACAACGCACTGGGACAGCTAACCAATCACAACACATTTCGTTTTTCGGAAGGCGGGCCTTCATCAAACCCGGAACTAATCAAGCCGTTTGTGCCAGGCTGGGGAGGAAGGTATTGTAATAATGTAAATTATATAAAAGATAATGCGATTTTCGAACCACCAAGCATGAGAGCATGTTCTAGTACACCCCCAAAACAAAATCAAGACTTTGTAAAAGAGCATAATAGGACCCCTTTAAGCAAAATGCTGTGCGTTTGAAAAAAAAAAAAAAATCCATCGTTAACACTTCATTAAAGAGATAGCTCACCCAAAAATATAAATTTTGTCATTAATTCCTCACCCTCATGTCGATCCAAACCTGTAAGACCTTCATTCATTTTTGGAACACAAATTATGATATTTTTGATGAAATCTGAGAGCTTTCTGACCCTGCATAGACAGCAACACAACTGACACGTTCAAGGCACAGAAAGGTATTAAGGACATCATTAAAATAGTCCATGTAACATCAAAAGCAGTTCAACTGTAATTTTTTGAAGCTACAAGAATACTTATTGGGCCTCATTTATAAAATGTTGCGCAGAAACCATCCTAAAATTGATCTTACAATCATCTCTCAAATATGCGTACGGGTGATTCATAAAATGAACATACATACAGAAAACGCACATACGCGTCTCTTTCAGATGTGAAATCTACGAATCGCAATGATCTTGAACTTGAATGGTTTCAGCTCTCTGCTTGTAAACGACTCCTAATTAATGTCGTTAACATGTAAAAGATCACCAGTCATCATCCAAATTCTTTCATTTAGAACAGCATGCTGCAAGAACAGCTTACATTTCCAAAAACTTATGCTTCCTTCATAAGTCACGCAACTGTATTCACCCAAACAACAATTCAACAACAGTGAAAACTTGTATTTCCAGTAGTATTGTGTGTGATGCCATGCCCTGTTTACAGTACAAACACTACTTCTGAGTGGGTTCTTCTTGAATTTCAATGTCTTGTTTTAGCAATTTAATGAATTTATAAATTTCTTCAGCTCTGAATACTACCTTCCATGTGTGAGAAAAGAAATATAGACATGAAATGATAGAGATGTTTGTATAATGGCAGAGGGGTGGATGAGTTTGAGTGGGTGTTCCTCATTCAGTGCTTTGGGGCTTGTGTAAAAATGCTAAACACCACAGCCTATAAGTACGCACACCTCTGATGCACATACAGTTCCTGAATAACTCCAGACACGAAAACATGGACTTCATCAAGGGAGCAGCGGATGGACAGGTGGACAAGATTATCGATCAGGCTGGTAAGTTCAATTTGTGTGTTCAATGCATCTATGCACAGTATGGCATTTGAAAATTAAACACCTGAAACTGATGCCTGAAAACTAATGTAACCAATTAAATTGATTGCAAGTATTAGTAAGTTTTGTAATTTACTTAAAACATATAGACAAGATCATTAACTTTTGTGAATGTTACATCAGCTGAGGTGGCCAAAGAGAAAGTTGGAACAATGATCGGAGGAGACAAGAAAAAGGCAGGAGGTGCAAAAGGCCAGAAAGAGGGTGGAGGTAATATTTTAGTTTCCTTTGATAGGAGACTTTGGAAAGATACTTAATTCTTCCACTGTCATATTCATCCAGTTTGAAACTCTCTGATCAATACATTCTGTCTGTAGGCGTTGGCGATATGTTGAGTGGCGCAATCGGCAAAGACGCTGGAGGAAAAGGTGCCGCTGATCAGGCTAAGGACATTGGGAAGAACCTGTTCAAATGAGCCTGCATACTTTGAACATGAACTTTCTGTATCACTGGATTCTAACTGGACCCCACAATCTTGCCGTTTTAAAAATTTCTATGGCAGTTTCTCCAGAGGCTGTATGTTTTATGTCATCTTGAAACAAGCAATGCCTATATTTCTGTTTTCTACACCTTTTGAGATTTGTAAATTTAAAAAAAAAGGATCATTTCAGAATGCATTTAAATGCTATTTGTGTTATAATTATTAGTTAAACAAAACCAATAAAACTGATGCTTAACATGATGAAAATTAACTAGAGAGCTGTTGTTTAGTGAGTGAGTTGCTGTTTTTTTTGTTTTTTTTTGGTTATGTTTGAAATTATTTCTGTATTATTGACAAACATGATGTCATGTTTTAAGATAAGACAAACCAGCTTCTAACAAAACATCACAGAATTAATAAAATTCATTACTAATACTTACTGGTGTTTGTGCCTTGTGGTTTTCCTTTAGGAACTGATATTGACTAGTTGAAGAGACATTTTAAAAATTATAATAAAAACCTTATGGACTACATAGTGCATTCAAGTCATGTCAGAGATCATGAGTTTAAACACAAACTGCGACTCAAAGTTTACGAATAGGATACTGCATTTTTTCTTTGAGACATAAATTTGTGGAAATTAAATTATTGCTTTCATTTTAAATAAAACTAGCTAGGTTGCAGTAAAAAATACAGTAGTAGTACTGTACAATTACGAATATATAACGATTCAGTTTACAGTACCTTCCTGAGATGCAAAAAAAGCAAAAACACACCTCATGCACATTCAGTAATTATTCTGTAGAAGTAGTTAAAGAGAAATCTTTTAGAAAATCAGTTTTTTTTTTGTAAAAATTGTACATTAACTGAAGTGATTTATCCCAAGAAAACATTTTCTTCTGAAAGTTTTGATATGAGAAAGTAAAAAAAAAAAAAAAACAGAAAAAAGAAAAAATACCTATACTATTTTTTCTATCAGTTTTTGCTTTCTATGTTATAAGTTAGTGCAAATCATAAAGGACAAGGCAAAAACGGCAATAGTCACACCAGTCAAAGTAGTTACATTATTTAAAATGCAACCTCATTTTCACTCGATTGTTAAATTACCTATATTTTAATTTATTGCCAATCCAAATAATGACATGACAGGAACGGAAGAATGATTGACATAACAGGGATAATTTATTTAACCGAGTGTGATACATGTGGTATTTTGGTGAGACTGAGAAAAAAAAAAATACAACAGAAAATAAATTATGATAATTTGTTTTATTCTCAACAAAAAGGCAATATAAATTTCCAACACATATTTCTAGATATGGGTGCAGATGAGCTTGGCGAGCAACTTCCAGCTCTCATTTAAGCGCGAGTGCCCCGGGTCCTCTAGGTTTAACAACTAGCAGATCTCTAAAATTTATGGGGTGTGAACTGCCTCAGATACAAAAAACATCTGTACCTAAATGTACTGCACATTGCCAGCTAGAACTTGATTACATCTCTAGGTCAAAACATTGAGATGACGCAAATCATGGCTGGTTTCCCTTTGTGTGATGCACTACATGAACTATATTGACAGAAAATAATTCCTCTGAGTATAAAACTCCTGCTCACAGGTGTAAGGCATCTTTAACGCTCTTCATTACGTAGCAATAACCATGTTCAAATGGTTTGCAAAAATGAACAATAAGAATAAAGTAAATAAAACCTACCAGGACATAAACGCACCAAGTTGAACTAAAATTTCATGGCAAGATGAAGCCAGGGCCAACATGACAAATCAACAGACATTTAAAACAGTGTGCAACAGCTTCATCTGAAGAGGACCACGTTAGTTTACCACAGATCAATACAAAAATCAGGGACGAAATAAACAAGTTACAACAAGACACACTTGAGAAACCTGATTATTAGCGCCAGTTCGTTTTGAGACCACATTACATACAGCAAAGTAGTGAAAACTGCAGCCTCAGAACAGATTTATAGTTCTCAAACTCATGAGGACGGAGCTTCTGGGATATGCCAGCATGAGGGAGTTTTAATAGAGGAAGTAGGGGTTAGGCTGATGTAAACTCTGATATGTTAAAAAGGTTGTGAAGGGGAATCAAGAGGTTGATGGACGTTTTTGTCTTCTTTTTGTTTGGGTCATTTATGTAAAGGTCAGGCCAGCCTCACTGTACACCTTGAAGACCTTCTCGATGGCGTTGACGTAAGCTGCCGTCCTCAAATCCAAGCCAAGGTTGTACTTGTTTGCTGTGCGCATAATTTGCTGCAAAGGGAAAATATTACTATATGAATACAGGTTTGACTACATTAAAACTCTTTTACAAAGCATGGAAGATAAACAGAAAAAGCATCAATAAACAATAATGACATCTGTGCAATGGGCAAGGTGGTATTCTTTGCACAATGCTCATACCACACTAGACTAAAATCTGCCTGAAGCAAGGGCTGAACATTGTGAACGAGTTAAAATGATCTTTCAACTGTTTTATGACAACACAACGCTGTTATAAAGCGGCTGCGGTGAAGTCAAGGGCGGTTCCCACTCTACCTGGTGTTGTTTTACAGATGGTGTGACAATACTATATCATTGTTAGCTTTAGTATGCAAATCTTTTCAATGATATTACAGGAACTTACCCTGGCCGACCTCTCCATGGTGTAGGCAAGACCAGAGTGCACAATGTCCTTCTCTGAGGCACCCTGTATGACAAAAACATCACATCAAAGCATAAACATGACATGAGGGATAAAAACTGCTGAACTTGAGAGAACTCCAAAGCTTTGCTCACAGAGCACAAAAAATGTAATTTGTTTTGAAATTCAGTCTTTAGGACTGACTGACAGGATCATTCTGTCATTCCATAAGCAATGAAATCTAATCAATATCTAGTATATCAACATCAGTTACCGTAGTGATTATTTAAAGGAATAATTAACCCCCCCCCCCTTCTGAAGACAGAAACAGTTGTTGGTCCCCACTGACTTCCACAGTGGGGAAAGACATACTATGGAAGTCAATGGGGACTATCAACTGTTTGATTACCAGCATTCTTCAAAATATCTTCATTTATTTTCAACATAAACTCATACAAGTTTGGAACGACACGAGGGTGAGCAAATGATGACAAAATTTTAATTTTAACATGATGGTTGAAAACTAAAGTATTTATAGACGTGGTTTGTAAAAAAACTAAAAAAAAATAAAATATTTTTAAATTTAGTTTTTTTATTTATTTTATTTTATTTTTTGCAGCTCAGTCACCAAATAGATTTGAAATGGTTATGCCAAAAAAAAAAAAAAAAAAAAAAAAAAAAATACACATATACATATATATATATATATATATATATATATATATATATATACACATACACATTACATTTACATTTAGCAGACACTTTTATCCAAAGTGATTTACAAATGAGGACAATGGAAGCAATCAAAATCAACAAAAGAGCAATGATATGCAAGTGCTATAACAAGTCTCAGTTAGCTTAACGCAGTATACGTAGCAAGGTTTTTTTTTTTTACAATTATATAATAAAAAGAAAACAGATAGAATAGAAATAGAATATAGCAAGCTAGTGTTAGAGGCCTTTTTTTTGCTTTTGTTAATTGTATAATAAATAAAAAGAAAACAAATAGATAGAATACAAAAAGATTAGAGAAGCTAGTGTTATTTATTTATTTATTTATTTATTAAGAAAACAAGCAGTTAGTAAATGAATAGAGTGCAAGTCTAAAAGGGGCAAGTTTTTTTTTAAACAATAGAATTAGAATAAAGAGTGCTAGAGAGTTAGAGGGTCAAATAAAGATTTGTGTGTGTGTGTGTGTGTGTGTGTGTGTGTGTGTGTGTTGATTAAATAAATATACACATAAAACTGCAAAAAAAATTAAGTCTAAAAAAAATCATCTGATTTCATCAGTTTAGACAACATCAGCTAACAGTGCTAACTTGAGCTCAGTATTATGATCGAAAACTAAAATGTATTCATAGATGTGGGGACTGCTTTGCTCCTCAGACTACAATTCACTAAACTTTGTGTTACAAAAATTAAAAATATAAAAAAATTAAAAATAATAATAAATTAATTATATAATTAATATATAAAAATAATTATATAAAATAATAATAAAAAGCAAGCAATAAATAAACTATTAATAGAATGTAAGAATAAATAAAATAAAATAATAAATAAATATACATTAATTAAAAAACACACATAAACATACAAGGCAATAAAGGTAAAATATTATGGACACTTACAGCTACACGGGCCTGGAAATCAGCAGTGGGAACAATGGGGATGGGGCCACCCTGCTTTCCAAACTTCCTTTCAAGACTCTCTTGCACAGACACTAGACAAAAGAAAAAAACAGGTCGATCAATTATTTAAATTCCCTCTGTTTCAGCAAAGGTTGTAAGAGTGATGTTTGATAAAATGCACATGCTGTTTCTGAGCACAATTAAAGGGTGCAAATTGTCACTCTCATTTACAAAGCACATTTTTGAAAAATGTTTTAGATGTTTATAATCTTAAAGTTGAATTTTGTTCTGCACTGATTTGTGTTAAAAGGGACCACAAATCGGTACAATCACTGTAATGTTATCAGTCAACTTTAATTCTGTCAAACTGACACATCTCTTCAAAAGCAGCTTCATTACTCTGGCTTCCATCCCATCTAATTACTGCAAATGACATTAACAGATCATTTCTTGAAGGGCCAGCAGGCTTTGACACTTGGATGTTAATTAAATTGGTATAACCAAGGAGACAAAGACAAAGAAAATCTGCCCCATGTGACCCAGTACATATAGCACACTACAGCAGAGGTGATTCAAACTCTGCTATAGGAAACAGTGTCACACCCTGCTGGTCACAGCTTTGCATCAGGCCGGCTCACATGCTAAGAATAAGTGCTAAAAGGGAGGGAGTGATGAAAAGAAAGGGAATAAAGAAAAACGAGAACACATAAGGGTGTTACAGAGAACATTCTGAAGAGACAAAGATGCCTGCTGGCAGACAATAGCTTTGAATAATGTAATGATGCAAGTCCATTGATTTCATGCTGCTACTCTTCGAGTGACTGAGGCTGATAGAGCGGTTGGAGGAAGTTTAAACACATACTCAGCAGGTGGTAGTTGGAGTCCCTCTCATACTTGAAGGTCAGACGACCGTAGCTGACATGGTTCAGGTTCTTCAGCCACTCAAAGTAGGAGACTGTGACACCTCCAGCGTTCAGGTACATGTCCTGCACATCAAGATATGAATCATTATTCCTATTTCTACTTTCCTGAAGCACGACAGAGTTTGAGAGAATGTTGTTCTCTTACTGGAATGACCATGATGTTCCTCTCTAAGAAGATCTTGTCAGCATCTGGTGTAGTGGGACCATTAGCGCCTTCAGCAATAATCTGAAGCAATTAAAAGAATATGTTCAACACTGGTGAAGAGCGTTTAAGCATTACATGCACATCTGGACAATGCTGTTGGTGTCAGACCTTAGCTTTGATATTGTGAGCGTTCTTCCTGGTCAGCTGTTTTTCTCCAGCTGCAGGGATGAGGATATCACACTCAGCTTCCAGAATGTTCCCCTCGTATGGCTGAGAGTTGGGGAAGCCCACAATGGTACCATGTTGCTAAAGAGGAAGCACAAACATATTCAAAAAACAGTTTAGGTTCAGAAAGAAGGGCAAATTCTCACCAGAGATTCAGAAAAGTGATTGTAAATGGACTCTTAACTGACCAGTTTGTAGTCCTCCAGCTCTTTGGGGTCCATGCCGTTGGGGTTCCAGATGCTGCCATCGATTTCAGCAATTCCCACACACTTGGCACCATAACGGTGGAGGTAACGCATGGAATGCAGACCCACATTACCGAAACCCTGCATGATAGGATCAGAAACTAAGGTAAGTTGTGGTAAAAACAGAATCCTGTTTTGTTTGTTTTTTTTTGCTTGTTTTTTGTGGCAATGGCGCCCCCGTGTGGTTTGATTGAGCACAGACTAGCCATCAATGGTTCTCACTATGAAAACAAACATCTTTGTCATAATTACAACAGAAATACTGGAAATACTGGGAAGCCTATTCACCTCATCAAAGGTATTTCTGGCAAGATGTCATGTGCATGTCGAAAGGGGAAATGCATATGGCTGCTCACATTACAAATGGGAAGCAGTCATACCAACTCAGTTCAACAGAATTATGTAATGCGCTCCTCTCCGGAGGCTTTGTTTGATACTAATAACTAGGCCATCTCTTCTCTGCGCTGCTCTAAATCCATAACACGTGACAACATCTTCTCTTGTCTCTTCGCTACACATGGCAGTAAATCTTTAAAAAGAAAATGTAATTTCTGAGGCAGTAATCCCAGAGCAACAGTCGATGAGAATCCCTTCCCCCTGCAGTCTGGGCTACACTGATTGATTTTAAGAGTTTTGAGCACACTGTGATTAAGAATGAAATTCAATAGAACCCTAAAACTGCAACAAAACAACTAAATCTTAATCCTAGAGAATAGATCTGCTGGTTCATGGTTAAGTCAACAGATTTCACAGCTGTAAAGCAGAGCCGTTATTTGCGGTGGTATTCAAACAGCATGTGATTTCAAGGAACTGAGATGTACTAGATGCTGACATATGATTAACTCTTCTTTTTTTGTGTCAGCGAAATAATATTTAGTTCGCATATCATACTGTCACTTGGTTATTTCAGCCCAAAATGAAAAGTCTGTAATCGTTCACTCACCCTCATTTGGTTACAACCCGGAGTGACTTTATGTGCCACAAGAATAGCATAAGTTTTGTATAATATTGACAATGCTTCTTTCCATAAAATGAAACCATGTTTTGATCAGTGACAGTCATGCTCCAAAAATTACAAAGTAGTCCATATGATTTACTAAGACAATATTATATCTTTTTTCTTTTAGCTCAAACATTCCTGGTCACAATAATAAGGGCCAATCATTCAAATACAGTAAGAAAACTAGTTAAAGTGAAGTTGAAACTGTCATTTCAACTGTTCAAATTGTCGTTTATACCTGAATAATAAAGGTTTTATCAGCAAATCCAGGGGTCAGGCCTAGTTTGCTCATGTAGGAGGCTTCATTGATGAAATTCTCAATGCCATGGAAGACTCCACGACCAGTGGCTGAGATTCTACCATGGATACCACCCTGGCTAATGGGTTTACCCGTCACACAGGCATGGGCATTGATATCCTACAGAGAGAAAGAGAGACACACACAAACAAGACAGAAAAATGGGCCAATTAATGTACTATTCTTTCAACCGCAGCAACACACACAAAAACAAAAATGCAACAGGGTTAATACAGTTAACTGCTGTAAAACTAAAACTTTAAAAAACATTTTTGTTACTTGACATTAAATAAACATTGACTGAAAATAAAAATTAATGATGTACTAAAACTATAAAAAAAACAATAACAGTTTATTGTTAATAATGATACTTAAAAAAAACAATGTTATGAATGTGCATCTTTAACTCCACATTAATGCGGAACAATTAATGAAACTGAATGCCGTGGAAAACTTTCAGTTCCAGAATTTTTTTAAAATGAAACCTGTTCTGAATAAAAACCAGTGCTTGGTTCTCAACTCAACACTTCAGCCAACACTGGTTGTCTGTTTCTTATCCAAAAACACAAGCACCAGTCGGGGCTGTTCAGAGGGTAGAATGAGGACAACATTTGATACACTAACAACCAGAGCTCTTGGATCGGTGTGAAGGGGTCTTGTGCAGTCGTAAGGGTACGTGAGAGGGGTCACACTCCAAGCGCAGCTTGCAAGCTTGCCCAAGGGCAGCTACTATAGCCCTATTTATGTCACTGAATGAGGAAACGTCATCGAGACAGGAGACTTGTGCTCCACTCACAGATGACGCGCAACAACCAGTGGCCAGGGTAGAGGTTACTGCAGGGGACGGACACCTCAATAACATACTATATGCATTACAGCATCCTTGTTAATCTCCAAACAAGTGTACAGCCATATTAAAAAATGTACACATACAGTATGCATCATACTCAAACATTTGCTGGGCTGAGAAGAGAAATCAAAGTATCTCATTACTGCTGGACATTTAGTTGATTTGCATGTCTGATAAGTCTAAGCTTATGCAACGTTTCCCTCGACTGCCGCTGTGAACATGCAAATCTGCTGAGACTGCAGTATTAGTGAATAATACTTTATAAACTGTATTCCAGTTCACTGATACCATCAATCATTTACTGTTCCCTTGTAGAACAGTGACAGAGTTTCCCTTGTGTCTGAAACACATCAGCTTTTGGCCAAGCAACGCTTTTAATTAGTCAGTGACAGTCGATACTGGATTTTTCATGCTATTCCCCCCTATTTTTACATTTACATCAACATTATAGCTAACTAAAACTAAAACCATTAAAAAAAAATTTTTTTAACTCAAATACTGCACATTGATGACTAAATTAACTTTACTGGTAGCATTTAGAAAACGTTTAGTTTTTAGTGTTTTATTTTAAATTTATTTGGACAAAATTGTATAGAAATGTAATATATTCCATGTATTTGTTATCAACCATTAAGGCTGGGTTTTGACACAGATTTGACGATTCGATTCTGCTTCATAAGCTTGCGATTCGATTAAATTTCGATTATTTTGTGTATATATATATATATATATATATATATATATATATCAGGTATATATATCAGGTACAGTGCATGGGAAATTTTCTCAAGGAAAAAAATCTCTCAACTAATACTGTAAAATATACATGATTCGGTTAGTACTACATTATAATAATAATGATAATAATAATAATAATAATAATGAAGGTTAAAATTAACTGATTTGTATACAAACACTTAAATTGTTCTAGCTGTGACAAGTTTTTGGTCACAGAATACGTATTATTTTCTGAGGAAAATACGTATTACAGCTACAGAAAAGGTAATGTTACATAAAATGTTGCACTCTGAGGTCAAATTGTTTCCAGGGTGACATTGTGTTTGGATGCGACTGGACTCTTGACTTCTCCACAGCCTGATTTGGCAAAAATCCATCATCCAAAGGATCCTTTCAGGATCAGTAAAGCTGGATATTGTTTAACACAGTCATTACCCTCCCACTTAAAAATACAAAAAAAGAACAAAACATGACCATCCTTTTGTTGCCATGGTGATAAGGCTAGTACTGTATTAGAGGATGATGTAACTATAATAAGAGCCCTCTAGGAGGAATAACCCTGACCACAAGCACCACAGTAAATACACTAAAAGAAAATCTGTATGATCTGGCCATGTTTGTAATATCAGGCAGCCTCTTTCACCTTTAGGAATCTTCATACATAAATGACCCAGCTTTGTTCTCTTTCTGTGCTAGTTGAGGCTGTCATCCAAAATCATTTCACAAAAAGGAAAAACTCTCTAAAATATGTATATAATAAGACGGCAATCTGGTTGCTATTGTCTGTGCAAATAAAGCCATGACCTATCCATTTAATAGGGCACAAAGGTAAACATTTCTCAGTCTGTCATATAGATAGCATAATACTATCAGAGATAGACAAACAAAGGGTGTAAGGTTGCTGATAAAGATAATGATTAAAGATTTACTTCTTACTGAAGACTCTAATCTCTTTTGTTTTTGTAACACTTATTGCTCAAATATCCTTTATGGTATATGCTTTTTAACCTTTCAGTTTGGTTAAAAGAGGCAAGGCATGTTAATCTACAAGTGATAAAAAGGAAAAACCTCAGTGGGAGTTTTATGGGCATGGTTAATAATTTAATAAAGTAGACAGCTGCTTACAGTGTGGGCAATAGTGTTAGCATAGGTGTCAGCGATCCAGGACATTTCCCTCTCACCAGTGCTCATGTCAGGGGCGGGTACGTCAATGCCAGGTCCTGAGTGGAAAGAACAGGGAAGGGAGAGAAGACAGAGATATTTTTACAACTTCTCAGCTCTAATTGTCTAATGAAAGCAGACGGTGGTGATGTGACCAGGCACAGGGACCACTCAGGTTTCGCATTGGTTATTATGAACTATGCTAATTGTACTTTAAAGGTGCTGTATGTAGGATTTTGACTCTACTAAAGCATAAAAATACCATAATATGTTTGCAGATATTTAAGAAACATGCTAAGTTAACATACTTGTTTATCTGAAAAACAATGCTACAGTCAGTAATTCTCCTTTGAAAATGTGCGTTCCGGGCCGGAATGTCAGGTCTCTGTTTTGGTTTGTGAAACCCGCCCACTGCCAGTTTACCCAATTGTATTTCAGCACCCCAGGTTGCTAGTTGCCAGTCGTTAATCTGGCAACCTGCATGTGCATCAAGTCTGAGGAGGAGGGGCTGGTGGAAAAAAACCCTCTCCAATATTTTGAATTTGGACTGCAATACCTGGTTCAACTGCTAGGTGTCAATCCTACATACAGCACCTTTAATAAGAATGCTTGATTGCACATCTCAGGGAAAAAGGTCTTTTAAGAGGCAATGCAACAAATAATCTGAGTAGGGAGCTTGTGTTTTAATGGAGAGCTGGAGTTTCAGTGCCCGCTCTGATGCTGTGAGAGCACACTGCCCTTCCCCCCATACCACTGCCAGCTGCTTTGGCCAGGAAAACAGGGAAGGCATCCAGATAAACAGCTATGCAGACATCCTTGCACCCTGAATACATTTCCAAAAACAGCTCCAAAGGGGGCAAGGAAGCACACAGCGGGACTTATTTTTGACAGCACCGAGGTCCTGAAGCTCTTCCGGGTTAAAAGAGCACGGAAGCAAAGTTAATAATTGCCTGAGGATTTCCTGATATCTCCAGAACTGTTGCAATGAAGTGATATTACAAAAGGTATCTTGCTTTTAAAAAAGTCTCTTATGCTCATCAAGGCTGCATTTATCTGATTAAAAATGCAGTAAAACACATAAGGTGCATGAAACACATGAGAAAGCACGATCCTTCAGAAATCATTCAAATATGCTGATTTGGTGCTCAAAAAACATTTGTTTTTATCAGTGTTGAAACAGTTGTGCTGCCTAATATTTTTGTGGAAACAGTGATATATTTTTTCAGGATTCTTTGATGAATAAAAAGTTTAAATAAACATTTTTGAAATATATGTAATTTAATATCTAATGTCATAACTGTCACTAACTGACAGTCATGTGTCTCTACTAAATAAAAGTTTAATTTACTTAAACCCCCAAAATTTTGGACAGTACTGTATATTGTATTATATTTTCATGGAGGTCTTGATGCAGGGGACATGTGTGGTATTTAAAACAGTGTGATCAAAAAGCACAAATGAATCAATAAACTCACCAATGAATCCCTTTTTGGCCAGCTCAATGGTGAATCTTCTTGTGATTTTCTCCAACTCATTATCCTGAACAGCACAAAGAAATCCAAATGTAAATGTAAAAAAACGTTCTTAAATTATATATTTTTTGCCCCTTATAGCTTATGACAACCATAAAAGTAAAAAAAAAAAAAAACAGAAGCTCCATGTATGTTTAGTTTTAAAAGACTGCTCTTTAAGCATTTCCATTTCCCTAAAGTCATTCCTCAGAGAAACTGTTTAAAGGAATAAGAAAGTCCTTTAAAATGTTGTCAGATGTATAGTGGAACTTTAAATGCAGTTAATGAAGAACAAGATAAAGGTCTAAATGTTTAAGAAAGAAAGAAAGAAAGAAAGAAAGAAAGAAAGAAAGAAAGAAAGAGAAAGAAAGAAAGAAAGAAAGAAAGAAAGAAAGAAAAAGAAAGAAAGCATGTTCACTCCCTGGAGCAATAAGGTTCAGAAAGGACAACAGATTCTACACATATTAAACAGAACAACAAGGAAGATCTACTGCTGCTCACTGAAACACCTTTATATTGTGGGCTCTTTATTCAGGACTTCATCCAATCAGGGAGCAATGCCCATTTTAAAGGGAAAGGAGGACTGATAGCATGAAATGAGTTTCCGCTTCATTGAGCCCATGAAAAAGGCAAACAAATCCCACAGACATGATGAAGAGTTATTTCAGGAGTCTGTGTGCTCAGAGTCTAGACATACATGTTGGGTACTTACAGAGTAATTTCTGGGGTTGATTTTCACTCCAGCTTTAGCTCCACCAAATGGCACATCTAGAAGAAGATAAATTATGTGTAATCTATAAGGATGAAGGGTTTTCTGAATCTAATATAACTCAGTGACTTATTAAAAACAATGTATTTGAATGTAAGAGAGATCTAATGCAAAATCCAGAAGAAGAATTCACCCCAACTTGATGTTGGGGGGGGAAACACAAGCTTACCGACAACAGCACACTTGTACGTCATCAAGGAGGCCAAAGCTTTAACTTCATCCACAGACACATCCATGCTGTATCGGATACCTGACAAAGGAAAAGCAAAAAGGCCCATGAAACTGGGTTTAATCAAAGCCATTACAAGGAGTCAACTGGTTACCAAAACCTCAAACTCAAAGGAGGATGTAAAAGACCAAGAACACACACAATGGGCTTAAACAAACAGACACTCTGAAGCTGTATAGTCAGTTTTTTAACTGTGTCTTCATGCTAAATTGAATGAGGATAAACAGGACAGAATACAAGATGATGTCAGACTTAATGAATACTAAATGAAGGCAAGGAAACAAACAGCTACATTGTAATACTGAACACTAGTTCAATTTAAAAAAAAATGCATTTAGTAATAAACCAAGACCATTTTAAGACTGTTTTTGTGACAGCTCATGTTCAAAGGACACAGGTCACCTTTTCCAGCTATACAGCTAAAATTGCAGCTCAACTTGTGTGCTCTGGTCAATCTCCATTAGGACAGGTGCTACCATCACTCCCCTCTAGAGAAGCTGGTGCTTAATGTTGGCTTCCTAAAGTAAGCCACAGCACGGATGTGACCTCAAAGCCACAGAGACTGCGTCTCTAATAAAGCATACTGTGCTACACACACCTTGAGCACACAATGATTTTTTTTTTTAAATGACAAACTGTGCGTCCTATTGTGCAACAATGAATATATCATTTATAATTACGGTAATAATTGCTTAGCAATGAATGAATCAAGTTTGCATGTAGATTTTAATTAACATTTAACTCTGCAATCAAAAGGACGCATTTAATAATACACAAAATAAAATGGGAAAAAAAAATCTCAAAAGGAAAGCACACAATGTTCGGTACAACCTGGTGAGGCAAAGGTTATCTGAATGTCATGTGTGCAGGGGGAGTCCTTTGTATTTGTGAGTATGTGTGTTTTTGTGAGTATGTGTGTTTTGCCAGGCTGCATGAATCTCGATTGACTGTGTGAATGAGTGTGTCTGTCTCTGACACACACTGCCACACGGCCTGGCAGACGTATCAATCCCTTTGACAATAAACATAAATAACAGACTGCCATCCTACATAAGCAGTAGAAAATTAGACTGGGAATAATCTGTTTTATTTAATAAGTGCATTAATTCACAATGCTTCTGCAAATGCAAATGATGATATCTGGCCCAAATGAGTGAAATTATGTGCTCTAATGTACATAATACAAGTGGGAAAGCTGCCAACATAACTAAACCACTGAACATGATGTCTTTTTATTGCTGAAAAGGCCATAAGAAAATCAGCCCCTCTGGGTGTCTTTTTGACTGCGTTTAAAAGCTCACAAGCTGAACAGATGTGCTTTTTCCGCTATAGCTGAAATGGTCTTCATTTTATACACACATAGGGGAGGGGAAAACGATGTGAGGGAGATGGTGGGGGCTCTTGAGTAGAGGAATGACTCAGCATAGATCACCTACAGTATCCAAAGGACGAAGAAAAAATACACACAGGAGGAAACCTATCCAGCATCTCCTTTGACTCCACCTAGCGAGCCAAATGTGCTTGATCATAACCAGGATGTGCACTTCCTGCACAAGTCTGACTCATGCCATCTTTTTTTTTTGTTCCATTACTCTTGCACATATACAGGATATGCAGCCAAGCATTTCTGCTGATCCAGTGATTCTGACATTCACATGCACGACTTTGGCTAACAGATGATGAAATGCAGAGCATTAGCTGACAGTGTGTGATGACTGAATTGCTCTTGTACTTTGTAATGTGTACCTAATCTTGTCTATTACACATAGATAATGTCAATCACAGCACTTTTGTCAGTGATTGTCTTTGAGCCATGGAGAACAAGGGTTCTGCGTTGCATGAATGATTAAAGGGGCTGCATTTGATGTCGGCCGTTTTGATGTTTGCACATTTTAACTACACGCCACCTGAACATGCAAAATGATTTACAAGCAGCGAGCGTTTCTGATTGGCTGGTCTTCTGATTCATCATGATTTACCCAAGGTGCTCCATTTTGTGCCAGATAATGGAGCACTTTGCACCAAAAGCCAATATTTGAAGAGGTATTTTATGCATGACATTCAAAAAGTATGTACACTTAATAAATTTGCTATCTGGTATTGGTTTGTGATGAGAAAATAATGCGTTAAAAATAAAAGGTTGTTGTACTGAGATGCTTATTAGCACTGGTTTTATCAGATTCACATTGATGGTGTTCATTAAAGTCATAATGAAATGGAAGTAGATATTTATTTTCCATATTGTGGTGTACATCTGAATGTAATGCACTATGGAAAAAGATGGCGGGGACTTTATGCAACACTGGTTGATTGGATTTTGAAATGTGGGCATTGTATTTAAATATGGAGGCAGATGATCATGACCTTGGAGGGGTGGTAAGTAAAACAAGCATGCATTTTTCACAATAACATCAAAAACATACATTTAGAAAATAGATGGGGTGAACTATAAGCACTTTAAGTAAAAAAGGCGATCAGTATTTTTCTCATGGAAAAGTTGTGGCCTTTAAAATTACCGACTCACTGCAAGACACAGATAAACGACAAAAGAGAGAAACACTTGAGATTTTCTTGTCAAACAGACCTACTACTCTCTCATAATTTCATATTGTTGCATAGCTGCAATCACATTAATATCCTTTAAAGGGACAGTCCACCCAAAAATGAAAATTCTGCCATCATTTACTCAGCTTCATGTTGTTCCAAATCGCTATGACTGTCTGATAATATTTGTAAGAAAACATTTTCGGTTTCCATTGGCTTCATAGACAGAAAAAAAAAAAGACTATGAAAGCTAATGGGAACCGAAACATTTCTTACCAACATTATACAAAATATCTTTAGCCTATGTTCTGCAGAAGAATTAAAGTCACACAGGTTTGGAACTACATGAAGGTATGTAAATGACAGAATTTTAATTTTTGGATGGACTATACAAAATACACACTGGTGAGTTAGATGTCTCCATATCCACCCTTACAACTCTCTCTCATGATACATCACCCCACAAATCACCCACAATGCAGTGCCATGATGACAGCACCCCCTCTCACCCTGCACAGCCTCAATCTCTTGATGACCACTGCTTCTTAACATCTGCTGTTAAGAATGAATGTGATTCTGTGGGCCTCCCATGATTTACAACAAGAGGATGTGCCTCGGTATATGAGCGTAAACCCCTTTCATTGGAGTATATGCATGTTGTTAAATCACAGAAAGTAAACACATCACATCTCATGGTTTTGATACATTATAGACTGTGTATCAACCTCTTCCTTATCAGCTAGCACCCAGGCAAATGTTTATTAACCTAACACGAATGAACCTTCTGAATCCAACCGAATGACATGAATGATTCTTTGTGCACTGAAAACACACAGTTGACTTGAGACAACTTGTTGCCCTTTTTTGGCATAAGGGTACAATCTGTTGCAAGTTAGTATAAACAGTTGAAACTGTGATGTTCACATTAATGACAAATAAACATGTCAAGCAGAAAGCATATTTTGAGGTCCCTAAACCTGATAGTCTTAATAGGGCTGTATGATTTTTGCCATTCTGTTTCTTTTGAAATAGGAAGCTTGACATGTGAAACCTTTTTTTCAAACCTGACATGTGAAACTGAATAATCTGTAATTATTGTGTAGTAAAATGTAATAGTAAATAATAACAATATATTGTAAAAGTTTAAGAAATAACACAAGCAAGGGTGGTGTTGTGCTGTGACTCAGCTATAGAGGTCTTCTGCAAAACTCTTATGAAGTTGTGGAATGCTATATTTCATAAAAAAAAATAGAATTATGCATTTTTGTTGTTTTGGATTATGCTTGTATTGATGCAGTTCATTTGACAAAATAGTCGACTTACATAACAGACTAATTGTTATTTTCATATGACTAAAGCCAAGTTAAAAACTGAAGTTACAAAAGGTTCCACATAAATTTGATTAGAGATTATATTTTTTTACAATAGAAACCAATTGGAATGAAACCATACAATCCATAAAAAATAAAAGGACAACAGAATTTTGGAAAATACAAAAAATAACTTTGGTTGATACACCCAGGTGATACATACACCTGTGCACCTGTGATGTATTATTGACAGGACAGCACTAGTCAAATCTATACAAATACCACGTTTAAAGACGTACAAAAACATTATAAAATGAATAAAAGAGAACACATTGATTTGCAAGTCATTCTGTCGACAACTGTTAGCATGAATGCACTTACAATGCAATGCTGTGAAACATCTTATTGAGCAAAAAACGTAAACTGATATATTATGCCTTCTTACTGCACGGTATAAAAACAATATCTCTTACCTCCTTTGCAGGGAGTTCTGTGCTGGCTGTGTTGTGCCCGGTAACCCTCGATAACCTCCCATTCTCCGTTGTCTCTTTTGATGGGGAAGGACACGCTCAGGACGTGGTTGCAGGGCTTGATGATCCTGAGGATCCCCCGCACACGGTGTCTCTTCTGCTCCGGCGTCTCCCGGGTCTTCAGGTCCTCCACCAGCTTGTTTTCCACAATAGCAGCGCCGCGATCGAAGAAGCCCTCCACCATCCTGAAGAAGTTCGGGTCGTCTTCCTTGTCAGCGGCATCGCTGTAGTGACGCACCCTCAGCAGAGATGAGGAAGCCGGCAGAGCGGACTCGACGCATCCCGAGGCCAGAACGTTCCCCGCTCCGCGAGTCAGCAGCTCCCCGAAATACCGGTACATAGCGACAAGGGGCTTTGAAAATTACGGTACAATGGAGAAAGAAGAAATTAAAGGATGATGGGTATTCGACGAGGTGAAAAAGGGAAACGAAAAGGGGGGTAAATGAACGAGACTACGGAAGCGCCCTAGCCTGCCTCGTTCAGTGTCAAAGTGACAGCGCTCATGCAGTCTCGCGCTTTAAAAGGCAGCGGCGTGTTTGGAGGAGTCGCGCGAGCAGACGCAAGGTCATGAGGGAGGAGGAAACGCGCCCGCTGCTTTTGAATCTCATATGCTGCGTCCCAATTCGCCTACTTATACTATGCCTATATTTTTGTGAAGAAAAAGTACATATTTTTGAGTATGTAGCAGAACAGTAGGCAAGCTTTGGGACATACTACTTCATCATAGCTGCTTCTTTAACGGACGCTCTGTTGCTTAGTTACGTGCATCCTGTAACGGTTTAAACTGTCCTGTCAATCATCTTGTCACGGTTAACATCATCCACATTTCGTTTAATTTGATTTCCTACCATACTGGAGAGAAATACAGAAGCACATCGCGGGTCTTTCATGCCGAGAACTCTGCTCATGTATTTGCATAATGATGCATTTCAAAGTTAATGACCAAACGTATCATTATAAAAGTTCACAGTGTTGCTGCAGATGAAGTATAACGTGGATAACATTAAATTAATATTTTTTTAATCAGGTTAGACATTGCTTATTTATCACTCAAATCACTTTCTCTACTTGTCCGTTGGTCGCGCATATCCACCATGTTTGTAGTTTTTAACACTTTTTATGCGTGTTTGTAGTTCTAATCGAATCCTCGTCCACCGCGCAATGTGTTGTGGGCAATATTAGCCGTTAGAGTGTGCATCGATCTGCACTTCGAATTCTAACCGGAAGTAGTAGACCATCCGGGAATCTTTGGCATACTTATTTAAACATACTATGATTTGGGACATACTAATTCTATTTTCGAATACTATTTAGGACGGATAGTATGCGAATTGGGACGCAGCAATATTCTTTCAGATTCATTCAATATTGACCAAATTCTCCAGCGTAACAAGCGCATCACCATCTTTTGAATATTGTCTTTGAACTTCCGTTTGTGCAGTAGCTCTATGGCATCGCTGTCTAAGAGTAATTTAGCTGGTAAAGTGGATTTATGTATTGTAGAGTTAACGAAAGTTATCGTGAGCATTGTAATGTTTAAAGCAAATGTCTTAACAAATGTCAGTAGACCAGTAAGGTCTTAAAATGAGAGGTTCATTCATAAATTCGTGAGATCTCTGTGGAAATATTCAACCGGAAGACAGAAGACAACAAACGCAGCGCTAAAAGGGGCGGGGCTACATTAGAAACGGATTATTTATTTTTACTTATATCACTTAAAAAAAATTAATTATGTTTTCAGTGTTTTCAAAATGACGTTTTACTTAGAAACATTAATACAGATGTATCATATCATGTATCATGAACTATTATAGTGTATTGTTTTAAATAACTTGATACAGAATTTTTAATACTGTTGGTAGGCTCTCTATTGAAATATTATGGTTTATATTTATATATATATATATGAAATATATAATTATTACTTTTTTTTAGATTTATTTTTTGCAATTTTTACCTTTATTATCATAGGACAGTGTATAGAGCTGACAGGAAGCTAAGTGGGAGAGAGACATGGGGGCGGGATAGGGAAAAGGTCCTCCAGCCAGGATTCGAACTCGGGACAACCGTTGCGCAATGGCGCTATTTATGTCCATAAGGGAAATATAATTATTTAACTGGATATCACTACTACTACTACTACTACTAAAAAAAAATCACTTACAAAAGCCCATAGTATACATAATCATCAAGTATAAGCAAATTCTGTCATACATTATTTTGTTATTTGTTTTAATTTTTTGTTTTGCTCTGTTTACACAGTATAACAAAGCATTATAGTCCTTCCAGTTTCTCCCTGGAATATGTCACCTGTCCACCGACCACAAGGTCATTGCTAAAATAATGAGTTCCTGCTGTGATATTCCAAATCAAACAGCTGAAGACAAATATGGGCAATAAAGTTTATTAAATGTTTATCACAAAGATGTTTTATGATACACTTTAATAAAACAGGAAGATCTTTATTTCCTGTCCTGATTTGCTTTAATTCCAGGCCCCTCCTCCACACGCCTATTTACCCTTAGCTGAAGCAGCAAAACCAGCTTTGACTGGGAACCTAGATAAACCAAAAATGCTGTAGGTTTTTCTAACAAACTAACTGCTTTTTCACTGCTCAAGAAGATATATCTATTCTAAAACATAAAGTATACCACTATGCATATATAGCATCTTTAGCCATACAGTACCTACAATGGACAGCATGGGTTTTGCTGATGTTGAATACACAGCAGCCTAACCTTTACACTGAGCTCACATAACCCCAATGGACTCTGCACAGAAGATAAGATTAGGATTGATCCCCATGGAACCTGGTACAAATTGGCCCCAAGTTTAGTTAAGAAAACAAGCAAATATTAACTACAAGCTTCAGAAAGATTATTTGCGGAAAACATGTCATCCGACAGAAGCACAGACCTCACGTCATAGCTAGTGTTTGTGTGTAGCCAGTGTGTGAGAAATCAATACCAGAAACTTGCAAAGGTACGTAGCTGTACATCTTTTTGTTTCCCCATAACAGTTGTTATAAAACTGTTTCTCAGCTCTGCTAATGGATGTCTGAATCAGCTTTGTTCTATGCTGGCTAAAAATCAGCCAATATATTTGTATATATTTTACTCTACTTTATACTAGCCTATAGAAATCTAGATAGTTTATAACATTTTAATGATCTCATGATGCTAATTTGTAAGTTTCATTTTGCTTACAACCTACCAATAGATTGACCGAAGGGTCAGTGTATCAGGTTTTATGTTACAACGATTGCCACAATGATAACAGTTGAAGTCTCTCATTAATAGAGTCAAACAGGATAAGTGAAGATAACATTGTCATTCAGAGAGAAAAAGAGACGTTAGGCAATATTCAGTACTCTCATTCACAGCTAATATAGAGAATGGTGAAGAGTTGTAAAGATAAGGTAGGAACTACATGTTAAACTGTTATGAGTTTCAAAAGCTCAGGTGGTACAGTGATGCTGATGTGGACAACACCTGATGCTTATTTTCTATATAAAAAAGAATATATATATTTATATATATATATATATATATATATATATATATATATATATATATACACACAGAACCCGAATTCCAGAAATGTTGGGACGTTTTTTAAATCTGAATAAAATAAAAACTGAAAGACTTTAAAATCACATGAGCCAATATTTTATTCACAATTGAACATAGAGAACATAACAAATGTTTAAATGGAGAAATTTGACACTTTTATCCACTAAATGAGCTCATTTCAAATTTGATGCCTGCTACAGGTCTCAAAAAAGTTGACACGGGGGCAACAAAGGGCTGAAAAAGCAAGAAATTTTGAAAAGATTCAGCTGGGAGAACATCTAGCAACTAATTAAGTTAATTGACATCAGGTCTGTAACATGATTAGCTATAAAAGGGACGTCTTAGAGAGGCAGAGTCTCTCAGAAGTAAAGATGGGCAGAGGCTTATGGGATTAGATCTCTGCCACAATTCTGAGCACGAAAGATCATATTTTGAGCACGCAAAAGTGCATTTTGCATGCGCGTGAACTGAGTTTTGTGGAGAAAATGTTCGTCTCACAAAGAAGAAAGTACTTTGAGCGAACGAAAATCAATTTTGCATTTAAAATACGTTTTTGGATGTGTGCAGACCTTCTCTTTTGCATGTGCAACGTTTCACTAGCTTGCTCCCCTGATGCCTGCCCTCAGTGCTCTCTAAACGCCGATGGCTCGCTTGCTCAACACAACCCAGTGTTACAATATGCCATAATTCCAGCCAATCAGAGACGAGGCTGCTAAATTCTAATTGGCTGCTTTGACAACCAATCACAACATTCCCTGCATTACCGACAACAGCGGAAGAGGAAAAAAATACAGTGTGTGCATAATTATTATGCAAGTTGATATTCTGATCATACTTTTTCCAAGCACAATTTACCAATTCCAAACAACATCAATCTTAATAACTAATATTACTCTTGTATTTAATCATTTACAACTGATTTATAATTGTTCATGAAGGCTGGAAGTGAAAAACGCCTTATTTTCAGGTGTGCATAATTATTAAGGAGGTTTTCTTTTACAGATAAAATCTCGAGATGGACTAAAAATGAACTCCCAAAACTTACTGCCAGATTCTGGAAGATAAATTCTTCAAACAGTGGTACAAGAGGATGTGATGCTGGTCCTTCAAGAGTCACTCTCAACTTATCCGTCTATAAAACATATTAAAAAAAACCAGTTTTCAAGTATTTTACTACACTTAAGTATGTGATTCTTATTAAGTAGGGGTCATTTTTTAGGATTCTTTACTTAACCTAAGTCTCTGAGAACCTAACACATTGTGCTTCTGGAGACTCCACGTAGGTTGCAGTTTTGGAAAATGGTGGAGCTGGAGACTAAATGGTTCCTGGTGATTTCACACCTAATTCTTCACCTTAATTCCTAATTCTTTTGAAGTTAACATGCATATTTTCTTCTCCACATGTTTTGTCTGACCCTGCTGACCCACTGAGCATTTTGATGTCCAATGGTCATGTCTTAACTTTGCAATTTCTAGTATTGCATTAGTTTTGAATATTTCTTGGGCATTTAATAATTTTTGACTTTCAGTCTGAGTTAAATATATTTTTTTGGCTCATTTTATCTGTAAAAGAAAACCTGCCTTCATGATCAATTATAAATTAGTTATAAATGATTAAATACAAGATTAATATTAGTTATTAAGATTGATCTAATTTGGAATTGGTAAATTGTGCTTGGAAAAAGTATGATCAGAATATCAACTTGCATAATAATTATGCACACACTGCATTTTTCCTCTTCCGCTGTTGTCGGTAATGCAGGGAATGTTGTGATTGGTTGTCAAAGCAGCCAATCAAAATTTAGCAGCCTCGTCTTTGATTGGCTGGAATTATGGCATATTGTAATGCTGGGTTGTGTTGAGCAAGCGAGCCATCGGCATTTAGAGAGCACTGAGGGCGGGCATCAGGGGAGCAAGCTAGTGAAACGTTGCACGCGCAAAAGAGAAATTCTGCACACATCCAAAAACGTATTTTAAATGCAAAATTGTTTTTCGTGCACTCAAAGTACTTTCTTCTTTGCGAGACGAACATTTTCTCCACAAAACTTGCATTAAATGCACTTTTGCGTGCTCAAAATATGATCTTTAGCGCTCAGAATTGTGGCAGAGATCTAACCCCATAGAGGCTCTTCAATCTGTGAAAGAGTACGTAAAAAGATTGTGGAATACTTTAAAAACAACGTTCCTCAACGTCAACTTGCAAAGGCTTTGCAAATCTCATCATCTACAATGCATAACATCATCAAAAGATTCAGAGAAACTGGAGAAATCTCTGTGCGTAAGGGACAAGGCCGAAGACCTTTGTTGGATGCCTGTGGTCTTCGGGCCCTCAGACGACACTGCATAAATGGGCCCAGGAATACTTCCAGAAACCACTTTCGGCAAACACACTCCGCTGTGCCATCTGCAGATGCCAACTAAAGCTCTATCATGCAAAAAGGAAGCCATATGTGAACGTGGTCCAGAAGCGCCGTCGTGTCGTGTGGGCCAAGGCTCATTTAAAATGGACTGTTTCAAAGTGGAAAAGTGTTCTATGGTCAGACGAGTCCAAATTTGACATTCTTGTTGGAAATCACGGACGCTGTGTCCTCCAGGCTAAAGAGGTAGACCTTCCAGCTTGTTATCAGCGTTCAGTTCAAAAGCCAGCATCTCTGATGGTATGGGGGTGCATATTTGCATACGGTATGGGCAGCTTGCATGTTTTGGAAGGCACTATGAATGCTGAAAGGTATATAAAGGTTTTAGAGCAACATATGCTCCCCTCCAGACGATATCTATTTCAGGGAAGGCCTTGTGTATTTCAGCAGGACAATGCAAAACCACATACTGCAGCTATTACAACAGCATGGCTTCGTAGTAGAAGAGTCCTGGTGCTGAATTGGCCTGCCTGCAGTCCATATCTTTCACCTATAGAGAACATTTGGCGCATCATTAAACGAAAAATACGTCAAAGACGACCATGAACTCTTCAGCAGCTTGAAACCTATATCAGGCAAGAATGGGACCAAATTCCAACACCAAAACTCCAGAAACTCATAACCTCGATGCCCAGACATCTTCAAACTGTTTTGAAAAGAAGAGGAGATGCTTCACCATGGTAAACATGCCACCATTCCAACTATTTTGAGACCTGTAGCAGGCATCAAATTTGAAATGAGCTCATTTTATGTATAAAATTGTAAAATTTCTTAGTTTAAATATTTATGTTATCTGTGTTCTATTGTGAATAAAATATTGTCTCATGTGATTTGAAATTCTTTTAGTTTTCATTTTATTCAAATTTAAAAAACGTCCCAACATTTCCGGAATTCGGGTTGTGTGTGTGTGTGTGTGTGTGTGTGTGTGTGTGTTGCTTATTATTTTTATCCTTTAATTATTTAATTTTACTCGATTTTGTAATAAACTATAATATTATAATGCAAATTATTGATTATTGTAAAGGCAAAAGTATTAGCCTACTATTTAAGAGTAATATATACGATTTAATCAGCATGGTGATGATAGAAGAAGAGCTGAGGCGGGAGATCAAGGAAATGATTTGTGTTATGCTGGTCTGGTCTGTTCTGTCTCACCCCCCTCACATGGTTCCTCTTCACACAAGACTGACATACAATAATTTATCATGGTCCTGTTTCAAAGGGCAAGTACTTTGCCACTATTGGCTCTCACACAGACAACACCCACTGCCTGATTGGATAAATTGGGAGGAGGGAGCGTTGGGGGCGGGGAGAGGTTGTAAATTAACTGTCCTTTTATGAGTTTTTCCAAGAATGGCTTCCCCTTTATATTGAAAAATGTGCCAACCCCCAGTCCCCCCAACAAAGCCCCATGACACCCCAAACCCACCCCCATGTAATTCAGCATTTGGAGTCTCCATCAGTTATTTACTGTGTGCCACACATTTCTTTCTGCTCCTCTATGAATATGCTGGAATATAAGAATATATGACCTTCATGAATGAATGTCATGAAGGTCATGAAGAGAGCTGAAAAAATAATTCATCAGTAGGCTATCACTGACCATTCTCAGATTAATATAAATTAATGATGCTGTTTCAAAAGACCTGTCCTATAAAGCATGAGGTTTGTGTGCACCTGCACCACAACACAGGGAGGTTGTCTTGGGCGGATCCTGACATGCTTGGACTGTTTGCGGAGTCATTGCCTTGTGATTGTAAAGTTTTCCAATAGCGACATCTCTTGGACAAAATGAGAACTTGTTGGAATGCCATCTGAACTAATAATGTTATAATGTAATATGGTTAGGCATTAAAGGCGTTGTTAGACTTTGCGGTTGTTCTCGACGCAGGAAATGTTAAGTATTCTGTATTTTGGTCTTATTTATTTAGTAATATCTATTGGGACAAAGCATGAAAATTGCAATACAAATTTTATATCAATAAACAAAATTAAAGATGTATCCTATATAATGCTACGTAGGATTTATCCAGTTAAACCTGTTTTTGGAAGGATTTAAGTTTTCAGTTTATACTGGTGAATTTTGTAGCCTGGAAAAATGAACAATTGTGCATTTGATTTGTCATTTTACTTATTCAAAATTATTTTGGAAGAATTTAAAAACCCATATTAACAAAAACTGAGGTGTATGATAGAAAGTGTTTACAAATATGACATTTTGGAACGTAAAAACACACAAACATTATGCAATTAATTGTTTTATTAAAAAATAAATCTATAAGTGGGCTTTTTGAGAAAAAAAATCTTCCATTTCATAAATGACTTTATATTTAAACCTTGTATGTACTGTTTTAAAACCTTTTTTTTTTTTTTTTTTTTTTTGTCTGACAACCACACTGAAAAAAAAGACTGAAAAGTTGAAAGTTAGTCAACTAAATTTGTTTATTTAAATGTAGCTAAAATAAATTGATTGCAACCACTTACCTTAAAAAAATTGAGTAAATCCAATGAGTCATTTTTTTCAGTGCAATGTTGTTATTAATGTGACTGTGTAGTAACTTTTGTTCTTGTAGCATTGAATAAAAAACAAGTTTCGCCATTGCTGTTACTGTATCATGAAACATATCGTCTTGGCCAGAAGCCAGAATCAAGTCAATCAAGTCAATCAAGTCAATCAATCAATCAATCAATCAATCACAAAACTCTTTTTAATTAATTAATAAATCAGTGAATTCTTCTTCTTCTTCTTCTTATTATTATTATTATTATTTTAATTATTCATATGTGTAATACATATTTGAACATTTGTTAAAAACTACACAAAGTTTTCCTGCACTGTTCGAGGAATATGTTTGACAACATTAGGCCCTTAAACATTTTAGCAATTAAATGGCGTTTTGCTGTGTTTGCCACTAGAGGGAAGACAAACGTCAAAAATGGAATCGTTGACACAAGCGAGAGAAAGAAAAAACAATAGTAGATGTATCTTCAGATGAGATACTATTTTCACATACACTTTTCCTTCATTTCATTTAGTTTCTCTCACATTTCGTCCCCCGCATTCCCTTTATTATTTTAGCCCACCTTTTTCATCCAACACACATCATATTATAGGATACTCATAGCTAATGATTATGATAAAACGCTTATTTTTTATATACATATAAATATCCTGGTGCTTTGAACTGTGTTTGCACTACTGTATGCAGAGCCGATAGCAGAGGTTTCATTATGTAGCGCTTGCACCCATATCTAGACTGTGAATATGAAAAAGTCAAGAGGTAATGTGTCGAGCAAGTTCCCACGAGAAAGCTCCAGTCGTGTGCCTTGCTGCCGGAAATGCTGGTTATTGTGGTTTGAGTTTTTGCGTAAAGCTCATTGCATCTGCCTAGCCGACACAGTGACAATACCTCAGTCACTGGTCTGGAATCAGTGACTGTCGCAGTATCATATCATGTCAATGTTTGCAGTCTACTTAAATGACAGTTTCACATCGTCCTGTTCCTCTTTTACAAATCTCAGCTGAAATCTTACACTTCTTTGGTATTCAGGTAGCAGCTGCACAAGGGTCTCCTCCAGGTCAGGTGGCTCTGAAAGGGCCCAAGTCAAGTGAAATGTGCCAGTGACAGTATAGCTGGTGCTCTGATTATTTAACCCTATTTAAATAAAAACAAACAAACAAAAACAGTTCTCCTAGAACTGAAAATTTCCTTAAAAAAAAAAATAAAAAAGTTATTCAGCCTCAGGCCATCCAAGATGTAGACGAGTTTGTTTTTTATTATCTGAACAGATTTGTAGAAATGTACCATTACATCACTTGCTCACCAATGGACCCTCTGCAGTGAATGGGTGCCGTCAGAATGAGAGGTCAAACAGCTGATAAAAACATCACAGTACTCCACAAGTAATGTAAGTAATCTAAACCTGTATGTTTATAGTCAAGTCAAGTCACCTTTATTTATATAGCGCTTTTAACAATACAGATTGTGTCAAAGCACTTAACAGTATCAAATTGGAGGATAGAGTGTCAGTAATGTATAATAATAAGATTAAACACTCAATTTTCAGTTAAAGGCATTTCATTATTGAATTCAGAGATGTCATTGTCTAGCTCAGTTTAGTTTAAATAGTATCTATGAAATAAAATTGACGTTAATCGTAAAAAATTAAGTGTCCTATTACTTAAGTGTTATACTAAACAAATCTATCATTGAGTAGTTTTTAACTCCAAATGTGAGTCCTATATCCATATTGCTTTCTTCACTAATAAAGTTGTCTCATCTGAATCAGGAGAGAAATATGCACAGATCAAGCACGAATGACGGCACCCATTCACTGCAGAAGATTCATTGACAAGTGATGCTAATTTCTCCAAATCTATTTTAATGAAGAAACAAACTCATCTACATTTTGGATTCCCTTATGGTGAGTATATTTTCAGCAAATTTTCATTTGTGGGTGAACTATTCCTTTAAGCTTTTAAAAGCGCTCAAATTAGATTTTTTTTTTCTCTCCATCCATCAAACAAATTGTTTTAATATACAAGCTCACAGAATAGTGCACTCTATACCCTGGATTTATTTAGATTCTTCCTCTATGGAAATCATCTACTGTACAAAAGGTCATTGTGTCACTCCGTCTTTATATAACGCAAAGCTATGATGATACTACTAATAATAAATCATAACTCAAGTATTGTCCTCTCAACAAACAGAACGCTGACAACAGGAAGACATAAAGAAAGCACTCTTATGCAATGTTAAATAAACAAACACTGCTGATTTCATTATTGTGTAGTAATGTTAAACATTAAGATGACTTGATAAACTAATAAACATGAAAATGATCATATTTATTTTTGTCACAATGGTTATTGTGATCAGTTGTGCACAATGTAGTTTACTCTTGATTGCACTATAATCCTTAATTTTGATATTACTATAAATGAAACTTCATTGGAAGATACTGTACTTTTCTTTTGCAGTATATAATTCTTAGTGACTACAGTTCTTGTTTGCGGCATCACTAGATTCTAATGATCTATTGACTCTTCCTTATTTGTGTTTCCTTTCTCCATGGAAAATTAAGATCTGCCACTGAGACCCTGTGCATTATGGGAGGCTCTTGAAGATGTCTGTGGCCCCAGTGGGAATAAGGCTGCTTGGCTTCAATCCACATCCTTCGTGAGAAAAAGCAACTTATTTGCATAGCAAAAATAAGCATGATTGACAAATAGTGGTTTATCAGTCTCACTGCTCTTATTTTTGTAATGTTATATGCACTTAGATACAAGTTTCATGTGAGCAGGCAGCACATTAACAAATGAGCACATGAAATGTAAAAAGTTAAAAATAACTATATGCATTGTTCAATAATTGATTTTAAACATTTACTGTTATAGAGCACAAAATGCATACAGTAGAAAGTGTGCATGAAGCTGCACATATGAAAAATATATATTTATTTATTGTTACGTCTGGAGACATAAAAATAACCATAAAATCTTATATATTACTTCATATAGTGATCATATGTATATAATAGGCTAGTATTAAAAAAATAATTAATCTATAAGCTGAGTCTAAATGTTGTTGTAAGAGAAGAAATCCATAACAATATAAGACAAATGTTAAAATATTAGAAGAAACATAAAAAGGAGTAGAAAAATAAATGTTTACCCTTAAATTGTACGTTCATGGTGATTGCTCAAGCTTTAAAGCGAATTTAATTTAATTGCATAGAAAATGATGGTGTTTAAGAGTTTATATATGGCAAGGAGTTTATATAAATTTAAAGGAATTGCCTGGTTTACCCAGATTATTTTGATTAAGCTAGAAAGATTTCTAGGAATCGCATTGAGCTAGTTACATAACATATACGTTTGACCCCAATCTAGCAACCGATTGCATCAGTGACATGGTTTAAGTTATGAAACATCTATTGTCACACTGGAACAATTACTGGATACATATTGCTGACTTTATATGGGCAATATTAAACAAAATAACTCACATTTTACCTCATCACATTGTAGACACTTCCTTTATGAAAGTGTGCCAATGTATTTGCAATCAGACTGTATCTTGGTCTAAAAATGATGATAATATTTCTATTATCATCATTTTTTCTCAGATAAAACTGAACACAATGCCGTCTTTTGTGATTGAAGCATAGCTGGAAGTATAAAAACAAAAAACAATTGTCAATAGTCATAAAATTCCCTTTTTTGTTTTTGTTTCATTGCTACAAGTGATTGCAATTCTTTGATTTCTGAAGAGAATAACTCTCTTATCTTATGTGGGTGTACCATAGCTTTAAAAGATCTGTATGAGAAATCATTATGCATCCAGTTCCACATATCCAAATCCATTTTTCCTGAATTTTCTGAGGCAGCATGAGGATGCTGTTACCCTTCTGAGGTAATCGGCATATAAATAAAGGGATTCCCATGACAATCATAACATCTTACTTGCATCTTTTACTCAGATTATCCCATTGAATTCCCACCTTGATCCATGTATGAAAACCTAACATGTTCACGTAGCCTGTATATTTTAGTTTTCTCAATGCTCTGAGGTTCCCGCGTCTCCCAGAAGCGTTTGATAGGAAGTGTTTGCTTGTTCAGTATTTAAATATTTATTCCTTTTATGGTCATTTGTATGTTTTGGCACTACGCATTTGTTTGCGGCCAACAGTATCATGGTCTTCTGGGATACAGAGGCCAGGATCGGAATGTTCCTGTAGCTTAATTGTTATGTCATTAAAAACTAGTTCATTTTCTGCATCTCCTGCTGATCCTTTTGGCTTACTTAACATTCTTGAACTCCCATAAGCCAGAGAAATTAATCATATACATAAGGTGCAATGTAAATTTTCTGGTGTGAATTGCATTAGAGGATCATCCTGACCTGCATCAATTTGATACAATTTAATAATCACTAATTCAGTTCTAATTCTACTTATATAAGGCTTGCTGGACCATTATTCAGTCTATTATTGCAACAATAAAGCAAAATTAAAAAAACAAAAACAAACTTGCATTAATGTACATGAAGGGTCATGGGAAGAATAAGATGAGAATGATTTGTAAGTAGCACCATTTATGTTTTAATTTCTTTTAGACATAATGCAATCTTTCATATCTTTTAATGCTACAAAGAAAGACTGGATACAAATGCTTGTTACTTTAAGCCACTATCCTGAGAATAAACAATCATAGACTCTCTCAAAGATATACGATTAAATTAGCTAAATATATTTTGTTAAGAAACACATAGAAACCCCAGAGTATCACAAGAAGGTCATACACATCACAAAATTGAATACAAAATCTAATAACCTTAAACTACCATATATATATATTAGATATGTACTGTAAAATAGAAAGCTATAGATTCATCTCTGTCTACTGTACGAGTACCAAGGCACTTCTGAACACCAAATACAAACATTTTTTACGTGTTACAGAGATCTACAGAGACCTCATCTAATGTAGACACAATAGATATGTTTGTATGAGAAAATGAAATGCAAATTTAGAGTTCCGTTTTCAAAGAAAGAAGATGGGAGTTATTTTAGAGAATGGTTAGTGTTAGATGGGCCCGAGAAGACGGCCAAGACATACCACTACACTGGGGCTTTTCAGTTTGGTCTTCCATTTGCGTCTTTTAAAATAAAGTGCTTTAGATGACAGAAACTATACATTTAATACAGCATTTGTCATGATTGTGAAAGGAATAGAGGAAGTTCTAAATGGTAAAACAGACATGTTTCTGAGCTACACAGTTTTATGCCACATTTGTTGCTGGTATACAATGTCGAAGCAAATATTTAAGGCAATAGATTGGCAAAACAGTTAACCGTCATTGATTTATGCAAACACAGTAGTTGTATTCCAAGCTGAATGAATAACTTACAAATAAAACTACCATTTAAACTACATATATATTGTTGTATATAGTATATATTCTAGTTAGGTGGGATATAACTTTTCAACAGTGAAACATCTGGTAAATGTTAAGAACACAGCAACAGTTAAGGCACAGGACAATATTAGAGTTTGAGATAGCACAGAATGTGGTACATCTGAACACATTTTAAACAAGTAACAAGCAGATTTTTCAAATACATTTTAAAATATTACACAGGTCTTAAAGGAAAATGTACAAATACGTCCAAATAAAGGCCGATGATACATGCATAAAAGACAACAGCATAACAGGCAAAGATGGGTGAATGGATCACTGCAGAAGCTCTGGGTCTATGTGGTCTGGTCCAAAGCTCTCAGGAGGTCACTGCCCTGAAGCAGATGCAGGTTTCCCTGTAGAGGCACGTTTACCTCGCAGTCATATCGTGTCAGCTGTGGCAGACAGTATGAGTCAAGTGATGGGCCCAACAGTTGACTTATCATGCCTGTCAAAAATAAGAGACCTGACTTCAGAAGATTTGCAATATGCACTACTATTCAAAAGTGTATGGTCAGTGAGATTTATTTATTTTTTTTAAAGAAATGAACCTTTATTTGACAAGGACATTGACCGAAATTGACAGAAAAGACTTCAATAATGTTACAAACTTTTTTTTAAACTTTCTATTCATCAAAGAATCTTGAAATGTATCACAGTTTCCTCAAAACAATATTAAGCGGCATAATGTTTTCAACATTGAAAATTTTAAGAAAATGTTTCTTCAGTTCCAAATCAGCATATTAGCAAGGCTGGAGACTGACCTGTGTGTTTGTGTGGAGGCATCATGTGGTATTGTCTGTTAGTGGGAGAGCTGAATGACTCTGGGAAATGCTGTTTGAGATCCTCTGAGCTCCCTTTGAGAGATTGACTGCAGCCGTGAGGAGCCACCAATCCACTTTGCATACAAGGAAATTTATCTGTCAAAAAGGAACAAAGGAGAGTGTAAATTTCAGTATAAAAAAAACTAGAAAACAAGATGTTTAAGAGCGAGTTGATGTACCTGTTAGCACACTTGTGCTGAGAGACTTTCTGACAGAGAAGGCACAGCTGTCGACGCTCATCGTCTTCATCCTTTTTTGCATTCCATCTGCAAACTTGTGAGGAGCTACCACCTGCTGAACACACATTAATTTAATTTTCTGTCTTTGGTATCACCATGTGAACTTTACTCATTTCCATTAGTATACAGTAAGAACTGAAAGATTACCTTTGGAATATCAGTGAAAGAGCATGATGAACTGAACTCTGACGGCCTCTTCCGTTTAAAGTTGTTGACGAGAGCTATCTGACCCACACTCATGCATTTCTGTACAGGGGCAAAGCTCTCAAAAAATCTGAAAATACAAAGAAAAATGAAATCAATGAATGAACATGACCTTTGTTATAGTACATTACCATTCAAAAGAACATTTTCTTTTCCTTTTGAATGAAATAAATAGGTTTATTCAGCATTAAATGCATTAAATTGATCAAAAGTGACAGATATGTATAATGTCCTGAAAAAATGACTTCTGAAAATTCAGTATTGCCATCACAGGAATAAATATATTTTACAGTAAGTTAAAATAGTAAAATAGTAACTTTACATTGTAAAATATTTCACATTAATTCTGTTTTTACGGTATTTTTGATCAAATAAATGCAGCCTTGGTGAAAATAAGAATCTTTCAGAAACATTAAAATATCTTGCCAACTCCAAACTTTGTAGATAAATGTAGTTTATGTAAAGGACAGCAATGCATTAATATTCCTTAAAACATTCTGCTACTTTTTTTTTTTCTCTCAAACTGAGGTCCATAATTTAGCAGAAAGTACAAATTTTCCAGATATTTTAAATTCTTTTGGCTTTAGTGCTATGAAATATAGAAAAATATTTTTTCCTCACAGTGTAAATGAGATTTATGCATAAAAAATATATAGCTGCTTTTATATTTGGTTGTTCTTGACTTCAAAAAGTTTGAAATTCTCTGTTGAGCAGCATCCTTGTTGCAGCTACAACATATTTGCACACTAATTTGCAATTGGTGTTCTTTTTTCATCTATTTGCATGCTAATTTGTAATAGGTCTAGACTTTTTTGCATATTTTCAGTCATTTATAGCTTACACTGTAAGATGTCCTCAAACACAGATGACAGAAAAGATTACTGGAACTGTCATAATGAAAAATGACTGCAGCATTTTACCTACACAAAAGGTTACACAGTTCACTTTCTTGCAAAGACGATTTCCTTGTGTAAATCCTAATCTAGTTAATCACTAATGCCCAGTTTATGTATTGCAATATAAAACACATTAGCAAGGTAATGATGAACTGTACTCACCTTTGCTGTGGTAGTGCAGTGAAGTTGCATGCTTGTCCTAGATCTGCTGTGCTTCGGTCATCCATGCATCTAATATCTATACGTTCATACTGTGAGGGTGGGTCAGGGGGCCACTGGAGATTCTGTCTACCCTCCTTAGAGGAAAGTGGGATGTTTGGTGCGGTTTGGTAAGGCTGCACATGAGCCGTGTCCGGACATGTGTTAGTGGTGCCCTTGTTGTCAGGAGGGAATGGACCCAGGGGCTGGAAGAGGTCAGCTACACTGCTGAAGCTGTGCTGGAGGGCTGTGCTCACACCTGGACCTGTGTCAGACACCGACTCCTCCAGGCAGACAGGGTGCAGCTGGAAGTCCTCACCGTCCATTGGGATGTATGGGGCAAGAGTCTCCAGGTCCAGATCGCTCAGGTCCAACTGCACACAGTTAGATAACCAAATAATTACTTAAAACATGCAGTTGATGAGAAAAAAAATATTGAAAGACACTAAAAATATACTAGCGATATTTTTAGAAGAAGAAAAATGTAGAATTTAGTCTGTATGCCCAGAATTGGGATGAAAGAGCTGAAAATGATCATTATACACTATACCATTTAAAAGTTTGGGTTTGGTATGATTTTTAATGTTTCTTTAAAGAAGTCTCCCATGCTTAAGGCTGCTATTCTTGACAACAACATTGTGACTCTTTATAACTCTTTTCTATTTTAATATATTTTTAAAAAGTAATTTATTCCTGTGGTGGCAAAGCTATTTTTTTCTGCAGATATCATTCTAATGTGTCTAAATCATTCTTTTCATCAAAAGACAAAGACTACAAATGAAACAAAAAAAGGAAAATTTTGTTAGAATTGGAATATCATTTGATCTATTACAGATTAAATTGCTTGTAACAGTCGTACCACACTCACCTGGGAGTCTGTGGGATTTGTTGCTACAGATTCAGAGGCGAACAGCTTCTCAGTCAGCTCCACCTTCAGATCACACTCTCCGCTGCCACAGTAATCTACTGGACTGCTAGGCTGCAGACATATACACCACAACATATTAAACCACTTCAACACACCATAATGTTACATGTTATGAGCTGGTTTAAGCTGGTCATGTGCTGGTCCTAAGCAACTATCTCCTGCTCAAGACCACCAGCTTAAACCAGGTCAAACCAGCTGCCATGCTTTAAAACATACCTAACAAGCATATGCTGTTTTTTTTTTTCAACAGGGAGGCCATAAGTGACCATGAAAACTAAATGACTGTTTTTGACATGTAACATAACTAGATGGATATGGGACGCACTGTAGAACAGCTGCTGCGGCCGCTCAAGCAGGGTGTGGAACAGGGCGTGCATTTGCCTACAGGAGACACTTGGGGTCTGGTGAAGGTGGACGGCATATTGGGCAGTTTTCTATCAGGACTGCCATCAGGCGGCGTGTCCACAACCCACGACGGTGCCACCACAGGAAGCTTGGTGGACTTAGAGAAGAAAGTCGGTTCTTCAAAATCTGGCCTATCTGCAAATGCACATGACAGTATCAAGTCAACACACTTGTGGGATAAAAATAACTGAAATGAGATGCAGTCTCATAGAATTACTACATAAAGAGCCAAGGTGGATCATCTAAGAGTGGATAGACACACCTTCAACAACACAGTGTACACATTTTTAATGCTCACTATTATCTGGCTCAAGTGAGAGTTACATGAGAATAAATAAATAAGATGTTAAAAACAACCTCAGCCATCACCAAAAGGAAATTATAGAAGTGTTGAAAGCTTCAAAAGGTCGTGATTCCCATCCCATGCAGTGGTTTTACATGTGAAGACATGCATTTTGATGAAAAGAGAATTAGTATACCCATAATAGCCCTGTTGTGAGAAGAAACACACAAACACTGCCGACTGCCATTGGTAAACCTTCAAAAGCACAGGTGATGTTGAAATATAAAATTTACCTTTATTATTTAAAAAAAAAAACTTTAAACAAAAACTTCATTTTTATAATACAAAACTGTTTATGCTAAAGCCAGCGCTAAGCCATAAGATGCCCATGTGCTGTGGAGCAGATAGATTCAGCTTTCTTTTACGTTGTCACAAATTGCGTATCCTGCAGCTAAGCCAAGCTACAGTGCCACTGAGCTACAGTACAACAACGTCTGCTGCAACATCGCAGCTTATGACCTGGGCAGTGTACGTGTGTGACTGGTTGTGATTGTGAGGTAGAGTAAGGAGAGCCAAGGGAAGGAGCAAGTGTTCATGCATGCAGGATGGGAGTAGATTTGTAATCGGGGGTTGAGGATGTGAATAGGGTGAAGCTATTGTGGGGGGAATGGTTGAAGTAGTGCCGGATGGCGCTCTGACCAAAGTCCAGGGCAATGATGGCGTCTCCTGGCATTGGAGCTAACTGAGCTAACTCCTCAGGCTCCTCCTTGAGCTTAGTGAAAAGAATGTCCTCAGCTTCAGAAACGGAGGAAGCTCCACCCTGGCTGAACAGTTCTCCCATGTTACACATGTGGTAGGGCTTGAACAAAGACTCCGTCTGATCCAGAGAGAAGATGACGGACTGCTCTTCAACAGAACTGAAATATAATGACAGAATGAGAAGAATATCATAAAAGCATTAACTGTGACAGGGATCAGTGAGTGTGTCATTTAACACAGTACCTCAGGACGTAGTTGATGCAGATGATGCACTGTGGCTGGGAGTTGCGATTGTTGTAGATGACGGTCGCTTGGGTCTCCATCCAAACGTAGCCCCCGTGCTTGGCTAGCATTCTGTACTGGCCACTCACCACTTGACCCTTATTACAAACTGAAGAAGAAAATAGATTGTTAAATGTAACAAAAAATGTATAAAAGTAAATAAATGTAAAGCATTTACAAATTTTCTTTAGTTTTTCTTTACAGTTTATCATGTTGACAAGACCATTGATCAGGTATCTAAAAATTAGTTATTAATAATAATTATTGTATATGAAAATATATTGTATAAATTGTAATAATATTTCACAATACTAATGTTTTGATGTATTTCTTTATCAAATAATGACTTCTTACATTTATAAATGTAATTATTATTTCATTTTACATTAACATTAGACAATTTGACTCAATAATACATTTAAATAAATAAAAATGTAAATAAAACACGTAAAAATATCTGTGTTTTACAGCATTTTGTGACAAATGGCAAATAAATGATTTGATCATGCCAACTTTAACTTTCCTTGTATGACATTATTTGGGATATGCTCTGTAACATGTAAATGGCGATATGAACGCAATTGCTTTAAAATATGTAAATCAGCCTATATAAATGGCTTAAACTTAATACTGTCTTTGAATAAAGTCCATTACTGCATGTCATGTAAGTTTAGTCATTTTTCAAATCAAAAGATCTTACTATTATGTAATACTCCAGGTACTTATCACTGGAAGAGGCCAGTGAAGAAGACCAGAGCACTGATCTGGATTAAAGACATCAGAGGAACCAGATCAGAGGTGCTGCGCACTTCAAAGGCTTGTTAGTCACTAATGCACAAGCTAATCAGGTGGGCCATATTGAACAAGCCAATCTGAGAGCTTTTGGGTTGTTACAGATTAAGTCAAAGGACATATAATGGGATTCAGGCCATCTACTCTGCCTCTATGCCACATGTGGCAACAGCAATCAAATCAGTTTCCTCTGAATGTACAAACAAAATCACATTCAAAATAAGATTGGACAGGAGCCTTTGTATACAGTAGGATGATATTGTGGTTTAGGATGAAACTGGAAAATGTCCATTATTGTATTTGAGGGAACTACTCTCAGTGAACTTTTACAATAAAAAAGTTGTGCATTGCTTATGCCTGAGATGCACTGGAAACATAATTCATGTAAATAAATCAATAAGTAATTAGTAAAACACATTTTACTGCATAACCATGAAAGCTCATTTCTGTCACATAAGAATTATAAGACAAAAAATTTGAAATTATGAAATTTAATGTCATAATTAAAAGGAATTTAATTTTTTTTTTAAAAAAGCACTTTTTCACACAGGGCCATGTGGGTTCGGATTTTGTTTTCCCTTCATAAAACAAACCTTCATTTAAAAACTGCATGTTGTGTTTACTTGTGTTATCCTTGATTAATATTTAAATTTGTTTGATGATCTGAAACATTAAAGTGTGACAAACATGCAAAAAAAATAAAAAATCAGGAAGGGGGCAAACAATTTTTCACACCACTGTAAGTTTTTGTACTAATTTTGCATGTTTTTAAAGATATTTTGCTTTTGCAAGGATAGGAACATTCTCAAAATTTCTGTAACATTCTGTAATACTCTAGTGCTTTCTGGAAGATTACAGAATATTGTGGAACTACAGGTGCATCTCAATAAATTAGAATGTCGTGGAAAAGTTCATTTATTTCAGTAATTCAACTCAAATTGTGAAACTCATGTATTAAAAAATTCAATGCACACAGACGTAGTTTAAGTCTTTGGTTCTTTTAATTGTGATGATTTTGGCTCACATTTAACAAAAACCCACCAATTCACTATCTCAACAAATTAGAATACTTCATAAGACCAATAAAAAAAAAAAAAAACATTTTTAGTGAATTGTTGGTCTTCTGGAAAGTATGTTCATTTACTGTATATGTACTCAATACTTGGTAGGGGCTCCTTTTGCTTTAATTACTGCCTCAATTCAGTGTGGCATGGAGGTGATCAGTTTGTGGCACTGCTGAGGTGGTATGGAAACCCAGGTTTCTTTGACAGTGGCCTTCAGCTCATCTGCATTTTTTGGTTTCTTGCTTCTCATTTTCCTCTTGACAATACCCCATAGATTCTCTATGGGGTTCAGGTCTGGTGAGTTTGCTGGCCAGTCAAGCACACCAACACCATGGTCATTTAACCAACTTTTGGTGCTTTTGGCAGTGTGGGCAGGTGCCAAATCCTGCTGGAAAATGAAATCAGCATCTTTAAAAAGCTGGTCAGCAGAAGGAAGCATGAAGTGCTCCAAAATCTCTTGGTAAACGGGTGCAGTGAGTTTGGTTTTCAAAAAACACAATGGACCAACACCAGCAGATGACATTGCACCCCAAATCATCACAGACTGTGGAAACTTAACACTGGACTTCAAGTAACTTGGGCTATGAGCTTCTCCACCCTTCCTCCAGACTCTAGGACCTTGGTTTCCAAATGAAATACAAAACTTGCTCTCATCTGAAAAGAGGACTTTGGACCACTGGGCAACAGTCCAGTTCTTCTTCTCCTTAGCCCAGGTAAGACGCCTCTGGCGTTGTCTGTGGTTCAGGTGTGGCTTAACAAGAGGAATACGACAACTGTTGCCAAATTCCTTGACACGTCTGTGTGTGGTGGCTCTTGATGCCTTGACCCCAGCCTCAGTCCATTCCTTGTGAAGTTCACCCAAATTCTTGAATCAATTTTCCTTGACAATCCTCATAAGGCCGTGGTTCTCTCGGTTGGTTGTGCATCTTTTTCTTCCACACTTTTTCCTTCCACTCAACTTTCTGTTAAAATGTTTGGATACAGCACTCTGTGAACAGCCAGCTTCTTTGGCAATGAATGTTTGTGGCTTACCCTCCTTGTGAAGGGTGTCAATGATTGTCTTCTGGACAAGTGTCAGATCAGCAATCTTCCCCATGATTGTGTAGCCTAGTGAACCAAACTGAGAGACCATTTTGAAGGCTCAGGAAACCTTTGCAGGTGTTTTGAGTCGATTAGCTGATTGGCATGTCACTAAATTCTAATTTGTTGAGATAGTGAATTGGTGGGTTTTTGTTAAATGTGAGCCCAAATCATCACAGTTAAAAGAACCAAAGACTTAAACTACTTCAGTCTGTGTGCACTGAATTTATTTAATACACGAGTTTCACAATTTGAGTAGTTTTTACTGAATTACTGAAATAAATTACTGAAATAAATGAACTTTTCCACAACATTCTAATTTATTGACATGCACCTGTAGCCATAAAAGACAAAAAATCCAGCATACACTTCTGAAGTTTTGAACAACTCACTTTTGGTAACTATTTATGCTGAACTGCCGTTAGCTCAGTATTATGCATGCACCATGCAGTTTTCATGCATGTGTAATAACAGATTAGCTTGTATAAGTTGTCAACATTTTTTTTTATACACAAAAAATAATGTGATTCATATTCAGCATGACAAACTTAATTAAGAAACAAGCAAAACAAAACTTTTACAGAAATGTGTTTTTGACATTTGTCATAATTATGTCATATTATGATTTAACAAAGCATTATTTTTTTCTTATGTGGCAGAAATGGGCTTCCATAGATTTTTTTTTCGAACTGTTTTAAAGGTAAGAACTACTGTATACGGTAGGTTTCAGTTCTTGGGAGGCCAATTTTAAAAGCAAATTAGCCGAAAACATTAATTGTAGAGTCTACAGCATCTGTTAAGTAAATAAATAATACAATGCAACAACCATTGAGTTTATAAATATCCCTCAACAATTCCTGGAGCCCGGCGGGACATCTGTTTCCCTCAGTCATGGGAACGCCTCAGGTTGACATGGTTTTGAACTCAAGCAGTTTACCCATGGACAGAGATGAGAGGCATGGACCGTGAGTCATTTCAGGACGGAGTTGAGATTGATTTAAAGATAGGTAAATTAGCCAAAACGGCTGAGACCTTGACATATTCACACAATGATCTACTGCGTTGTTTCTCGCGAGTTTGCAACTGTGCATGAAATGGAGGTACGGAGAACGAAGCAAACAAAGAAAACTGAACATGCGTCTACCCTATGACTTTGTTCAGACAGGCATTTCCAATTCAAATCTGTTTAGTCTTTTCAAGTCTAAACAGAAAAAGACCACATGAAACCCAAATTGTGTTTTCGTAACCTCCTGGATTTGCATTTGTTGGATGTAAACAGGTACTCACGATTTTGGTGGCTCTTTGTCATGCTTTCAGAATCCAAAGCATGGCAGAACTCATACACCGAACGGCCAAGAAGTTCCTCTGGGCTATACCCGATCAGGCTGCTTACTCTGAAACACAAAGACAGGTCAAGAATAAGAAAAATGGAAAGTCAAAACAAAGTGTGCTTGAATTAAACCACATCATTAACCAAGATTCATGATTGTCGATTACATCTGGTGAAAACAATTGAACTTGTGCTGCTGGGAGCCAATGTAAACTCTCTGCTTAGCTTAGTGAGAACAAATGATTACAAGTGGAACCCATGTTTATTGGAGCTATAAATCTCTCGAGCAAGACATTTGTACTTGTTCTGTCTGATCATTATCTATAATGTCGGTTTTCCAACTTGCTGGATTAAAAGACAGAACAGCTCTCATGCATCAACACACTGCCTTCAAAAGACAAAGGCCACGTCTTTTTTTGTTTGTTTCTTTTTGAAGCACTTTATCGAGTGCAAGATTGAAGACAGATGTGAGCTTGTCTATTAATCACAGCGGAATTTGTTGCAATGCTCAATATCTTCACCAAATCATTTTTTTGTGCTGTTGAATTCCATACAAACTCATGCAATTGTTATTTTTCTTCTATTTGAACCTTCAGTTTTACCCTGGAATAGCCTCTCATTTCCTGTTCCAGTATGGGCTTTTAATGAACTCCATGCGGTCAATAATGAGTCCTATTAAATGGAAGCACGCAAATATCTGACCTCATCTGTTAACCCTCCTTACAACACATCCACTAGTGTAGCCACAGTAACCTGCTTTTGCACTACAGTACATACGGCAGATCCCAGGGGCCACGGGTGACCAGGCACTAAGAAGAGCGGCACCGGCTCCATAGCATCAGGGGACTTACCAACTCCCCTGGCTTGTTATATAAGACATATAAGAGAAGTCAATTGTGCCCTTTAGGTGCTTTCAAGAAATGAAGCTAATCTAAAGAGAAAAGCTCATACTCACTCTCCTTTACCACACACACTGATAACAATACAGGCAGTAGCACAACAGGAGTATGATAAGAGTTCCTAACAGTGACCTTTGAAATGCACATATTAACTTATAAATGCTGCTTACCTACGCTCGCATAAGCACAAAATAAAACAATGGTAAACACTGTTTGTTTACAAAAGATACAGTGACTTCAAATGAAATATAAACAAATAAAATAGAGTTTTAGCAGATATACTGTACACATAAAATCTTGCAGAAAAACAGACTGTAAATATTGATGACTCATCATGAACGGCACAGATTCTTGTCCAATCAAATGCTCTCTAGTCAAGAGTGAGAATGTCCCTCCCCCTCAAACCACCTGCAACTGATTGGCAGCTAGCAAATAATGACTCATGGCTGTAGATTAAAGTAAAATGAGCTTTACAAAGCTTTTAGATAATAAATAATAAATAAACTTTCTGATTTAATAGGAAGTACATCAACACAGGAAAAAAAAAAACTAAATGTGATCATCAAGCAATTTCATGGGGTCTAAAGTTTATTTGTTTCTAAATTACAAAATAAATAAATGTACAATTCAAGATTAGAAGTAAATAAAAAAACACACCAAAAATTTCGAAGAAGGGTTAAGTTGGTTTACGTCTCATTTGCTTGCGGATGCCTTCGGGTTTGATATTTTGTATAAACATTTTATATCTAATAATTAAATGAAATTCATAGATTTTTTTGTAGCTTTTATGTCTAAATACTTTTTGGGCCCACTTTTCATGCACACACACAAGCACATATACAATATGCACATATATTTCAATTAGTGAACCATTTCTTGCCTCTCATCACAGTAGATAAACTTCATGTCCATACTGTGTCTGCTAATGAACGTCTTGCTGTCGAGAGGTGTGTCGACATTTGAGGGATGTGGAATCGGCGCGCACAGCATAGTGACGCATGTGAGGGGTGGCTCTGAAAACCCACACAGAACTTGAGGGGGGCGGCTGCTGCACACTTGGAGTTGCCCCATGCAACGCAGCACCTGACAGACAGAGGGGTAACACCATATTTTACTTAGCACATGCACATATGTGCTGCATGAAGATGTATGATATGCTTATGTGTTCTTACCTTCCAGTTGGCTGATTTAAGGTTGACAGTGCGACCTCTATTGGTGACTGTACATTTCATCCTCATAAAGAAATCTCTGCCCGTGCTCATGTCTCTCCCTCTTCTGCCATACAAAGGTCCTGTCAATCAAACAACTTGTGCTTAAAAATCATGCATTTACTAAAATTGACCATTGTGCATGCAATAAAGTTTTTTTCTGAGGACTTTGGTCTGTAAGTGGGTCGTGGACGCTACAGGTGCAAAGTTCAACTGAATCAGTCTGTGGAAACCTTAACTTCAGTATACTGAGTTCTCTGTGCATAGGGATTATCTCCAACTGACAAATGAAATGGTAAGAAAGTTACGTCACTCGCTCAAAAGCTCTAAAAGGGTCAGGTGACCAGCTCATGAAAGATACAGACAATGAGAGACAGATAAAACAAGAGGAGGAGAAACATTCGCTGTGGGGAAAGGCCCCCTAACTCTCATTCTGAGTATGTGTCTGTGTGCAAGCACACGGTGCTTACATGATAGCAACAGAAATAGTAACTTACAGAAACTAGGCCAGAGTAAAGGCTAAGTTCACACCAAGTTTGTGAAGTTTGTGAAAAAATTACAGGTGCATCTCAATAAATTAGAATGTCGTGGAAAAGTTAATTTATTTCAGTAATTCAACTCAAATTGTGAAATTTGCGTATTAAATTCAGTGCACACAGACTGAAGTAGTTTAAGTCTTTGGTTATTTTAATTGTGATTATTTTGGCTCACATTTAACAAAAACCCACCAATTCACTATCTCAACAAATTAGAATACTTCATAAGACCAATAAAAAAAAAAAAAACATTTTTAGTGAATTGTTGGCCTTCTGGAAAGTATGTTCATTTACTGTATATGTACTCAATACTTGGTAGGGGCTCCTTTTGCTTTAATTACTGCCTCAGTTCGGCGTGGCATGGAGGTGATCAGTTTGTGGCACTGCTGAGGTGGTATGGAAGCCCAGGTTTCTTTGACAGTGGCCTTCAGCTCATCTGCATTTTTTGGTCTCTTGTTTCTCATTTTCCTCTTGACAATACCGCATAGATTCTCTATGGGGTTCAGGTCTGGTGGGTTTGCTGGCCAGTCAAGCACACCAACACCATGGTCATTTAACCAACTTTTGGTGCTTTTGGCAGTGTGGGCAGGTGCCAAATCCTGCTGGAAAATGAAATCAGCATCTTTAAAAGGCTGGTCAGCAGAAGGAAGCATGAAGTGCTCCAAAAATTCTTGGTAAACGGGTGCAGTGACTTTGGTTTTCAAAACACACAATGGACCAACACCAGCAGATGACATTGCACCCCAAATCATCACAGACTGTGGAAACTTAACACTGGACTTCAAGCAACTTGGGCTATGAGCTTCTCCACCCTTCCTCCAGACTCTAGGACCTTGGTTTCCAAATGAAATACAAAACTTGCTCTCATCTGAAAAGAGGACTTTGGACCACTGGGCAACAGTCCAGTTCTTCTTCTCCTTAGCCCAGGTAAGACGCCTCTGACGTTGTCTGTGGTTCAGGAGTGGCTTAACAAGAATACGACAATTCCTTGACACGTCTGTGTGTGGTGGCTCTTGATGCCTTGACCCCAGCCTCAGTCCATTCCTTGTGAAGTTCACCCAAATTTGCTTGACAGTCCTCATAAGGCTGCGGTTCTCTCGGTTGGTTGTGCACCTTTTTCTTCCTCACTTTTTCCTTCCACTCAACTTTCTGTTAACATGCTTGGATACAGCACTCTGTGAACAGCCAGCTTCTTTGGCAATGAATGTTTTTGGCTTACCCTCCTTGTGAAGGGTGTCAATGATTGTCTTCTGGACAACTGTCAGATCAGCAGTCTTCCCCATGATTGTGTAGCCTAGTGAACCAAACTGAGAGACCATTTTGAAGGCTCAGGAAACCTTTGCAGGTGTTTTGAGTTGATTAGCTGATTGGCATGTCACTATATTCTAATTTGTTGAGATAGTGAATTGGTGGGTTTTTGTTAAATGTGAGCCAAAATCATCACAATTAAAAGAACCAAAGACTTAAACTACTTCGGTCTGTGTGCATTGAATTTATTTAATACACGAATTTCACAATTTGAGTTGAATTACTGAAATAAATGAACTTTTCCACGACATTCTAATTTATTGAGATGCACCTGTAAACTATTCAAATAAAGTCTGCTGAATTCCTGCAATTGCCTCCAATGAATACGAATGCTGAATGAATTTCTGATTAGGCCATGGCTACAGTCCTGTATGCTTTTTAAAGCTATGAATCTTATTGTCTTGTTATTTCTTTTTTTGAATTGAAACTGTAATTAATTAAATTCAACAAAAAGAATAATAAAAAAAATAAAACTGAGTAAAACAATTCCCCACATTAATGAGACTGGAATTGTTAAGTTCATAAGCATGTTGAGGGTTTACAGTTCTGTAAAATAAAAGTATGATTTTTTTTTTTTTTTTTTTTAACAGTGAATAGTATTAATGGCATTATTACAAATGTAATATATTTATTTTTATTTTTGTAATATATGTAATCTTACATTTTTAATAACAACAATAATTTATTGTTATTATAATTATTTAGCTATATTGATGATATAATCAATTTAAATATATTGAAATAGAATTTTTGGCCAAATTGTGCAGCCCTACAAACAATCACACCAAACCTGGATCTATAAATTTATTAATTAAATAAATAAAAAAAAATCATATTTTAAAATTGCAATCACAATTTTCATATATATATATATATATATATGAAAAAAGTTAAAAAGTCTCTACAGGAGGGACTTTAAAAAAAGGGGGACTTGTCCTCACAGGAACCACTACAAGAATTTACAAAATGTAACATACTGACTGTGAAAAGTACTTTCAGATAAGGACATCTCCACAGCAAATTACATCCAGAGATAAAGAGGACTGGAAGATTCTTCCATTTGGATTTTAAAGGCAACAGTGTATTCAAAATATCCAAGTAAAAAAACTGTATCGATGTATTTCTGGGAAATATTGTTCTGAGCTGACACTCACCTGATTTGACACTGAGATTCTCTCGGATTTCTTCATGATCGCAGGGGTGCGTGAAGTCAAAGATGCTGTGGCCTGTCAGTTCTACCTGATAACAGTTTGTAAGGGAAGTAAAGCTGAATGATTAGCCACTATAAATGAAGTAACAGAAGGCTTTTATGTTTTCTCCCTGTAATTATTCTCAAGAATAAAGGAAATGAGGTAAGGCTCACCTGCGTAAGGCCCATAAATTTACTGACGTTTTCTGAAAGGAATATCATGTCCCCATCTGATGTTACCACAGCGACAAAGCCTTCCAGAGACTTCAGATATAGACTGTCCATCTGGCTGTCATCCTGTGACTGGGTTTGCTGGACTGTGCGTTCTGGGACAAGAGACAAGACAACTTAGTATAGTGCAGTGATGTTTTTGTAATTTACACTGGCAAACCATCAAAGCAAACTCAAGGGACATAGATTCATATCCTGTACCATTTAGCTTGAAGTAAACAACTCAGATGCAGTTAAACAGACTCATTTATCAAATGAAATTCACATACCAACATGGAATAAAAACAAGCTATTGAGCTGATCAGCAAAGAGAGGATGTTTGAGGTACACAATGTCATGAAAAGCATCAACAACTTGAGAAAATAATTAAAGCGAGGCTCCATGCTGTGAGGTTCATGTCTGCTTCCCTGCAGATAAGGGCCTCCTCCCCTGCTCATTCAGATCAGGTAATAAGGGCCCGAGCGATGAGGCTTTGACCCAGCTCAGACATCAGAACTGTGTGTCCGCATTGTGCGTTTGGGTGTCAGCAGGTGGTCCATGTCTGCGCTCCCACCTCAAAGCCCACGACATTCGTCCCGGTGCTATTAATACTTCACTGTGATGTCTTATTCCTCTGGCTCTCAGCCAAACACAGGAACTCGCAATTTTCTGCCATTCTCTGTCCATCTCTATTAGAATCATTTAGGGCTTTTCTGGTCATTAACAAGGTACTCTGACGGCCTGCTCAGCGACAGCTCTTTCATGTCTCAGGAAGTTATGTTTCAACTATCAACTTTGGCTCAGAAGTTTGTCCTAAAGGTCCTTAGGAAAAATAAAAATTGACATCCACTACTGTTCAAAAGATCAAGGTCTGTATGTTTTTTTTTTTGTTTTTTTTTTTAAAGAAATGAATAGTTTTATAGAATAAGGATACATTTAATTGATCAAAAGTGACAGTAAAAACAATTATAATACAAAATATTTCTATTTGGAAAAAAAAGTATCATGGTTTACACAAAATATTAAGCAGCAGAACTGTTTTCAACATTGAAAATAATCAATTAACAATCAATTATAGCACACCTGCAGGTAATAGATAGATGTGTAGGAAAAAGAGACCAAAAAAGTAAAAAAACTGAGAAACAAAAGAAAATCCTGCACACTACCAATACTTCCAAAAGTATCAAAAACAATAATTTATTGACAATGTTGGGACCAAAACAATAATTTATTGACAACATTGGGACCGACACAATAATTTATGGACAACGTTGAGACTGAAAAGTTGTCAATAAATTATTGTTTTTGATACTTTTGCAAGTATTGGTAGTGTGCAGGATTTTCTTTTGTTTCTTAACATCGATAATAATAAAAATACATATTTATTAAGTGCTAAATTAGCATATTAAGCTTTGCCATTGCACAATAAATTACATTTTAAAATATATTAAAATGATAATAAAAACATTATAATACAAACATTTTTATTATAACATTATAATAAAAACACTCGGACTCTTCTTTACAGGATTTTCTGTTGAAAACCAGCACTTGAAAATGAGACTCCAGAAGCAAGAGATTTGAGTACAAGTCCAGGAGTTGTTGATTTTTCGTTCTGACACGAGACCTCTTTGGATCATCTGTTTTGGGCAATTTGATAATGAGGGTTCAAAGATTCATATCTTCAGAAGGACGTTTGCTGGAAATTCAGGATATAATACGATGCCCCAATGTTTAAACAATGTCTCCTCTGAGGAAAATTCAAAATGTCAGACAGATCAAACATTTGGTTCTGATGAGAATCATAACCTTGTTAACACCTATCAGTAATATTATGATTCTATGACTATGCAGTTATAGTTCCCACACACCTCACCGAATGACATGTCAGTTTTCTGGTTTTGTAATCTCGGGGCCTTTCAAAGGTCAAAGCATTACAAAGAAACACATACAACACACCGAATATCACAGGCAGGCCTGCACGGCGCCATCGAAGAGAGTGTTGTGGCTAAGAAAAGAGTGTGAGAAGAAATCATAATTCACAGAAAACAATACCACTAGCAGCCCCTAATTACCCCACACCTTGTCATCTCCCTCTTTCCCTGTTTCTCCACGTCCATCGATCTTCCCCCACCCACTTCCACATTACCCACACACATTTTCATCAGCAGATTCCATCTCTTCCCTTTTCATTGTTTGATGCTCTCTCTCTCTTTCAGAGACATGCACACATACTGTACACATGTATGTGCGTCAGGAATGGAGTCTGGAAACAATGCACAGTGTTCTTTGTCTGTCTTCCTGCACTTCTTATTGTATATTGAGGAGTCAGGACATCTCATGGACCTACCCAGCCCAACATCACTGACACATAAACATGTTTACTTAGCTGTATAAATGAGGACACACCACAGACCTCTACTGAGTTTAGGTAAAGCTAATTATACTACAGACTAACCTGAACCAATTTTGCATTTTTAGTATGAAACAACATTATTTTATTTATAAACCATCTTTTTGATACCGATTAAAAGTTTGAGGTCAGTATGATTTTTATTTTGAAAGAAATTAATACTTTTATTTAGCAATAAATTGGTCAAAAGTGACAGTACAGGCATTTTGGTGTTTGGTGTACATGCATCTGGTGTTTTGGTGTTCATGGTTTTCACCAAAAAAAAAAAAAAAAAGAAGAAAAAAAGCCAATCCATTCAAAATGGCAATTTATGACCAACATGATCTGCCTCAAACTTGAGGGCAATCTTGTGATTAAGTTTAAAATGGCAGAAAATACAGTAAGATAGAAACTTAACAAGCCTAATTAGTGTACTCAAAAAGTTTTAAATTTTTTCACCAGCTCTATGGGATGCGATGGTGCGACTCACCAACAGATACAATGGAGTTTGACTCCTAATTACAGAACATCAATTTTTTTTAGCTTCATACCTGAGTTGAAGAGTTTGCGTGTGCGCAGGAAGCTGATAGCTAGTCTCATGATGGAGGCTTTGTCCAGGTGGGAGCTGACGCTGTGGGGTAACGGCAGCTGATGGGCCAGCTCATAGAACACTTCTGTCTCTTTACTGCGTCTGCAGCGCGCTGCATCACGGGACTTTTCCTTGCGCCTTTCTGAAGGATGCCTAGAAAACAGAAGAGGTTGATGAAAACAACACAATCTATAGGCTGAGCTTCAACTTAGATACTGTGCAGCCAATGTTTTGTATATACTCACATACAGTGCTTGTACATTATTGTACTTAATACATTTTAATGTAGAAAGGACAATAAAACAATAAATTTTAACTTCGGTTTAAGATAACTTGTCTTTTGGCTGGCGCAGTCAAATATTTTAGGAAGGAAAGTCAATTGTCTATTAATTAAAAACAAGGCACTGCACACAAAGGCATACACTTCCAATCCAAGCAGCTTTCTATTGGTCAACGTGGCAAATGCGTGAGTCAAATTTCACCAAACTTGTGAAACCCAAAGTGAAATTTTTTCCACCCTCATGTGTAACTACTGACTGCGTAGATTCCTACTGAAATGACATGACCCACAAAATTACGCAGTGGAAATGTACAAGTGATAGTGCATTAATGCATTTTTTGTTTTTTTTTACTAAAATTACTTTGAGACCAAACAAAATTTATTTTTATTTATTTATTTATTTTTTAGTAAATTTGGGGTCCATTTGTAATTAAAATAAAAATTTTTCTAAATATTTTGTTTTATGTTAAGTATACTTTTTGTGCACAAGCAAAAGCACTGCAAAACCACACCTGTGAGAATCTGTAATCTAGGTTTACTCACTCGCAAAGGAAAAAAAAAAAAACGAGCTACTGCATGATCAAATACAGTTCGGTCTGCCGTGTCAGGTCAGGTCACAGGGCTGGGCTCATGCAGACGTCTATCTTGAGCATGTTAGTTCATGCATAACCTGACAATCCAGGGACAGTTATATACATACAAGTGTTGACAAAATGTAATGCAGCATATACTTTTAAAAATTAGTCCATATAGCATTTTATCGATAACTGTACAGCTTAAAGGAATAGTTCACCCAAAAAAGAAAATATAAGAGCGAAATTCTCAAGAAAGCACATCAAAAATATGTGGTCATTTATCTACCCAAACAGAAGATTATCTTGCCAGGCAGAAGATTTCTGCGGTTTGTGGCATGCCAGTGTGTGAAAGAGTGTGTGGCAGAGAGAAGTGAACTCTCTATGGCCTCTGTTTGTGGTGTGCCACAGTTCACTGTGCCACCCTTACAACAAACCAAGCCACACAGTGCTGTTTATCAGCAAAACACCACAAGTGCTTTCTAATGCGTCATATATCATAATACACTAACACAGATACCAACACACGTGGCCTGCGTGCAGCGCTAAGTTTCAGTGTCTGTGGGAGTTCGATGCTGAGACCAGGATCTAGTGGTGTAATTCCAGTAGCAGCATCCCAGTGTGGGTCCCCTATTCCCCGGCTCAGGTCAGTCTGACTCTGGGAGTGTTTGTAAAATGTGCACAGTGTGGTGCGGGGGCGCAGGAATGCCATAATCGGCCCTCTATTATACAGCTGCATATTTGGCAGCCACAACATGCCCCCTTTCTACCCTCCCACTACCCCCATTTTCACAAAAAATTTGTCATTGTAATAGTAACTATGGATTCTTCTCACAGGAAATGGCTGATCGTTTTTACTCAGAAGTCAAACTCATGGGACTTATGCATGAATTTACTGTCTGCATCTCCTCAGGGCTAAATGAGGAATGGCAACTTCCATTCAAACTGTTAATGATTTCTGTCTCTAACCATAAACAAAACCACATAGGGGTTTTAATGAGAAGAGATCAAGTGCAGCTCTAAAAATTCAGACAATATGGTTCAATAAATGGGAAAAGATCATCTAGAGTTCACGTGTTCAGTACATTCATTTGTGGGAAAAAAGAGTGATTGTCTTCCATGACAACAGAATAATGTACTTCCAGAGTTTATGCAATCAATTATACAATCTATTTACCGTTATAGAGTATTTCATATACTATGCAATAAAACACTAATGCTAATGAAATGATTTTATGTAACCTGGAGTTACAATCTCAAATCTCTGTCGGCATCTACCCTTTTACAAATGCTCTAATGTCTTATCATTTCTTGGAAATTATCCAATTCTTAAATACATGCAAAGTGTCAATCACATGTCAAGGACATTTTAAAAGTAGGGCACTTTAATTTTCCTTTAGCATGAGAAATAAAAGACTAAATTTTATATGCACAAACTAATGCATTAAAAAAAATGCTGCTGACTGCAAAATTGAATGATTGAAATGTTAATGAAACATTTCGCTGCATTTAAACACTGCACATTGTTCCCTCATTCTGAAAGTCTGACATGCATGGAAAACCATGAACCAAACAAACAACATAATAAACAAATGTAGAAACAAATAATTAAGCAATATCACACAAGCATGAGCAGGTTCAATAAACAATACGTTAAAACTGAGTAACTTAAATTCAAGAGACATTTTGTAAACTATTTTTGTAACATCAACAAAAATACTCCTTTCAAGTCAAAACAGAATTAAATGCAGCACATCTTTGAACAAAACAGCATTTTTGAAGTATCATTCTAAACAGATTGGTATTTTAAACAAATCAGTTAAGCAAACAATTCAACGTTTTTCAATAAGTTGTTATAAGCTACTTGTGAACGAATCACTTGAGTGAATGATTCAGTGTCAAAGGTTGGACTCTTGTCGCCACCTACTGGCATATCAGTGTTATCTACCTGTTGCATAATCAGGGTTAAAATGCTTAATAAGGCCATCAGCATTATGCATATTGTACATGTACACTTGTTAGACTAACAAAAATACACATTTAATCATTCCAGTGGTTTTGTTATGAACCATAAAGAAAACTCTTCTCTCACAGCCAGCTGGAATCAGTAACCATCACCCAATGCATGAGCTCCTAGCCTATTTATTCTAGCCTATTTATATGTAACACAAGATCTACACTGCCCAAACACCCCTTGGATGTGAGCTGAGCGTCAGGTTTATCTCTCAGAGATGTAGTTTTTACAAACCCTTTGACCGCATTCTGGCTGGATTCAATCCTTCAAATGAAGGGGAGTTGTGTCCTCTGCCCTCTACTAAGCTACTGAGTTCTGTTCCCACACAGTCCAGCTGCTGACCTCAACCCCCAGCTATGCTACAAATGCTTTCGACATTAGTTGGCTAAACAACTTCTGAATTAGAAATGCGCTACAGGTCAAGGTAGCCTGAAGACGGAGGCCTGCTGGCCGTTTTCGCCTCTTTGTCCTCTCTTTTGTGACCTTTTCATCTTTCGTGGCATTACTGGAACAAAATATCAAGACTGACAGCTATGTAGCCACTCCCACCTGTAGTGTTCTTCACGCTAAAAGTGTCAGACAGGCTCTCAACAGGAGGATAGTCTGTATTTCAGCGAGAGATCTCAAGGGAGATTTGCATGAAACAGAGCTGTCACGATTCCTAAAGCGTACATAAAGACCTATAGCAAACACAATGGCAAGACTGCTGTACCTATCACCTACTGCCTCAGGCATCATCACGCACAACCAAAGCAAAAGCTGTCAAAGGGAAGAGATCATGTGATTAGCAGGCCGATGTGAACCCATTCCTCCCTCTATCTCTCTGCATCTCCCCTCTCAACCAGATTAGGCCAGAGTTCACAGAGAGCCAAGAGCCAGACTGTACAGGGCGCCCATTCACTACAGATAATCCTATTTTCCCAAACCTCAAATAAATGGCCAACCTTTAGTTTCCCAAGTAATAATGCAGTGAAAGATTCGGTGTTAAACAGAATATGATAACTAAACCCAGAGTTGTACTGCATATATCACATTCCTTCTGCAGCAAGCTTTGATAGATGTCATTAAAACAGCACAGTTAAATGATTACATTACTGACTGGCGCTAATTACAAAAGACATCACCGTGTTAGTGAAACAGTTGTAGAGCAAGTTGAACAAACCAGATGAGAGATAAGAATCGAATAAAGTGATAGAAGTAACCATGGTAGGGAAACATAATGGCCTGTTCACGCATGAAAAAAAGAGGTGAACCCTGATCTGATAACCTCAGTTTCAACTGGAACATTACGTCCCCATTAACAAGCCACCGAGATCCACACAGAGGAACATTTAACCCCTCTTCAATGTGCCTTAGGCACCAGAGAGCCAGTTTTGGCTTATTTTGCCACCAAATCAAAATGCTGTCAGTGTCTGGCAAAATCTGACTTATGAATGTCATCCATGAAGATCACCATGACACAATTTTCACCAAAAACAAATGCACATTTATGATTACTGATATATTATGATAACTGATATAACTGATATATTATGATAACTGATATATTGATTAAATTGGGTTGTATCCTAGGGGATAAAGACATTTGAGTGGCCAAGGTAAGGACAGTAACTGAGTTGGCACGATTTCTTGCAAGAATATCTAAAGTCACGTAATTTTGTATAAAATCTCTTAAAAGTACGAGTAACTTGTCAGCATGGCATGTAAAAGGTAAATCATGTAAAATATGAATCTTTTCCATGTTATTTACATGATGATAGAAATTTTAAAATTTCAAAATAATGTTCAAAGCAATGTTTTCAAGAAAACTGATTAATTCTATTATTTGAGTCCTAAAGTGTTTGGGGGGGAAATTTGCGGTATTAGTAATAGTTTGGTATCAGTAAAAAAAAAAAAAAAAAAAAAAAAAAAAAAAAAAAATATATATATATATATATATATATATATATATATATATATATATAAAATAATTATTTTTATTCAGGTTAGAGAAAATATCACAATAGCCATAAAAAAAATATTAGTTCACTGCACACAAGTTCACTTTGAATAATTACTGAATAAGAAAATTGAGCTCTAAAATCTCAAGAAACAAATAAAAAAGGCTGTAACGTTAAATTGATGAAAATAAAACTTTTAGGAACAAACTTTTAGGTAAAACATTTTACAGTGATATTTGAATTCAACAGGTAGGCTAGTTATTTATTATCAGACTCCACTAAGCATCTGACGGTCTCTGAGGGTCCAATTCTTTGAATAAATATTTGCTGCTTTTTGTTTTGCCATATAGGCTATATATATATATATATAGCCTATATGGCTATATATATATATATATATATATATATATATATATATATATATATATATATATATATATATATCATGAATGCATGCATATTGAATGCATATTGAACAGAATAATTATTTTAATCCATTCGTTTCATAATGAGATGCAGTAAATGTGTTATTTCTTATAGCAACTGAACTATAACGTTTCAAGTCATATGTGTCCTAACAAGAGCGAGCCAAAAATAGGGTCGCCGCACACCTCTCTAATGTCAAAGTCTTAAAAAACTAAAATTGCGGGGTGAGATTATGTGGGGAAAGTTATTATATAAACCGTATGAGTTCAAACACAACATCAGTAAGTTTAGGAAACCTTTAATGCGATAATGTGGCTCAGGTTAAAACAGCAGTTAACTTTGTCATTGCGCAATACGTAAAATCTCACTTTAGAATCTCAGATTAAGGTAAACAACTCAAAAATACATAACTGATAATCCACGCAGTAATGAAAATTTTCCTGCGCCTTACCTTTTTTTCTCTCTCTCTGCTGTCATGATGCGCCTATGACTGAAGACAAACTTGTCTTGCGTATAATGAATTCACTTAACTTTTCCGGAAAAAAAAAAAAAAAGTTTAAACGTGTATTTTCTCACAAATGCCTTAATTAATTTATTTCTCCTCCGTAATGTCCATTCTCATGACATTTCCAGTAATGACCGGAGCAGTTAGTGCAGTCTCAGAGCACTGCCGAGGATCGCACTACCTCTCCAGAGTGGCGCTGACTGACCGGACGCTGGTAAAGAGCTCTTGAGCGCCGCCGCTGCGCTGCGCGTGTATCAGCTCTGTGTGCTGATTGGTGCTCTCCACCTCGCGCCTGACGCTTCCTCTTCACACGTGCGAGCTCTGCAGATCTGTGCGCATTTGGCCTGTGAAATAGCTCAGTTTCAGTGTCTCATATAAAACAAACATCACGTGAAGTTTCCAAGAAGGATCCAAAACGATTCAGGGCTGAATTTTAATCTCTGAACGCGGACAAACAAACAAAAATGACCGTCGACCATGGAACAATAACAGTAAAGCGTCTTTTCCAGGAGTAGGGCTTAATTGGAACAGATTTAACTTTAGTTCAACTCTATCTTGGACCCATTCCCATTTAATAAGAGGCTTCCACCAGTATAGCATGCAAACAAACATGTAATCGATCCTGTTATGACTTCAGAAACCATGGAGTTGATGGAAATCATGATCAGAATGGTTAGAAAAAGCCACATTTTTTTTTTTTTTGAGAGGTTTGCATCTGTGTACCTCAAACATTTCCATGATCATTTAGGCCTTTTCTTTGAATGACTGTTGAAGTACAGCTTACACCAAGCTCAATTTGCAATAATGCACACACATGCATGTTGGTTTCACCAAGTTAGCAAGAACATCTCATTGACGCAATTGTTTTCAGTGAGGGGAGGATGTTTTCTGACCCCAAACCTTCAGAGAAACCGGTTGGTATCAGCAGATTTAAGACAATATATTATTTAGATGATTTTGTGAGCCATTCAAATAATCCAAAACATTATAAATGTCCTTACAAGTCAGTTTTTTTTATGTTACACTGTATTTCTGAGAATGTTTTTTAGAAATTTAGACAAGTATAGCCAAACCTCTAGCCTCTATTTTACTTTAGCAATTTGATGTTCTGTTTCCTCGGTATGGGTGTGTGTGTGTGTGTGTGTGCACATAATACTCTTGCGACATATCACCAAAACACATCATTTTTCATACATCTTGGGGTTTAATAGGTTAAACAAAACATTCACATCCTTTAGATGACAGTACATTTGGCACATAGTAAAATGCTTATGAGATAACGCTAATGTATCCAGAAAAGAAATACCTCTGTGCACATGAAGCTTCACCATACAGAAACTAAAGTCCAATACCAGATGTATATAATACAGCACTATCATACATATGAAACATTTATTATTTTAATACTGTATGCGCAAATATTCAATATTCAGCCAGAGAAATCTTTGCACTTAATTTAAGAGGTAATTCTTAGTTTATTTACTGTGTTTTGACTTTGAAGACAGACCATGAATGCGTCCTATTCATCAAGTTCATTCCTTTACAAGTAAAAAGGAAACAATGGGAGAAAATAAAGCTGAACAAGACATTTGGCATGAAACAGTGAGGGTGACAGACAGGAAAGTGCTTGTGAGAGAAAAGGCTTCAAAGACAATCGGCAACATTGACCAAGCTACCGTGATCAACCCACAGACACGTTTAAAAAAAAGCAACGAAACAAGTCTAAACAAAAAGAAACCTCAGACAAAAATAAAAGGTCAGCAACCACTTTTAAAAGAACAATAAAACACATCTTATTCAAAACGCCATTGAATTGCTAAAGCAAAAGTCATCACATTTCAGAAGGTTTTAATTAGTACGCCTGAAATGTACCCTTTTTTCGTTTCGTTCACCTCTCCTTTAGAGTCTTTCACATTGCACAAGTAAATAATTCAACTAAAAACTAGACGCAAAGCAAACGAAAAAGACGCAAAGCAAACGACTGACTTATTGATACAAAAAGTGAAGCATAGCTACATGTATATTGAATAAATTAAGAGCTCACATATTTTTCCACTACATTCCACAGCTTATGTACTTCAGCAAACTATGTACATGAGAACGGCAGAGAGAAGCATGAGAGAGAGAGCGAGAAAGCCTTTGGTGAAGCTCTAACCTATGCAACACGAGAAAATCAGCCCACGAGAGAAACCGAAACAGAAAAATTTGAAAATAAAGAAAAGAACTAGGGGAAATGTGTTCAGGGTATTGCACATATATATCAAAAACATGGTTTTCTTTCCATAAACTGATGCTACTCAATAACGACACAATTTGCAAGACCATGCAAACAATTGCCTACTCTAGGAAGCTTTCACAGGCTTTTGGAGCAAATACTATGTACATGTTACGTTCTGTACAAATCGACCGGACAGCTATGGGTACTGGTCTGTCTGCCCACGACTATACCTTCATATGCATAGCGGCGGGACGCGGCACCCACACACACACACACACGCACACGCACACGCACACACACTGTAGTTGCACAGTCGAGCGCAAATGAAAAGCCATTGCAAAACAACATGAAGACAACCGTAGAGCTTCAGGAGGGCAAGGGCCTCTCACTCTCATTCATGCAAACACATGCACACGGAGACATACATGTCATGCACACACCTACTCAGGCCAACACTTCGTAACACATCCCATATACAGCAGGTCATCATTCAATATGGACCTTCATAACACTGACGGAATATATATATATATATATATATATATATATATATATATATATATATATATATATATATATATATACTACAAATGTCTTTGTATATTTTATAAAATTGCTCCCAAAATGTCACCTGAATGCACAAAAAGGCATTTGACTGCACAGCACAACATTTGTCAATTGTCACGTATGCAGTGTAAATTCCTCCTCAAGGGCAAGACCTTTCCATCGAGGGATTATGAAGACCCGACCGGTGTCAGAAATTGTAGTACAATCATTGGTATCATCAATTTTGGTTTAAGGTAGTGCGTTCCGACCCTTCCTTCCTTGGGCTCTGAAGAACATTCGTTTTCTGATTGGTTGTCAAACTTGTTGAGGCCTGTGATGAGATCCATATGCAGTACAGTTTTTTTTTTTCTCTTTTTGGAGATTTAGAGAAGAATAAAAGTACAAAAACAGCAGTAAAGGGAAAATTTAACCACAGGGACTGGCCATTCTGCTCTGCTCCGGTCTGAGCCCCTTCTTCAGAACATTTGTGGAGTGTGTGTTCATGTATTGCAATGCGATGTGAGTTTTTGAGTGTTTGTGGGTGTGTTTAACATATATTTGAGCTGGCAGACACCAAGTTAGGCTTTAAGACAAAGCCTCCTCTCCAAAGTAGGAGAAGCCCTTGAATTCATCCTGGTTGATTTGTTTGATGATGGCCTCGTCTACTGGCGTCAGCACGGGGTCCTCGCGAGTGAAGTCCTGGTCGAAGTTATTCACATCACGCTTGGTTTTCTATAGCAAAACAGACACAGAGATACATGGGTTTATGAAGGTTTTCTGAGGTTCATCTTTAAAAGGGTAGTTCACTCAAAAATAAATTCTGTCATCATGTCGTGCCAGACTTTTGTTCATCTTCAAACACAAATGAGAACACTAATGAAATCTGAGAGATTTCTCAGGCCCCTGAGAAAGTCTATTAACCCAAAACATTGACACTTCAAAAATTCATAAAGAGATCAAACAAACCTCATTGGTTCTTGAGGAAGCTCAACTGTACTTGCTAGACATGTGAGATCAGACCTTACTGGTTCTTGCAGACGCTCATTCATACTTTTTTGACTCGTGAGAAAAAAACCTAATTGGTTCATGCAGAAGATCAATCGTACTCAGTGTTGGGAAGGTTACTTTGGAAATGTAATAGGTCACAGATTATAAATTACCCAATTTAAAATGTAATAAGTAGTGTAACTATTTCATATTTTAGAGCAAAATTTAATCTGTAAGTGGATGTGTGTGTGTTTGTGTGGGTTCTTGTTTATGTCCCCACAAGGATAGTAAAACCTGAAATTTTTGACATTGTGGGGACCGGTCTGCGGTTTAATTACAATTAAACTTTATTTGGCGTACTACTTGTGCACAATGCATGTTTCTTAATATTAAGCCTAAAATGTGTTTTAATGTCACTTTTGATGAGAATTGTAGGATCTTTGAATAATATCGGTCTTTAAATGCAAAATATTTAAAGTGTACTTGCAATAGTTTAGCACAATCAAATATACTATTTAATATACTATATATAATATACTATTTCCGCACAATTAAAGTGCATTAAGTACAAAATTAGTTGTTCCAATTTAGCAGACCAGTTTACTATACTAAAAGTACAATTGCAGTGCATTTTATTAAGTACATAAATATGAAAATGTATTTGTAGTATACTTAGCATGAAATAAATGTATTTCAAATACATTTAAGTATATTTATTTTTCACTAGGTTAGACTTAGGGTTGGGTTAGGGGATAGAAAATATCATTTGGTCAGTATTAAAGTAATAGAAGTCTCTGGAAAGTCCCTGCAATTCACAGAAAACTAACGTGTGTGTGTGTGTGTGTTCAGTTTCAGCCATTATAGGGAGTATGCAAATATGGAAATGAAGATGTTTTGTCTATCCTTTAGTGTTAAATGTTATAAATATAAGGACTTGTGAATGTATGTTAGCTATGTGTACCTGTCATCTTGCAAAATTATTTCCCAAGGTATTTGGATTCCGTTTTTGTTGCTTGTCTTGTGGGTCCAAATAAAAGAATAAAATGTGTGAAAAAAAACAGTAGTTACTTCCGAACACTGATCGTATTTGCTTGACACGTGAGAGAAACCTCATTGGATCTTGCAGAAGCATGTTCAAGCTCTCGTTTATCACATTTGATGTGAATAAAAACATTAAATGTGTTCAGGATATAAATCAATAATAATTCTTCAGAAGACTTGGATTGAACTGCTTGATTCATATGGATTACACTTTATGAACTTTTGAAGCGTCAAGGTTTGGTGTAATAGACTTTCAATGGAAGGACAGCAGTCTCTCAGGTTTCATAAAAATATCATTTGTTAAAATGAAATATGAAAAGGACAAAAGTCCTATGGGTTTGGAATGACATGAGGGTGAGCACAGTAAATGACGACAGAATTTTCAGTTATTTTCATCAAAACTAACCCTTTAAAAAATTATGATAATACTAATAAAACAAACAAATGTCTGTATTGCTTAAGATTCAGATTTCGTCCCCAGTGCTGTTCTAAGAAGCAGTGCAGACTTTCAGTTAAAAGCCACAGATGCGTATAAAAATGTAGACACTGTAGAAAGTGTGGCGACGAAACGCCAGCTCAAAGTTACTCAGAGGGCAAGAGAGCAAGTGGCGGTCGTGTTTTCTCTGAACTTTTCTGTGACCTTTCCATCTAAAGCACCCACTTGTGTACATATACACACGCGCATACACACAACACTCTCAGCCCTTCCCCCCACCATGGGAAAGCAGAAGTTGAGAAGTGCCGTTGTGGCATCCGACTTTCAGTCTAGACCACAGATGCTGAAGACAGAGGAACACGAGAGATAAAGTCAATGTGCGCATGCTGTGTCAGAGCGTTTTGCAGAAAAAATGTCTATGAATTGTGACGCATTTCATGATTTACATTTTACATCTATGCAGTTGGCAGATGATTTTACCCAAAGCCACTTACATTGCATTCAATGTATTTACACTACATTTATACCAGTTTGTGTTTTCTTTGGGAATCGAACCCATAACCTTGGTGCTGCTAGTGCTATGCTCTACTGTTTGAGCAACAGAAATGATTTAGTCCAATGTATGCGAATCGTGTATGCTTACAATGCGAGGTTTAAAGGGGGGCTTGATCTTCCTCTGCTCCAGCAAGACCCACTCGATCTCTCTGAAGAAAGGGTGGACTTTGATGGCTTCCTCTAGTCCCTGGGTCACCACACAGCCCAGACGCTTACTGGGGCTCTTTGTCATGAACTGAGGAAAGGGAATACATTTTACATTACATAATTCATAAAGAAGGGGTAAATATGAACAGCATTTAAGGGGCTTTAAGCATTTTTGTGTAATATGACAAAAAAAGGAAGATATCACTGAAAATGATGTCTTGAGAAATCACACGTCTTGAAATAATAAAAAAAATAAACAGGGGAAAAAAAAGTCAGGGGAGTGGCCCAACTCTTTTTAGCCAATCATAGAACTGTAATGCTTAACAATAAGGTCCACTAGCTAATAATTTTATGTAATGCCTTAGGTGTCATAATTTACCAATAAGAATACTTAATAAAGGTTATTGTAAATTTTTATATACACAAATACATTTTAACATTTAAAAATGTAACAATATTAACATTACATTAAAAAGACAATGTATAGATTTTATAATTATAATGGCGTCATAATAAGCTAAATTAAAGTAATTAAAATGAAAAAAAAAATTATAACTACACTGAATAAAATTATAAACGCAACACTTTTGTTTTTGCCCCCATTTTTCATGAGCTGAACTCAAAGATCTAAGACTTTTTCTATGTACACAAAAGGCCTGTTTCTCTCAAATATTGTTCACAAATCTGTCTAAATCTGTGTTAGTGAGCACTTCTCCTTTGCCGAGATAATCCATCCACCTCACAGGTGTGGCATATCAAGATGCTGATTAGACAGCATGATTATTGCACAGATGTGCCTTAGGCTGGCCACAATAAAAGGCCACTCTAAAATGTGCAGTTTTACTGTATTGAGGGGGTCCGGGGGGGTCCGAAAACCAGTCAGTATCTGGTGTGACCACCATTTGCCTCACGCAGTGCAACACATCTCCTTCGCATAGAGTTGATCAGGTTGTTGATTCTGGCCTGTGAAATGTTGGTCCACTCCTCTTCAATGGCTGTGCGAAGTTGCTGGATATTGACAGGAACTGGAACACGCTGTCGTATACGCCGATCCAGAGCATCCCAAACATGCTCAATGGGTGACCTGTCCGGTGAGTATGCTGGCCATGCAAGAACTGGGATGTTTTCAGCTTCCAGGAATTGTGTACAGATCTTTGAAAAATGGGGCCGTGCATTATCATGCTGCAACATGAGGGGATGGTCGTGGATGAATGGCACAAAAATGGGCCTCAGGATCTTGTCACGGTATCTCTGTGCATTCAAAATGCCATCAATAAAACGCACCTGTGTTCGTTGTCCATAATATACGCCTGCCCATACCATAACCCCACCGCCACCATGGGCCACTCGATCCACAACGTTGACATCAGCAAAACGCTCACCCACACGACGCCATACAAGCTGTCTGCCTTCTGCCCTGTACAGTGAAAACCGGGATTCATCCGTGAAGAGAACACCTCTCCAAAGTGCCAGACGCCATTGAATGTGAGCATTTGCCCACTCAAGTAGGTTATGACGACGAACTGCAGTCATGTCGAGACCCCGATGAGGACGACGAGCATGCAGATGAGCTTCCCTGAAACGGTTTCTGACAGTTTTTGTAGAAATTCTTTGGTTATGCAAACCGATTGTTGCAGCAGCTGTCCGGGTGGCTGGTCTCAGACGATCTTGGAGGTGAAGATGCTGGATGTGGAGGTCCTGGGCTGGTGTGGTTACACGTGGTCTGCGGTTGTGAGGCCGGTTGGATGTACTGCCAAATTCTCTGAAACGCCGTTGGAGACGGCTTATGGTAGAGAAATGAACATTCAGTTCACGGGCAACAGCTCTGGTGGACATTCCTGCAGTCAGCATGCCAATTGCACGCTCCCTCAAAACTTGCGACATCTGTGGCATTGTGCTGTGTGATAAAACTGCACATTTTAGAGTGGCCTTTTATTGTGGCCAGCCTAAAGGCACACCTGTGCAATAATCATGCTGTCTAATCAGCATCTTGATATGCCACACCTGTGAGGTGGATGGATTATCTCGGCAAAGGAGAAGTGCTCACTAACACAGATTTAGACAGATTTGTGAACAATATTTGAGAGAAATAGGCCTTTTGTGTACATAGAAAAAGTCTTAGATCTTTGAGTTCAGCTCATGAAAAATGGGGGCAAAAACAAAAGTGTTGCGTTTATAATTTTGTTCAGTGAATAAAAAAAGATTAAAAACAAGGTGTTTTGTTATAATTATAGCAAAAATACTGAAGAAAATTTTCTTATGAAGTGTTACTCAAAAAAAGGCCAATCAGAAACATTCTTTGCCTATCAATCATTATGTTCAGGTTTGCTGACATGTCTTTGGAGAGCAGGATTTTGGAGAGAGGGTATGCGGATTGAATCAATAGATGGTTTAATTCATTTGGGTGGAAATTTGCAAAACTGATACAACTGCTTAAAACAACATTTCAGGCAATTCATGATTTTTAGAGCACAAATATTAGAAAAATGGAAATATATGTGTATAAAATATGCCACAAAATTAGTGTATTTTTAAGTTGGAGGTAAATATACCGGAACAGGGGGATGAATGAGGAACAAAAGGGAGGAAAATGAACAGAGGAAGGTTGGAGAGGTCGGAGAGAAAGTGCAGCCAGGTGTATGACCATACAGTGGAGCTCAATATATCACTGTAGGAAGAGAAAAGATTTCCAAACAGAAGTGGAAAAAGAAATGATAAATGGACCAACCACAAACCACATACACAAACAAATGAAAAGATTTCAAGAAACGGGCCGCTTACAGCTTTCAGAATGCTGACGGCTTCTTTACTGAGCCACACGGGATAAAGCACGTCATCGTGGAGGATGGACTCAAAAAGGTCGTCCTCGTTATCAGCTTCAAACGGAGGCTGACCGGCCATCATTTCATACATGAGAACGCCCAGAGCCCACCAATCCACCGACGGGCCGTACTCCAACTCCTGCAGGATCTGAATAAGAGAGATGAATGAGGTTTTTTTTTGACAAAATTATGTCAAACACGTCAGCTGTAGGTTATGTTTATTATGATTTACTAGACGCACTTCAGGTGCAATGTAGTCAGGGGTCCCGCAGAAGGTGGTGGTCGTGACCCCGTTCAGAATGCCCTCTTTGCACATGCCAAAGTCGGCCAGTTTACAGTGGCCTTCAGCGTCCAACAGAATGTTATCCAGCTTCAAATCTCTGCAGTGACAGGGAAAAAAAACAATTAAACCACATTTTACATTTTTTGTGACTTGCTTAAAGTCTCTTAAGAAATTGTCCAGGCTGTTTAAAATGGTTTTATTAAGGGGTTGGCATGTCTGTCAGACAGTAAGCTGACAACTGATCTACAGGACCTTGAGGGCCTGGGCCGTTCTGCAGACCTTTACAACAATAGCACATGGCACTCTGCCTCATTTTTAACTCAAGCTGCTCCCTGTTCCATTCCTGAGATGGCTGCATGCAAGTCTAGATGTTTGAAGTGCTCAGGGTTGAACATTTGTGTAGGTAAAAACAACAGAAGCCTCAGGTAAGCTGTTAAAACCCTTCACTTCACAACACGCACATCAACATTCTGAGCCCTCATGAAGCCGTCAGTCATGTACTGGACAGCTTAACATTTCACAACCTGCAATAAAGTCAGAATCATAAAAAGGAAAGCACATTACTATTATGTGGTCATTTGACTTCTTCAATTAAAAATCACTACTTTTAAAACTAAATAAAAAAAAATTAAGAATAGATAGTTAAATGAACCGACATTTTCTAAAAGAAAAAATAAACATTTATATACTTTTTAACCACAAATGCTCATCTTGCACTAGGGACCCAGTGTTTACAAAGCGAACATGCAAATAAAGTCAAACACCCTTTACAAAAAATGGTAAAACAACGATTTCAGACCATTTTGAAGTTGGAGGAGAAAATGCAAAGGAGTTTTTCGCCCTACTCTATCTTTCTGAACCGAAGTACACAGATGAAGAACTAACCACACGCAACCTTTCCAACGCGATTACGTAATGCATAAATTTGTGGACACGCATCGCAGAGATTTGTGGTATATTTTACTATTATTATTATTACTTTTTTTTTTTTTTAGAAAATGATGCTAGATAAGACCCTTATTCCTCGGCTGGGATCATGTAGAGCCCTTTGAAGCTGCACTGAAACTGCAATTTGGACCTTCAACCCGTTGGCCACCACTGAAAGTCGTGACGTATTGTCAAGTATGGTGACCCATACTCGAAATTGGTGCTCTGCATTTAACCCATCCAAGTGCACACAAAAACCTTTATTTCTTTTCAACTGAACAAAGAAAGACATGAACATCTTGGATGACATGGGGGTGAGTAAATTATCTGAAAATTTTTATCACTTGAGCAGTGAATAGTGAACAAACGCACACACACACACACCGTGAACACACACCCGGAGCAGTGGGCAGCCATTGCTCCAGCGCCCGGGGAGCAATTGGGGGTTCGGTGCCTTGCTCAAGGGCACCTCAGTCATGGTATCGAAGGCAGAGAGAGTGCTGTTCATTCACAATCCCCACCTTCAATTCCTGCCGGTGCGAGAATCGAACCGGCAACCTTCAGGTGACAATCCCGACTCCCTAACCATTAGGCCACGACTTCCCACAGTCCACTATATGGAGAAAAATCCTGGAATGTTGTCCTCAAAAACCTTTATTTCTTTTCAACTGAACAAAGAAAGACATGAACATTTTGGATGACATGGGGGTGAGTAAATTATCAGAAAATTTTTATTCTGGAAGTTAACAAATCCTTTAAGTACATAACACTGTGGTCACTTACTTTGACATTTTTGCCCTGAGCCCTGGTTTATTTTTGACGATGACCACAGTCTTCATCAAAGGTATGAAAAAATCCCCATGAGCACTCTACGTTTAGGGTGACTTATGACAATACCAGAGGCACTGCTGTCCAAATGAGTGCCCTAAACAGAATTGTAATGTTGTGCCCCCAGACATGTGTAATTTTAACTATTATTTTGTCTCGTGGACTATATATATATATAGACACCTGTTATGTTAATTATATTATTCAGGGAAATACCAAATTAAAACAAAATGGAATTTTGTGGAATCTTATAATATTCATATTACTATTATTATTACTGTATTGTTGTTGTTAGCTGAAATCAAACAAGTTTAAGTTTATATTAATATATGAAGAGTTTATTTGCAAAAACAGATAACTCCGTTTTTAAAAATGTTCAAAAACCATGTTTTTTATTGTTATGTATTTATTGTGATTTATTGTGTTAGTTAGCTGTATTTATTTATTTTTTTTACTTCAAAATAACCCAACTGCAGAATAACCCAACTGCAGTTTGATTGAGATTAATTGTAATGCACAATGAAAAAACATGATTTTTGAAAACTGTTAAAAACGGAGTTATCTGTTTTTGCAAATGAACTCTTCATATATTAATATATATATTAATTTCAGTTAATGTTTATTTTATTTCAAGTACCACAAAAAAAAAAAAAAATCCAGCTCAAAACTATTTTGTCATATTTTACCAAAAGAGCAAAACAATTTGAAGAAACCAGAGCAAGAAAATTAAAGAAATTATATTATGCTAAACAATAATGAAGATTTTTAATGAAGGTTCCTATTACTGAATGCAAAAATTTATCATTCTTATTTCTGTAATGCAGGAAAAAATTATGTTAATTTACTGCAAAACAGTAAAAAGTAAATTTTGGTTGGTAAATTTTTTTTGTTTTTGAAAGAAGTTTCTTACATTCACTAAGGCTGGATTTATTTGATCATAAATGCAGTAGAAACAGCATAATTGTGAAATATTATTACAACTTGAAATTGATTTTCTATTTGAATATATGTTAAAATGTAATTTATTTCTGTGATGGCATAGGTGAATTTTCAGCAGTCATTACTCCAGTCTTCAAGGTCACACGATCCTTCAGAAATTCTAATTCTAATGCTGATTTTATGCTCAAGAAACATTTCTTATTGTTATCAATGTAAAAAAAAACAAAACAACAAAAAAACAAAACAAAACAAAAAAAAAACAGTTGTGCTGCTTAATATTTTTGTGGAAAATTTTTTGTCTTTTGTATAATTTTTGTAACACTACAATTATCTATACTTTCCCTTTCGATCACTTTAATGCATCTTTGCTACACAAAAATATTAATTAACTTGTTGACCCCAAATGTTTGAACAGCAGTGTAAACAGGCAATGGCCCAATCATCTGTGCTCAATTTGTACTTAACAAAGCAGAGGACATAGAGATGCATTACTAACTCTGCTGAGTCTTACTGAAGACTCTTCTTACTGAAGAAGCGATGTGGCCAAAGCCAAAAACCTCAGCAGGAGAACATGATAATATCTGAATCGCAGTGATTGCAGAGACTTGCCTCAGCGCCAGTCTTTCACCAGGGGATGTTTGTGCTCTGTGATGCAGAGTGGGGAAAAAACATTATACAAGCAGAGGGTGGAAATTTCGTAATGCCATTTTTAAGGTTAAAGGATGTGACACTTGTACATGCCAGCCAGGCCATAATCAGTGAAATCTGGCCGAGGGCATTCAGTGGCAAAGGCTTTTCAAACATGCAGAAACATTAAATACTTATTGGGGGTCACAAGACATTTTGACGTGTTCATATGAGGCATGCTGACCATGTCAGTCAAGTGAATTAATGCAGTGTCTGCATGGTTTCAGTTGGTCAGAAAGTTCATTCCTTCATTACAGATTTGCAAGAACAAATACTAATGATCTAATTAAGTGACACAATTTGCATGTCTCATAACAAACAGGTATGTGCAGAACACCAGTATATTCCTCTACATGAGCACATTGTGTGTGTGTGTGTGTGTGTGTGTGTGTGTGTGTGTAGTTGTGTGTTACTTGCACCTAGACAAACTGGCTGGAACCTGAACGAATGCAGGAATGTTCAGAGGAGCTAATCTGATTGTCATGCCTGATAAATCCTGTTTTCTCAATGTGTCGGATCAAAATAAAGACAAGAACTAACAAAACAGAAAAAGACCCAGCCTAGTGATTACATGCTTAAGTCAGGCCCATGAGGGAAATGCTTCCTTTGTGGTCAAGACACTAACTTTCCAATAGAGGTGTAAAGAACTTGAGTTACTGTACTGTTTTATTATAATATTTTAATATGAATTATTTTAGATATGAGAGTATCATATTTTCAATATTAATTTTGAAATTGACTCATCGATATGAAAACAAACACTTTTACATTGAAAAACGCTATTTTGTATTATGTTTATCAAAAACATAAAAAGACACACTTTTCAGCTCATGACCAATTCTTTCCTTGTATAAGAAATCCACTTCAATGGATTTTCTATGGCCTTTTTCTAGCTTAACAGTTATCACAACTTTGATCTAAAGCAATGCAATGACTTTCAGTCTATAACCAACTACCTACACACCTAAAGTCAAACAACTATAAAATCAGATGCTACTGAATTTAAAGTTTAAAAATGTTAGTTAACAGGCTCTAAGATAAACACTTCAGTTTACCATCTGGTGGCCTAAAAAGATTTTAAAAGTCAGGAAATTTGATTGAAACAGACTAAGAAAAAAGTAAAAACTTTTGGAAACATTTTCATTTTCACTCAGGTGAAAATCTCATGTTTTTGGCATGATACTGTGATTTGAAAATTCACAAGTTCACCTGCCCATTTAGACCTGCTAAACTTGGTTTGAAGTCCTCGAAGGAGGCTTGAACTCATAGTTAGAACCATAGATATATATACGCTTATAACCCCCATGACTGTACGATGTGAAGGAGGACGCTGGGACAGCACAATGACTGCTGCTTATATGCGCTCATAGCAATGATTGACAGGACTGAATGATTAGGCTCCTCCCAAACCTTAAGTTTGATTCTTCATTTAGTACAATTTTGACACTGTAAGTATACTCAACCAACCAAAAGTTTGTCAGTAGGATTTTTGGTAACACTTTACTTAAAGCCTTTATGTATAATGCATTATAAAAGTAGTTTTAATGCATTACTTATGCCTTGTAATGCACCTTATAATGCACTGAACAATCTCATGTGTAATTGTAACCACAGTTAATAGATTACAACACTTATACACTATGCATTTTAAATTCGGTTATAATTATTTACGACAAGATATACTGTATTACAGCTTATATAATAATGCATTATACATGAAGTCTTTAAATGGTTAGTTCACCCAAAAATGAAAATTAGCCTGTGTTTTACTCAACCTCAAAGCATCCTAGGTGTACGTGACTTTCTTCTTTCAGCCGAATCCAATCGGAGTTATATTAAAAATTGTCCTGGCCCCTCCAAGCCTTACAATGGGGTAAGAGGGTGCTTTTTGTCAACAGTTCATAAGACATGAAATAAAGCGCGCACATCCGTAATAAAACATTCCTCACACAGCTCCGGGGGTGAATAAAGGCCTCCTGTAGCGAATCCATGCGTTTTTGTAAGATAAATATCCATATTTCAAACATAATAAACACTTTTTTCTCACTTCCGCTGACTGTCGTACCCGGAAGCCATGCAGGCGTTGCGTGATTAGTGATGAACGCGGAGAGAGAACAAAACAAAACGCCGGTCACGAATCAGAAGCACAAAACGAGGATTTGTAAAGAAAAATGTCAAAGGATTTCGATATAAGCCAAGAGGAGACTGGTTTTCCTTTGCTAAAGTAAGGAAACTTTGTTTCCTTTGCTCTTGCATATCTCAGAGGCGCACGCACGACGCCTACGTCATCTGGATATGGATATTTAACTTACAAAAATGCATAGATTCGCTACAGGAGGCCTTTATTCACCCCCTGGAGCCGTGTGAGGCACGTCTTATTACGGATGCACGCACTTTATTTCACATCTTCTGAAATGTTGACAAAAAGCACCCGCTTACCCCATTGTAAGGCTTGGAGGGGCCAGGACAATTTTTAATATAACTACTAAGATGCTTTGAGGGTGAGTAAAACACAGGCTAATTTTCATTTTTAGGTGAAAAAAAAGAAAAATTCATACTTTAATCCAGCAAGGATGCATTGAACTGGTTCTTTCTTTTATAACAGAATCCTGAAAAAAAAAATGTATCACCGTTTCCACAAAAAATTCAGCACTGATAATTATAAGAAATGTTTCTTGAATATCAAATCAGTATATTAGAATGATCACTTGACACTGAAAACTGAGTAATGACTACTGAAAATTCAGATATGCCTAAAGATTAACAACAAAATTTTAAATAAATGACCATAGAAAACCTTTTTTTTTTTTTTTTTTTAAATTTGTAATAATATTTCACAATATTACCATTTTTACAGTATGTTTGGTCAAGTAAATCCAGCCTTGGTACGTATAAAAACAAAAAATTGTAACTGACCCAAATCTAGTGTATATTACTCTGTATTTTTACACCCTGTCATTTTAGCGAGAGCATCTGGGAGGATTGCACTGATAGGGGACGCTGCAATTTATCTGAAGTTGTCTCCTCAGACGTATCGGAGCATGGCTGGTCTTTCTGTGATCTGTGCCTTCCTCGAATTGCAGTTAATGAGCCATAGAAGAGTCTTATATCAGTGTACTATTCACCTGAGAATAGAATCTGCTCTGGCTCGTGTAAGAATGTGTAGAGCCAATCTTATCAAAGCCTCACTGATGTACCGACACCTTCTTCAGATGCAGCATGGCTTATTTAGGTGAGTGACTGAGGCTGAAGGGAAGTGTACTGCCAATAAGTTTCTGTCATGCTCTATCTAACATGTATCATCTTTAAAGGGGTCATCGGATGCCCATTTTCCACAAGTTGATATGATTCTTTAGGGTCTTAATGAAAAGTCTATAACATACTTTGGTTAAAAATTCTCAATGGTAGTGTGAAAAACTACTTTTTTACCATGTCAAAATGAGCTCTGTTTTTATCAAGCCATTTTAGTCCATGTTGCTTTAAATGCTAATGAGCTCTGCTGACCCCGCCCCTCTCTTCCATGGATTGACGAGCAGTACTGTTTACTTTAGCCGCGAAACTAGTTAACTAGCAGGTTATTAGGAAAGGCGATTTGCAAAGATTCATAAAAAAAACATTATACTCACTTCTTCTGTAGATGAAGCTGGATCGTGAATGATTCGCACGAACACAGACGCATTTAGACAGATCGGGGATCATTGCATTTCTTTCAAAAACGGAAGTAACATTAATCCTCTGCGTCTTCAGCGGCTCAGAAGTCAGGAGTAAATGACGACTGCTATGTTCATTATTACATCCAACAACAAAATGCCTCAATCGCTTAATCGGAGACATTCTTGTTTTCCCCTGCTGAGTGAGTTGTGAGTTGACACAATGGCGGTCGGACTCTTTACAGCTCACTCAGCTCACTCAGGGCGGGTCAAGGTAAGACGGCCTTGTCTATCAACTATCGTGGGAGCGGCCTGCGCAGAACTACGTCATTCTGACAGGAATCTCAGAACAGCCTGATTTGAGGAAGGGGATTTTAAAATAGGGATTTTAAAAAAAGCACTGGGTGGATTTTTATCATTATAGGATGGATGTGTACACACACTTCCAACACATATTTAATGTTCAAACAACTTGTAAAGTGAATTTTGCATCCGATGACTCCTTTAATACGGTAGGTGAAGCAGGAAAGGTTAGAAGAGAGAATGCTGGGTGCCAGAGCATGTCAGCCACAAGGACCTCTTGATGACCCTATGTGTTTGCATGTGTATGTGTCATACTGAGGGATACAGAAGCCAGGGTGTAGCTCATCAGGTGTGCATCTGTTTACACACTTCTGAGATAAAGATTCACATTTCTCTTGTAAAACCTGTCTATCATAATGCAACATGAGCTGTTGTATTTTCATGATGCTATTCAAGTGATTAAAGACTACATGAATTTGTAAGGAAGCTCAAGATCATTTCTCAAGCCACTTAAAAGTGTACCGTCATTTTTTCCCCTCATTAAACAAGTTTTACCCTTAAAGAAAATTATGTACACTTACATGAGATGAACACTCCAGTCACATCAGTAGCTTATTGAATTTAGCAAGGATGTTAATTTAGCAAGGATGCATTTATAATGTTATAAAGTTTCTATTTCAAATAAATGCTGTTCTTTTAGGACTATTCATCACAGAATCCAGAAGAAAAAAAATACTAGACAGCACAACTGTTTTCAAGATTGACAGTAAAAAGAAATGTTTCTTGTGCAGCAAATCAGCAGATTATAATGATTTCTGAATGATCCTGCGACACTGGAGACTGGAGTAAGAGTAATGCTGCTGATAATTCAGCTTTTACATCACAGGAATAAATTACATTTTAAAATATGTTAAAATAGAAGACAGTAATTTTTAATTGTAATAATATTTCACAATATCACTGTTTTTACTTCTTTTTTTTTAGATCAAATAAACAGCCTTTTAAGAGACTTCTTTAAAAATTCTCACAAACCCATAAAAATTGTTCATGCGTGTGTTTTATGTGTCAACAGTTTGATAAAGCTGTACAAGACAAAGATAGCAACAGAGAGCCAAACAGGCCTGGCCTTTGATGGTTGATTGGCAAAAAAATGTCAACATTTCTTTGCTGGCATCATTCAAGCACAAATCTTTTTGTGAGGCACTGTTCCGACATGAGGGTGGGACAGCCCAGGTTTATGTAATTGTACTACTTTTGACAGCAGCCATGAAAGTTGGAAGGATTTTAGTGATATGCACTTAACATTACAATAGCCAACAGAAATATCGGATTGCGGCCCAGCTTCCTGCAATCTAATGCCAGGAGCTGTCCGCTGTACAGTACAGGTTGAGTTAAAGCGCACTCTATATGTAGATATTAATACATTTCTAGGTCACAAATTAAGTAAAGACTCTCTGACCCCTTTTGGATTTGTCTTCCATACTTCCTCTGAGCTCCAAAAAATCACTCTGCACACACACGTACACATGCCATAATGCATGGTCTCTCGCACATACACATATGTGCATGTGCACACATAATTAGGCCCTATTGAAATGCCTTCCTGTGTTCCCTTTGTGTGCAGAGTGATTTTTCCATGGAGTACCTCATCACTTTAACATGAGGCTTTGCCACTGATCAGCCCCAGTCAAAAAATCTCAGCTAAACACACAAGAACAGAGAGAGAAAGTAAAGTGAGCTAAAGCTGAGAAACAAGATGGTTTACAGGTCTAATCAGACAGCAAGTCTGTACACAGGACAAGCATTGACCTGCACAACAGACCAAAGAGATACAATTTACCACTTCTTTACTTTGGCTTTCTCTTTTTCTTTTTTCTTTCTTTTTTTCTCATTGCCTTTCCCCCCCCCCCCCCCCCCCCCCCCCCCCCTTCTTAAAGGAGAATATGTATCACTTTATAATAAGTATGCACTAATAAAGTATTACAAAATATCAGTTTATAGTTAATTCATAGTTTATAAACTCTATACAAATAGTGTTACACACACACACACACACACACACACAACTACAGAGAGTTAGGTTTAGGGGATTGAATATACAGTTTGTACAGTATAAAAACCATTACGCCTGTGAAGAGTCCCTGTAAACCACATATTGTCATTCTTCAGAAAGGTGCTGTAATCCACTAATACATCCTACTTCCACTTGCATTCCTCAACTCTTCCCTGAGGCCAGATCTGTCATGCAAAACCATCTATAGATTTACAAGTCCTAACAAATTACAAACCACAAATAAGGAAACATTTGATCGTCATATCTCTTTAAATCATGCAATGAACTATTAATAATTCAGTGAGGAATTTAACATTGGTGTTCCTGCAACCATTAATCAGATCTTTTAACTAATCTTCAAATGACTACTATTAACAAAATTCGAACCCTGCAGAAAGAGCTAGGCATTGACAGCTCACTTGCATTAATGAACTCAAAAACCCTTTATTGGACTAGAACTAATCAATATAAGCATCAAGACATTGAAATAGCAAGCACTTTTGACATGATAACAGGGAAGATAATGATGGTTGTCTCAAATGGGGGTCGTGTGAAGTTTGACCTCTTGTTTCTTTGCAGGTCTCAGTAGGAATGTACTACAGTATCTACCCAAGCTTTGGATAAGGAATAGTGCTTTTGTGCTTTTCTCAAGGCATGTGACGCATTGCAGCCTCTGTATTCAGCTTTCAGCATATCTTTTTGCTTGTAAGTCTGATTGTGTGATAAACAGACAGAAAGACAGCGAGATCCAAGTTCGTACCTGGGAAGGAATGAATGTGTTTGGCTGTGTTCATACAGTCAGTTTGGGATTGACAACCGTTTTAATCAACAGGTGTGACTCTCAAATTGTTCTGTGCATTTGATTCGCTTTCATAACTGAAGCGAGTGTGAACACACCATACTGATCACTTAAACTGTATTTTACTGCTCTATTAACGTAGTGTGCATGTGTGTCAAAGGATTAGTCCTTTGAGACGCTTCACAATTGTTTAACGTTATCGGCTTCTGTTCAAAAAATAAAAGCTCTGTCTGAATTGTATCAGGAGCACAGAGCTGCAGTCAGCACGCAGTGTACACTGTATCTTCAGCTGTGCCTGGGGAGCAGGAAACCTGTTCTGGCCTGAATAAAAACTTTACTTCACTGAGAGAGGTAAGCTGATACTAAACACTACACTAACAATGGTGTGATCTTTTGCTAACTCGCACGGGTCAAATAGGATTAGCATCTGCCTCAGAGCTGGAACAAAAACAAGCATTTAAAGTCTTTGAGTGCCAGTTAGCATGATGCCTGGGTAAGGTTGGCATCATTTGTGGGAGCTGAAGTCACACTGCAATCTCATGGCATGACTAGTGCTTGTTTTTAGAGCTGAAGTGTACAATTTCTACACGGTTAGTGTCACCAAAAATGAAATATCAAATCAAACTTTCTTGAATATAAATATGCATTACGAATGTAAAAAAAACAGTCAATTGTGATTGCAAATTGACTTTCAGGGTGAAGTGTGCATTTGTTTGTTTCTAGAAAATAGGTGTTCTTATCCTACCTTGACATGCAGAGACAGCAATATGTAGGTAATAATAATTAGAATTTATTATTAATAAATGTTTATTTTTGCATTAAGACAGTAAAATTGTCAATTGCGATTTTATGTTGACTTTTAAGGTGAAGCGTGTATTTTTATTTATTTTATTGTTCATATAGTTTAAAATGCAGAGAAAGCTATATGTAATAACTACAATAATAATAATAATACATTTAATAAATGTTTATTTATGTATGCATTTAATATATGTATTAAATAAATATATGCATTTATTTCAATTTTATTTATTTAAATGTCAGTGGTATGAAATGACCACTTTTCACAAACCAAACCTGCACTACTTTTTTACTACTGAAAATCCATCTCATAAAAAAAAAAATCACTCATCATTCATAAACATGACACATTATGTAAGTAAAATGGGCTGTGACAGCATTGTCTGTTGATTTTTACTGTGGGTGTGTATACCTGTAGATGACGCCGTGTTGATGCAGGAACATAAGCGCAGATGTGACCTCAGCTGCGTAGAAACGGGAACGAGCTTCATCAAACTTTCGTGAGCGCTGGATCTGAAACATCAGGTCTCCTCCGTTCACATACTCCATAACAAAGAACAACCGATCCTAGAGAAACAGAAAGAATAAAAAAAGAAGACAAAAAGACAGAGTTGGTTTTCATAGAATGGACCCCACACCCAGTAATAGTGTAATTTAAATCATCAATAGTTTCACTGTCAAACCTCTTGTAGTTTCACATTACATTTGTCCAGATAACAGTTAAGCACTGCACATGCCAATGCACAATCAACAGAGCAAACAAATATACTTACTTCATTACCTTTCTGATAACACTTTCTGACTCACACTATAGGAAACATTTCTTGTAACTAATAAGGAAATAAGAAAGGAAAGTTTGGGATGTTCGTGTTCCTATTCTATGAATTAGGAAAAGGGCATATCAATATAAAAACTGTATAAACATCTTATCATACACATTGTTCTCTTTATCCACATCATTTATGATCAGGAAGTGGAGATCTTTTATAGAGGCTTTATGATAAATCAGTCCCCAATTCAGAGAAAAGCAATTCTGGTAAAGCTACACGAAATCCTGCAGAGTTTAACATTTACCTGGCTATAAGCTGTACATGGGGATAATATATATATATATATATATATATATATATATATATATATATAATATGAATTATTATATATTAGGCATTAAATTCTCTCCTATACTTTAATGAATCCATTATGTCCTTCATGCGGTCAAGATTTCCATTTCCTGCAGCAGCAAAGAACCCCATATTGAAACCGGTCCACCTCCATGTTTGACAGTGGTGATTTTTTACACCAGACGTACCGCTGATTCATGGGTCCAAAAGGTTCCAGTTTGGTCACACACATCCTCCCACGCACAAGAAAGCTTGTGTGCTGCTAAGCACACAGCAAAGGTCAAGGGATTATAAGGAAACAAAAAATGAATACACACTCAACACAACTATCTTAAAGGGATAGTTCACCCAAAAATGAAAATTCTGTCATCATTTACTCTGTCATCAACATTTAAAAAAAAAGTCTTTTTTTTTTTTTTTAAAGGAATAGATCCCCCCAAAAAATTTATTTACTGAAATTTTACTTACGCTCCAGGATTTAGCATTACTTGGTCACCAGTGGATCCTCTGCAGTCAATGGGTGCCGTCAGAATGAGAGTTCAAACAGCTGATAGAAACACAACAAATAATCCATACGATTCCAGTCCATCAATTAACGTCTTGTGAAAAGCTACATGTTTGTAAACAAATTCATCATTAGGACGGTTTTAACTTGCTAAAATATGAGCCCTCTATCCATAATATTGCTTTCTTCAGTGAAAAATTCATCTTCAGGAGAATCAGGAAAAAAATATACACAGATAAGCAAAAACAAACAAGCTAAAACAGTCCAAAACCATTCTAAACATATCTTGGTGGATTTTGATGTGAGAATGGATGAATTTTTTCACTGAAAGAAGCGTTATTATGGATTATGGACTCTGTGGACTCTGGAATTTTGGCCTCAGGCAATGGTTTACAGTTAAAATGCCTTAATGATGGATTTGTGTCTTACAAACGTGCAGCTTGTCATTTCACAAGACATTAATTGATGGACTGGAGTCATGTGGATTACTTTGGACTCTCATTCTGACAGCACCCATTCACTGCTGAGGATCCAATGGTGAGCATGTGATGCAATGATAAATTTCTCAAAATCTGTTCCAATGAAGAAAAAAACTCAATCAACAAAATCTTGGATGACCTGAGGGTGAGCAAATTTTAATTTAAGGTGATATACATTATAACAAATCATATCATCTAATTCCAGGAATTAGTTGCTAAATTATCTCCTAATCTCTTATCTGACTATGGAGTCACTATATTTAGATTTTTCACCAAACACACAGGACAGAAGTAATATTTGCCAGTGCAAAAGTCAACAGCATGATGCTAGTTTGTAGTGAGTGGTTGGCAGAATGTTGGTTTGTGGTTGCTAATGCGTTCCGAGTGGGTTCTGAGGTTCAGGTATGTGATCAGCTAGAGACAAAAAAAGGAAGGAAAATCTGACCATGACCAAGTCACGCCCCCAACACTTATTATTAAAAATATATATTTTAGCACATTAAAAGATATATCTTATATTGTAATAATACATACTATTGTCCTGTAAAAAATAAAAAGCAGCATTTAATAATCATGACAACAATTTAATATACGTAATATATTATAATAAAGTACTATAATATATTATAGTAAAGTATATAGAATTGTTATTATTATTAAAGTACCTGCCAAAAGTTTGGAAACATTACAATTATTAATGATTTTGAAATAAGGCTGGAAATAAGGAAATAAGGCTCATCAAGGCTGAATTTATTTGATTAAAATAAAGTAAAAAAAAAAAAAAAAAAAAAAAAAACTAATAAAACAAAACAGCAATATTGTGAAATATTATTACAAATTTAAAAAATAAGTTTTCAATTTTAATACATTATAAAATGTAATGTTATTCCTGTGATGCAAAGCAGAATTTTCTTCATCATTACTCCAGTTTTCAGAGTCACATGATCTTTTAGAAATCTTTACAATTTATTTGACTCTTAAGAAACATTTCTGATTATTATCAATGTTGAAAACAATTTTGCTGCTTCATATTTTATTTTATTATTCTTATTTTTCAGGATATTTTGATAAATATAAAGTTTAAGGAACAGCATTTATTCGCATTTATCAAATATATTAATTAAATTTGTTGATGCATTTATTAAGTAGAAATCATTTTAAATGTCTTCACTCACTTTTTATCACTTTCATGCATGATGAATAAAATGATTAATTTCTCTCTCTTTTTTAAATCTTATACAAATGTTTGAGTGGTATCATTGTTTCCACAAAAATATTAAGCAGCAAAACTGTTTTTAACATTGATAATAATGAGAAATGTTTCTTGAGCAGCAAATCAGCAAATTAGAATGATTTCTGAAGGATTATGTGACACTGAAACTTCTCTTTATAAACAACAACAGATTTATAAACGTTTCTAATGATGAATGTTGCACTCCCAAATGCAAATTAAAGCAGATCGAACGAAGCGCAGCGCAGCTAGCAGTAACAGTGAATCGAAACTAAAAAGACTACTGTAACAGCAGACATGTAGCGTGTCAGACTACAGTGCGAATTTTATGACAGCACTAGCAATCTCAAATTCTCACCGCCATTCATAAAAAGTCACCGGGTCGAGTAACAAGTTCCAGTGCTGATTCTACGCGTGTTTGGCTTAAGTTCAAAGTGTCCATCTCCAAGTGTCTTTTCCAATATCTGAACAAAATCCATTAATCTTTGTTTATGAGATTTCTCATTAACCTTTTAAAAGTCTTTTAAATGTAAAAGCACATATCACAGCATGCCAGTTTATTAGAATTTGAACAAAACCCTAAGTACTTTTACATGAAAGGATCTTTTTATTTTGCACCAATATTATGGTACTTAAGCCTATGCAGAGAAATAATCACATGAATAGTATACTAAATCAATCAGGATATAGGTATATTAAATAAATCTTAATTGTGAAGGGGTGGTTGTTCTTTAATGCAGCATAGCCTACATAATGAAGTGCTGCAAGAAATATCACACTGGCATACTCCCTCACTGACAAAAATTGTTTAAAGCCGTGACTTCTTATGAACAAAGTTCTCTTATGTAAGTGTACAAAAGCCCACTTCTGAGTACTTTGTTCTTTATTCAGAGAGGAGGAATTTAAACAGGATGCTTAAATAGTTTGTGTAAATGTGCCAAGAAATCTGAAGGAAGCCCACCCAATCCAATATGAACAAACATTTCCTGCCCCTAATTAAAAATGAACAAATAGTTTCTTCCGTTTGGGTTGGACCACAAGACAGCAGCTCTGATTGGAAGATAGCGGACACAGCACTGCCCCATTTGGGTTAGTCAAAACTACCTCTGCTTTTGTTAGCTTACAAGACGACTTTTTGATATCTTTGTGTCATGAATTCAGAAAAGTACATTGTATCATTACATCTGGAATTATAGTGTATGTGTGTGTGTGTGTGTGTTTTCTGTCATGCTATAACAGACAGGTGGTGTAAGGAAACGTCTGTTTAGTCTCATCCATCCTTATACAACATGTTATGAAAGACATTTTCAATGGCTTATTTTCTAAAGACTGCAGGTGCAGGACGCTTCTGACAAACCGGTGCTGAAAACACAAAACAGACATACAGCACACAAGCATGATAAGACCTGTAATCTGCATTAGCGAAAGCCTATAGATGTAGACATACACAACTCAACAACTTCTCCAAATCCGTGTTGGATTAAAGCTGTACTGTACATTCTGCAGCACTACTTAGTACTTAGTGCTTATTTAAATAAGTATGCTAAAGCATTATCACACTACCATTTTATTCAGCAAGCATGCATTAAATTGTGACAATAAAGACCTTTAATATTTCACAAAAAACTCTATTTCAAATAGATACTGTTAAATTAAAAAAAAAAAATCTAAGATTACTAGATTAGAGTTGTAATATTTTGAGAATAAAGTCAAAATTACGAGAATAAAGTTAAAATATTTCGAGAATAAAGTCGAAATTACGAGAATAAAGTCGAAATATTTCGAGAATA